>QEPC01011608.1:4647373-4706049 GCA_003113815.1 Sphenodon punctatus | reverse complement strand
AGGTGGGGGCCTAGCAGGGGGTCAGGGCTAGCGTACTTGCCCATGAATCCCTGAAAACAATGGCTACCCTCCCCCCCCCCCCCCCCCCCCCCCCCCCAGCCAAGACCGCTCTGGCCTCTGGCTCCTCCCAAATTCTGAGTGTCTGACTGTCTGAGGACTGGCCTGAACACTTGGGACTAGTCCTCGGAAATACTCTCATTTAGAAAAAAAATGTTCTGACCAGCACTAGCCTACAGCCATGTTAACTCTGAGGAGAAAGTCTGCACTCATGGTTGCAGTGGCATTTCAGCAAGTAAGCCCAGGCCTCGTGACTGTGTTACCCACTCAAGTGTCTGAGTTGACAGCACTATTGTTGGCAAATTGACAAATAGCTTTGCAGCCTGCAGAGAGGCTGCATAAAACAACATTTAATATGCAGGCTTATAAGAAAGTTGCTCACTGATTGAAGTAGTGTAACGAGAAGCAAGATAATACATTATCTTGAGAGCAAATTGTCTATACCAGTGTCACAGTCCTAGGTTTTCTGCAGCACAGGTTCAGGTAGTTGCTGCCATCACCAAAATTTCTAGCTGTAAATGCTAGCGCTGGTCAGCCTTTATGCTGCTTTTTCATTCCTGGTCCTTGGTCCCCAGGAGCAGGATGCCTGCTCTTAGGCTTAGTGGGAACTTTTCAGTTGCCATGGCAGGAATACCAAGTCAGCAAGGAGCCGCTATAGATATTTAACCGAAGTTTAACTTACTGGGAAAACGTCAAGGCATGAAATGAAGTTGGCTTAGGCCCTTCTAGACCAGTGGTTCTCAGCCTTTGGCCCTGGATCCACAGAGCATATTCAGGGAGAGACTGGACTGGGGCAGCACCATGGCTGGGAGGCTCCTCTGTGTGGCAGCACCGCGACACCTCCTCTCCCCCTGCCACCACAGCACGGTACCAGCAGTATTTGAGATGCTGCATGTGCTGCTGGCCACTTGCTCACACACACTCCATGGAAGGCATGCTCTCATGACTTCTAGACAGGAATGGCAGTGGCTCTCAGCCATGTGGAGGCGAGCGTAAGGCTGAGAGTCTAGAAGGAATCGTTATCTGAGCTGCAGCTGCACCACTGGAGCAGGCCTCTCAGCTGAGAGGGGAAAGGGGGAGGGAGTGCCATATCAGCAGGGACTGCTGCAGAGGGGTTCCTGCCTCCATATAAAACTTTTTAGTGGTGTTCAAATGAAAAAAGGTTGAGAACCCCTGTTCTAGACCTCCCTTTCTTTCTGAGTTCTGACTACCTTCTTAAAAACTGCCATGCTTTAAGCCCTCAGCACTAATTACCACCACCTGCGTGATCTGGTCATTTACAGACCCTGATGGACTAGTGCAGAGTTGGGCAAAATGTGGCTTAGGAGCCACAAGCGGCTCTTGGGCAGAGCCAGTCCCAGGCCCCATGCTATTTTATTGGTCCGGTGTCTTAGTTCACTGCATCTGACTCTCAGCAGCTGAATCACAGCAAGTTCTTGGAATCTCGGCAGCCTAAACTGCAGAGTACTAGTGCTGCCAGCCAATCACACAACAGGAGAGGCTCAGCCTGGGAGATGGTTCAGAGGGGAACCACGTGTCTCTTCACCATATGAAGATTTTGATATTGTGGCTCTTGGGGTTGGAAACTTTGTCCACCCTTGGATCAGTCTATGACTTCCTAGATCCATCTCTGGCACCATGCCTGCGATACTGATGTCCACCTCCCACCAGTCAGCCCAAACTGAACTTTCTTACGGTTCTGGAACTTTCAAGTGCTGACAAAAAAGAGCCCTTTGGGGTTGGCCCTACTAACCAGATGGTCCTTTCCACAGTCCCAGGCAATAAGATTGAAGCCCAGCATAGATTCTCTACACACATAGCCTGCAAAACTTCCACTGTTCATTTGAAGGGGTGATTGCTAACATGTTGCTGTTTGGAGTCACAGGATTATGTTTAAGATTCAAAATGGAACCATGCAACAAATTCTCTCTCTCTCTCACGCACCTTATCTAGGCCATTTTTGGATGCACCTGCATGGGGAGCAGGTCCATGTATTCTGCTGCGCACTTCTGGTGCATTGGTGTGCCTTCGTGTGGCAGCCAATGGGTGTGTGGCTGGTGTGTGCCTGCACCCACACCCAATGCCCATTCATGCCCCTGTGGCATGGATAGACCTCATGGACACATCCCGTCTAAAAACGGATGTCCGAATTGGAAAGGACTTTGAGGGCCTTTCAGACTGAACCCCTGTTTGAATACAGAATGTCTACAACTACTTCTCCCACTGCTGAATTGTAATCATACGTGGTGTGGAACGTAGGAGTTGTTGAGTAGCAAATAGCAACACTACACAATAGTTTAGAGCAGGAAATCAAGAAAAAATGACGTTTAACTTAGGTAAGTAAATGAAACCACAGGAAGAATTGAAGTAAGTGACATGTGGCTATCTAAATTATAATATAGCAAGGAAATCTGAGTTACAATAACACTTGCCAGCTCTTATGAAAAATGCAATGGATCTTTAATGATCACAGGTGACCATGACCTCTGTTTTAGATTTCATCCAAAATGCAGTATTTTTAGCAGCACAGTAGTAACCCCAAACTTTCTGCCATGGCACGGATTTGGTACTGATTTGATTTGGAAGGCAAAGCAATATCTCCTGAAATACCACATAGCATATTAAATTTTCCTTGCAGACTGTCATTCCATTACTAATCATCATAAAATAAACAGTGTAATGAAGCATATGTATGTCTAGCTTCATATTTGTCTAAAGCTACTTGAGACCTTCTGACCAATAGACTCCAAGCATGCAAATGATCTAGGTGAGGAAGGATGATTTATTCAGTCACTGCTGCTGACATTCAGATGCGTCTGGATGTCCATGTGGCGTGGGACGCATTTCACTGATTACATCTGGTGCGACGGCTTCGGCCGCATGTCTGGGACTCCGACCTAGCCACCATCATCCATGCTTTCATCACCTCAAGTCTGGACTATTGCAACACACTCGACATGGGACTACCCTTGGTGATGGTCTGGAGACTGCAGCTGGTGCAGAATGCAGTGGCCTGTCTCCTTACTGGGACAGGTCGTTCTGAGCACATTGCACCAGTGCTCTGTTCTTTGCACTGGCTGCCTATAGTCTTCTGGGCCCGATTCAAGGTGTTGGTATAAAGCCGTGTACGGCCTGGGCCCTACCTATCTGCAGGATCACCTCACTTCCTGGGTCCTGGATTGGCCCCTGTGGTTGGCTGGGAGTGCCCTCCTTGAGGTCCCCTGAGTATCTCAGGTGGCGACGATGGTGAGGGCATTCACGGTGGCTACTCTTAGGCTGTGGAACTCCCTCCAAACAGAGGTCCGCTTGGCTCTGGATCTTCCCTCTTTCCGAAGACCATGTAAGACCTGGCTGTTCTGCCAGACTTTTGGTGAGGGAGATGGGAGGGATTTTTAGCTCTACCTTTGGGTGTATTTTTAACTGCTGATTTTATATTATTGTTTGTATTCTGTTTTATTGATGATTTTATATGGTTTTAATATGTTGTAGGCTGCTCCGAGCTGCTATAGCAGGAGGGAGCGTCTAAGAAATCCAAATTGATTTATTTATAAATAATCAACACAGTTCACAGTGGCCTGATGAATGTCTGGGGGTCAGCACAAGCTGGAAGAAGAATGGCCTGCCATCAGGATGTCTGTGGCCAGGGGGTGGGAATCAGCAGGGACCCAACGGGTGTCTGGGATCAGCCATGACTTTGGTTTTGGCAAGAAGCCTGCTCTTGGGGTGGGAGGAGCAGTATCTCAGGTCACCCTCAAGAATTTTGACCTATGAAGTTTCACAGATCCCTCACAACTCAATAAGATTATTTAACTCATGCTATATTTATTGTGCAGGGCTTGTTGTGTGCTAGGAACTGGACTTATCCCCGACGTAATGAATATGAGATATAACTGCGCTAGCAGGATGGGTGAAGTAGTGGAAGGGAGAAGGAGGGCTAGAGTGTGAACATACTGCTTTTCTTCTATGGTGTGCAGTTCCTAAACACTCTGGTTTCTAAGTAACAAAACAGGCTAAGAACTGAAATTTGCGAGCATTTGTGGTGATGTGAAGAAAGGAATAAGGGGTGAATATGGGGACCGCTTTTCCTGAGGTGTATTATGGGACACAATGCAGGACGAATGGTCATCTGCAGTTAATGCTTTGTGCAAGATACTTGCACCCAGCACATTGTCACTGGCTGCTGCTGACTCGTATGCCATGCAGAATACGCATGGTGGAGTCTGGTAGGGGGGCAGGTGCTGCTGTTCTAGATGGTCCCCATTCCCCGTCTGTTTCACTGGGGCTGGCCATAGACACAGCAGTGCGGTGGCTTTGGAGTGGCAGCAGGGGGAAGGGAGTGGAAAGAAGTGCGCTCTGCACATGTGCCAAAGGGTGGGAAGGGAAAATGCTCTGGCAGCTTCTGTTTGGAAAGTGGTCTGCTTCTTCGGGCTTGACTGGAATGGATAGGTCTTGCACTAGTGGCAGAGCACATGTAGGACACTTTTCTTTAAGAGCAGGACAGCCGGCTTGGTTATGAGACAGCACCATGAAATGTGCGATGGGTGGCCAGCCTATGGGAGGCCCATGAGGACAGAAGCAGTAAGGGAGGCAAGAAGAATGAGATGTTTTGGTGCAGAGGCGTGAACGAGGATAACGTCAGTGAGAGCAGAGAGAAGGCAAACTGTCGTCTATGCTAAACGTTGGCTGTGAATAGCTCCCCTTCCTCTCTTTGTCTGGGAATGGCTCCTGTTCATCTGTGTTTAGTACAGAGAGAGCTACTTCTCTGTTTCAATCTACTGTAACCTACTGTACTGTATGAATGAGGCTGCACATTGGGGGGATCCAGACTGTGGGATCAGAAGATCAGCTCTGTGCTAGTCTGGCAGAAGCTGCAAGGTCCTGCTTTATCATCTAGCTCCTGCCAACCCTGGGCTGCAGCTTCAGAAGGCATGGTAGCGTCAGTAAAACAGTAGGATCAAACCTCAGGGGTGTGCAGATTACATTGCCTCCCACTTTTATTGATAGTTTAAGGACAAACTACTGGCACTTTATGTGAAACTGGATTCGCATTCACAGCAGGCTCTGGAGGGTTTTTAATGGGAAAACTGATTTAGAATAATAGATTTACTTCATATGTCTTTGTGAGCCACATAGTTTAGGTGGTTTTATTTTATTTATTTATTTATTTTAATCAAATTTTATCCCACCCCTCCTGAAAACAGCTCGGGGCGGCTAACAATTTTAAAACATAAAAATACAATCATATAAAAAATTGTAAACACTCCTAATAATATTAAAACCGGGTTAGGCACAAACAACAATATGGGTAGGGGGAGATTAAAACCCCCGAACCCACCCCCCTCCCCAAAGACCTGGGCAAACAGCCAGGTATTACAAAGTCGCCGGAATGTTAAAAGACTTGGGGCCAGGCGAGCTTCCTCCAGGAGCGAGTTCTAAAGGCACGGCCCGACCACTGAGAATGTCTTCTCCATTGTGGCCCCCTGCTTAACACGGGGGACCTCCAAGAAGGCACCCCCGGCAGACCGAAGGAGCCGCTCTGGGGCACGGAGGGCGAGGCGGTCCCTGAGGTACGAGGGGCCCAGACAGTGAAGGGCCTTATAGATCAATACTAATACCTTGAACCTGGCTCGGCATGCTATTGGCAACCAGTACAGAGTCCGGAGCACAGGTGTTACGTAGTCCCGGTGACCCGTCCCCAACAGGAGCCGGGCCGCCGCATTCTGCACTAGCTGCAGCCTCAGAACCAGGAACAAGGGCAGCCCCACGTAGAGAGCATTGCAATAGTCCAGCCTCAAGGTGACAAAGGCATGGAAGAGGGAGGCCAGGTCCGGGCCAGAGACATACGGGTGCAGCCTCCACACCAGATATAACAGGTGGAAGGCAGCTTTCACCACCACCTCCACCTGTCGATCCAGGCGGAGATCTGCATCCAATATCTCCCCCAGACTCCGAACCTGCTGAGCTATAGGAGGGCGAAACCCCGCAATCAGGGGCTGACACTTCCCTCACTCTCCCCACCACCATCACCTCTGTCTTATCAGGGTTGAGCTTCAGTCTGCTCTGCCGCATCCATTCCGCCATGGCCTCCAGACACTGGGATAGCAACGAGACAACAGGGTCTGGGTCAGCTGAAAAAGGGTGGTACAGTTGAGTATCATCAGCATATTGGGGTAGAGTAGTTACTAAGGATGTTAACAAATGAGACAGTAGCCTACACCAAGTGTGTGTCCACTTGCCCTTTTATTAGGTGTTTGCCCCACTGGCCACATGGCCACCACCCACTTGGCATACGACCCCCACTCGCAGCTGGGTCCTAGAGCATGTGGGGCCTGCCATGCAGATGAATGTGGGCTCCCCATTCCTGGACCCCGAAACCATCCAAATGTAAAAAAGTCTTACACCACCTCCAGAAGACATTTGGGCCTGGGCTCAAATGAACCTCCAGGGGAAGGGAATTCTAAAGCATCAGGGCAGCAACTGAGAATGCCTCCCTGTGAGCCCTTGTCATATGAACAAGACTCACTGACCGTATCCACAGGGAAGGGCTGTAGTGGGGTATGGAAGGACAGGCAGTCCTTCAGATATGTGAGGCACAGACTGTTTAGGTCTTTAAAGGTCAAACCAAGCACCTTGAATTGTGTCTGGAAAGCTATAGGGAGTCAGTGCAGACTACGGAGCACTGGTGTGATGTACTCCTGGCACCTCCTGGCACCTCATCCCTGAAAGGAGGTGAGCCGCCACGTTCTGCACCTGCTGCATCTTCCGAACAGTCATCAAGAGCAGCCCCACATAGAGTGCATTGCAATAACCTAGCCCCGGTGATGAAAGCATGGATGACGGTGGCCAAATCCAAATCGGAAAGAAAAGGCCACAGCCTCCTCACCAGATAGAGTTGGTGAAAAGCACTCCTGACACGACCACAGCCTGACAATCCAGGTGCAGCAGGGGATCTAGGAGCACTTCAAGGCTGCGACCTGGTGGACCAGAGGGGGCTGGACTTCATCAATAAAATGAGTCTCAATTTCATCCAGTTCACATGCCGGCTGGCCAACCAACCATCATAACTTCAGTCTTGTCTGGATTCAACTTCAATCCGCTCACCTTCATTCAGTCCCTGACAGCAGCCATGCATCAGGTAAGCACTGAGACTGCAGGGCCTGGGTCAGATGAAAAAGAGAGGTAGAACTGGGCATCCTCAACATACTGATGGCACTTCTTTCCAAACCTCTGAATGACCTTGCCCAATGGCCTCATATACACATTTAACAAGAGGGGAGACAGAACAGAACCCAGCAGGACCTCTCGGGGGTGGGGGTGGTAAGGGGACAGAGAGGATAATGATCAATCGCCCATCACCACTGTCTGGGATCTCTTTGACAGGAAGGAGGGGAAACGCTTGAGCAGTTCCACAGTTGCATCAACAACACCGAACAAGATCAACAGGGTAGAATTTNGGGGAGACAGAACAGAACCCAGCAGGACCTCTCGGGGGTGGGGGTGGTAAGGGGACAGAGAGGATAATGATCAATCGCCCATCACCACTGTCTGGAATCTCTTTGACAGGAAGGAGGGGAAACGCTTGAGCAGTTCCACAGTTGCATCAACAACACCGAACAAGATCAACAGGGTAGAATTTCCCTTGTCAATCTTCAGGCGCATGACATCGACCAAGGCCACAAGTGCGGTCTCTTTGCCATATCCAGGACGAAAGCCCTTTTGAAACGAGTCCAAGAATCCAACAGCATTGAGATGAGCCTGGAGCTGTAGGGCAACTACCCGTTCAAGAGAAGGCCGATAGCTGGTCGGGGAGTCAGCATGCAGAGATGGTTTCTTAAGCAGGAGCTGGACAACCGCAGTTTTAAGGGTGTCTGACATACTATTCTCTCGAAGGGAGGCATTGACAACCCCACCCAGCAACGGCCCCAATGTCTTCTGGCTGGCTTTCACCAACCAGGACTGGGGAGGGATCTAATTCACAACTGGTTGCCTTCGTTGCCCCAAGTACACACACACCCCCATTGGTGGGTGATATCAATTGAAATCGATCCATATAAACAGGACAAGACCGGGCTTCCATAACCTCGAACTCTGATTCTGCAAATGAAGTGGCAGCACCCAAGTCATGGTGAATATGAGCAATTTTGTCTGCAAGGTAATTAATAAAACTACAGTGAGCATTAGATGATTCCATTTTCGGGCAGAGGCAGACCAGACCAACCAGGCCCCTCACCACCCAGAACAATTCTGCTGGATGACACTTTGCAGATGCTGTAATAGCAGAGAAAAATACCTTTTTTCACTGACATCACAGCCATGGCATAGTTGTTCAAAAATGATCTATGCCACAATTGGTTGACTTCAGTGCGAGTCAAGCACCACCCGTGCTCTTACTGTCTAACCTCCCACTTCAGCTGTCTCAGGTCCTCTGTATACCAGCCTAGCTGGTTCACCACCCTGAAGCGGGCATAGGAGGGCTGAGATCTGGGTTTTCAGAAGGTAGTGGTACAACCATGAAGATGGTGTGATAACACCCCCGATAATGGGAACCCCTGTATCCAGGCTGGTGCAAAACATCAAATACAATGTGTGCCCCGCCTAATTTGTTGAGCCAGGTATTATCTGGAATAGGCCCATGGTTGTCATGGTGACCATGAACAACTGCTCTGCCCCTGAAAGGCCAGCCTCAGCGTGTACGTTGAAATCGCCCAAGATGACAAGTCTAGGCAAATTCAGTACTATCTCTGAGACTAACTTGGCTAGAGTAGTTAGGGAATCAGCCATGTAGTGGGTTGGTCGGTACCGGGTACACCAAGAGGATTTCCAATCTATCCCCAGCCAAATCTAACACAAGGTAGACACACACTACATGAAATGACTTAGGCACTCTAAAAGACCAAGGTGTCTTTACAAATTATAGTCAATCCACGCTGCACTAAGTACCTGGCTGGCACCAGCTGGGACAATACTAGCCCAGATGCTTCATCCGGTCAGATGCATATGAGGTTGGCAACCTCTTTCTGAATAAAATTGTGAATGGTAGAAGTCTTTGCCACTGACCTTGCATTAAGCAGCAACAGTGACGTATCACGGGCCCTATTGGCCTTAACCCCCAAATATCCTGAGACATGCAAAGGCTGATTTCAATGTTTACTTTCTCTTTCAAGTTTTACTATAGGCGCTTAGTAAAGTATACTGGAGTCTTTTTATTTCTTTCTGGAGATAAAGACCCATGGAGGAATGCAATTACTGAAAGCAGATTGTTTTAACTTATAAAACATAGGTTACTTAAATTATGCAGTATAGGGATAAAGGAAAATCACAGAGCAATTGTAACAAATTGCCAACTGGATTGCACAAGCAGCCCTCTCATAAGAAATCTTAGGAAGGTGTGTTTGAGGGTGTAATCTTAGCTTATGGCTAAGTAGAGTTAAACTTGTTTTTCAGGTTGGCTTTGTGTAATTTTCTCATGCTAAACATTGTGAGCATTCCAGAAGGAGCTCAATTTGTCTGCAGTACAGATTGATGATAAATATTTACTTGCTCCAATAATAATAATGATACTTGTTCATTTAAAGTATTATGCAATGATTTTAGTCTGTATTTTCTTTGAATGGACATATAACGTGTGTGTGTGTGTGTGTGTATTTTATATATGTATGTATTATATTGCCGCTGAAACTAGACAGTTGCCTTTTTTTCCTTCCATAAAGTTTCTGAAGTACCTTTATAGAAATAGCCAAATGGATTAATATAAAGTTCAAGTAGAATTCCAACCTAATAGTGACCACCTCCCACTGATTGTTCACCTAGATGGCCATCTGTGTACATCTGACAGATCTCCCCCTGAACTGATGGATGTTCCTAAGCAGGGGCTGGTAAGAAGGAAATGGGGGAAAGAAATTGAATCTAGCCTTGTTATTATGCTATACTCTCCATTGGGAGCCCAAATGGTTAAGAACATTTTTGAAGCAGGGGACTCGGCAGATCTGCTTAAAGCTTATCATAGTCTAGTTGAGTGGTTCACCCCCATGTTGTCCACCATGAAATCAGAGCACCCTGCGGGAAGGAGACAGTCCCAAAGGGCTCAGGGGTGGTTTGATAGTGAGTGTTGTGCTGTTAGGAGACAACTGAGGAAACTTAACCGCAATGTTAGGTTAGCGGGCAGCAGTGTCTGTATAAAGGACTTTTTGGATAAGAGATGTAAGCATCAGAGCCTTTTAGTACAGAAAAAGGAGAGTTACTATAGGCTAGTTTGGGAAGAACTGCAGAAGGCAGCAGAGGATATTGACTCACGGAAATTTTGGAAACCGGTGCGGGGAATCGGCCGGGAGAAGAGGGCTCTGGAAAAGTTCATAATTCCCACTAATGTTTGGGAAGCTCACTTTGAGAATTTGTTTTTTGCCAAGAGCCCCAGAAGTGAGGTCCCCTGTTTCAACCTCAGGGAGTCCAAGTGGGATCCGGCCTCGGAGGAGGTGGTAGCTGAATTAATTATGTCCCTTAAGGGCGGTAAAGCTCCTGGCCCAGACTTCATACCCTCGGAATCCTTGAAAGCAAATGTCAATTGGTGGGCCCCTGTATTGGCGGCATTGTTTACAGGTATAAACTGTTCAGGAAATGTCCTCTCTGATTGGAGTCAGGCAATAGTAATACCAATATTTAAGAAGGGTAATGGCAGGGACCCCCAAAACTATAGGCCTATCAGTTTATTAAGCACAGTAAGCAACCTTTATGCTAAATATTTTCTGTGGAAGTTGAGAGCCTGGTTGGAGGCCAATAAAATTCTAAAAGATGAGCAAATAGGCTTTAGGGAGGGGCGAACAACTGGGGATCATTGTTTTATTCTGAATCATTTGATCCAAAAGTATATCGGTTCACATGGTCCGCTATATGCCGCATTTATTGATCTGAGGGCCACCTTTGATCTGGTCCCCAAAGACCGATTATGGCAGAAACTTGCTGCACTCAATCTTGATAGGAGGCTTCTAGTCCTAATTTACAAGTTGTATGAAAACTCCTCTATAAAGGTAAGGTTAAATGATCTGGGGACTCTGTCCGATACAATAAGGACCTGTCGGGGTGTCCGACAAGGATGTATTCTTGCCCTGACACTTTTTAATATATATGTTAACGATGCTGTGGAAATATGTTCCAACGAGTCCTTCCATCCCCCAGTTATTGGCAAAAAGGGCATTATGTCTCTGTTCTACGCAGACGATGCAGTTTTACTGTCTGGCTCCCAGGTGGGTCTAGGGCGACTTTTGGAAGTATTTGGGAGGTATTGCCAGGATAATCTCCTAGAAATAAATTTACAGAAGACTAAGGTTGTAGTTTTTACACCGAGAAAATTAGCCCATAAGTGGGTTATTGATAAGGAAAAGATTGAACAAGTCCGGATCATTAGGTAGCTGGTTCTAATCTATCAAGCAAATGGGGGCTGAACAAGTCAGGCCCAGACCATATTGGGAAAGGTTAAACAATTGGTTAAATTAATGGTTGCCTTCTTTAAGGCTAAAGGGGGCTTTTTGGTGGCCCCAGCAGTTAACATTTTTACAGCAAAGTGTCTTCCTCAATTGTTGTATGGGGCCCATTTTGGGGCCCTGGATAGAATTGAACATTTGGAGTGACTCCAGTCCAGTTTTGTAAGATCTTTGCTATCAGCCCTGGCTGGAGCAAGCAGTAGAGCACTGGGCCTGGAGTGCGGGTTGCTGCCGCTACAGGAAAGGGCATGGAAGGGTGCTATCGGGTATTGGCTTTGCCTGCTTTTTTGTATGGCTGCTCCTCTTTCACAGTTGGTGCGTGAAGATAAAGTTCCAAATTTGTGGGTTTCGAAGGTTTCAAACAAAGTAAGTCATCTAGGATTCTCACCAGAGGCCCTACTTCCGTTGGGTTACAAAGTGGCTAAAATAATGCTATTTGATAGACTCTCTGATACCACATGGCAGGAAACTTTTGCTTCCCTTCATGATAATAGAATGTTAGGAGGATATCTCTCGATTATGAATCAAACACGTTTTCCTATGTCTTATCTAGTAAACAGCAAGGTTCCTAAAAAGAGGAGGCTGTTTACTTTAGCGAGATTAAATTTTCCCCCCTCAAATTTGATGGAGGGTCGCTTTAGAGGGGTCCCTTTGGCGGAGCACAACTGCCGTTGCCAACTACATCAGATCAATACAATTGAGCACATCCTGTTATATTGCCCCTTTTACAATGAGGTACGTGCTAGGTTTATTACTCCACTTTTAGCTGCTTGCCCTGGTAGACAAGATGTGTTTTATTTGAGGTTTCTGCTGGATGATCACTCCATTGCTATTACGTTTAAGGTCATGGAATTCCTGTGGAAAGTATTTGTTATAAAGCAGAAATATAGTCTCTTGGGCAGGGAAAATGAATAAATTTTGGCCCACCATTTTAGGCTGGGGTAAGGCTAATCGTGTGGGTCTTTAGCTTTGCTAAAACAATATGGTTTGTGAATGGGTCCAACTTTATATAACTTTTAAAGTTTTATAGTTATTATAAAGTCGGATGGATGTTCCAGTTTTGTGCGGTCAGTCTTTTATGTTATAAGATCAAATAACATAAACCCCTCCTCACGTTGTGTCCGGAGAGGTGGGGGTGTGCTTGTGTTACTAAAGTAATGGATTGAATTGTAGTGTTCAGGGGTCAAGAGTTTCCTGAACTCAAGCTCAGTAGAAGAGCTAGGGTTCCTTTTAGTATTATATTCCCCGTTGGGATAACCTTACTAGGGCTACTGTCTTATGGGCCGTACAAGTGTATTTGTATATCTTATTAGAGGCAGGGGGGGGACATCCATTTAGAATTGTAATTAAACTATTTGATAGGTTTAGTTTTTAGAAGTTATCTAATTTTAATTGTAATTTTGACTGTTAGTTGTTCTAGCCGAAAGATGATTTAATTGGTCTCATTAAATTATGCTATGTTTATTTTAGTGAGGATTGGACAGCAGGCAATTGCTCCTATTGATTAATTTTATTTGGATCTTGATTCAATGTTGGAGTTATTGGTTTGTGATTTTGTTTTACTGTGTATATTTTTGTTATGACCTATTATTGAAACAATAAACTTATTTATCATTTATCAATATAAAGTTTGTTTATTTGTTTGTTTATATATCTATACTTTCCCCCCACCCCTCTCACCACTTGGTGACTCAGGGCAGCTTAGGATAAAACAAATAAAAAATATAAACATAGATGTTTGGGTGCAAACAACAATAAAAATAACAATAAAATCAGTCTCACAACCCCATCTGTATGATAAATAACCCCCCCACAAAACCAGTTAACCCATCCCACCTCCCCCACCCCTTGCCAAATGCCTGGCGGAAGAGTCAGGTTTTACAACACCGGCAGAAAGGAAGGAGATCCAGGCTGAGGTGGACCTCCCCTGGGAGGGCATTTAACAACGATGGGGTGGCCACCGAGAACGCCCTCCCATCCAGACCAACTGAAAATGCGGGACATCCAGGTGGGCGCCCCTAGCCAACCACAGAGGCCACCCTGGGGCCCCAGGAATGGGGTGGTCGCTCAGATAAGTGGGATCTAGGCTGTGTAGGGCTTTATTATTAGTAGTAGTAGTAGTAGTAAGTTTATTCCAGATGGCTATTTGCCATTCACTGGTATGTAAATACAAAATACAACAATAATTATAATAATAAAACCCCAACTTGGGGAATATACAATATCAAAATTTAAATTAAAAAAATATTAATCCAGTTTAACAATACACAATATATCATTAAATATAAGTCCCATACCACATGCCCAATGGGTAGGCAGATGAAACAATAAAATAAAATTACCATACCATAGCTGAAACCTGGTAATACACTAGTGGTAGAAGTCAAAATAGAGTAATTAGCCATTCTGTTTGTTAACTCTCCTTGTGGTTTCTTCCTTGTAAACAAAAACTGCCAGATTTAAAAGTACAACTGGGTCAGACTGTAGAAGCAACCAGATCAGTTTCTCCCGCTGAGTGAAGAATTGAAGTTGCCTCAGCTTAGAAGGTAGAAAACTAGCTCTAAGGTCTGTTACCCGAGGAAAGTCAAGTACATAATGAACTATGTCCTCCACTGCACCCAAGCCACAGGAACATAATCTGTTGTGTCTGGGAATGCCATTCCTACTTCCCTCTAGAACCGCTGTTGGCATTTGTTCTAAATGAAGCCTACAAAGTGTTTTAACTAGGGCCGCTTTTAGATGAGCGGGTCTAAATACCCCGATTGCGAGGTATTTAATTCGCAGACAGCAAATCATGCGCTACCGCCTCTCATGCGCATGATCCCCGACCACTGTCACGTGTAATCCCATATTGCGGGATTTTGAAACATGATGCGAGTGGGTCGCACGACGGCGACCCGCTCATCTAAAAGTGGCCCTGGTTAATGTTCATATCAACCGTAAGGTATTTCTCTGGTCCTATATCACCCTTCCATAACAAATAAGAAGGCGTGACCCCCGTACAGAGGCAATATTGTTTTGCTGAGAAATATAATAATAGGCATTGATGGACTATCTCCTTGTCTATAGATGAAAATAATCTCAGGTTCTCATTAACATAATATCCCAAACCTATAGAATGGAGTAATAAGGTTATAAATTTCAGTCAGGGAGACTGGAGTATAGAAGTTCTATAACTGTCTTCAATAAGACACATTTTGATTAGTCTAGCTGACAAAACTTTGAACCAATAATTAATCATTCTGGTGTGTGTAAGTGTTCTTAAATTTACAAGACTGGTTTCAAGCCTCAAAAATGGGGCTGGGATCAAGGAAGAAAGGGCCCAGCAGGGACCTGAGAAACTTAATTTGTGGAATATTTATATGGTCCGTTGCTACAAAACCCCAAACCTCAAAAGCCATATAAAAGCTGGGAAATTACCTTGACCCGGAATACGTACAAGGTGTCTGTCATGGGCTTCTTGGAGTAGGTATTGTGAAATCTCATTATGGCAGAAGATGGCCTTAGAGGCCTTGAGGTGCTCATTCCACCATAAGGAAGAGCTTAGCAAAAGTCCTAAGTACTTGTATTCCTTAACTACTTCTAGTCTTGAATTATCTATAAGCCAAGGAAATAGCCTAGCTTTCCCCCAATATGCAATCTTAGACTTGTTATAATTAATAACCAGTCTATTACAAAGATCAGAAAACGTGGACAATGCTCTTTGGTGCCCAGTTGGAGTCCTTGCAATAATCAAGGCATCATCAGCAAACATAAGCATTCCAACAGCAATGTTTAGTATATTGGGAGGGTGAAGATCTGCGCTACTCATGTCATTTATAAGATCATTGACGTATAAATTAAATAAAGTTGGTGCCAGGACACAGCCCTGGCGAACTCCTCTAGAAATTGGAGGTTTCTCAGTCAGTTCGCTTTGGTAACCATAACGAACTTGGGCCCAATTATCTTGGTGATAGGCAATAATAAGGTTTAGGAGAGGGGGCTCTATCCCTAGCCTAAACAGTTTGTCCCATAGGAGCTCTCCATCTATTGTGTCAAATGCTGCTTTTAGATCAATGTAAGCTGCTTACAAAGCACCCTTGTGCACGATGGCATATTTATGCCTGATATATTGTATGGTGTATTTCATTTAATTTAATATCATTATTTCTACACCACCTCTCTCGCTGATCATGACTTGAGGTGGTTTACAAAACATTTAAAATATAAAATACAATAAATGAAATAACATAATAAATACATAAAATACATAATCAATAACAGTTCCATCAACACATAAATACATTAGCCCCAGGACAGAAAAATACATGCCCATATTCCCATGTCCACCCCCACCCTATACCCCCCGAACCTCTCTCTTACCAAGGTACCATGCCACTCCTCCCCAAATATCTTGTATCCCTCCTCTCACCAGAGGTACCAAGACCCCCTCCCTACTCTCACCAGGGAGTGAAAGCTATCTCTCCATGACCCACCCACCAGTTCCTGAGGCTACTAATTGCCCAACCGAAACCACCCCCTAACAAACATCGCTGCCTCCCATCAAAACCTCCCCCACAATCCTCAGACCTCAAGCCCCCTCCAAAGGGTCCCTCCAAAGGTCATGCCCCTTTTGATGCACCCATTCAGAGGGGACCCCTGCAGCACGTCCACAGCGACTGCTGCTCTTCATCCTTATTAGTCATCTGTCCTGAGCCATCCGAGAAGGGTGGGGTAGAAATGTGTTTAGCCTCACAGGAAGAAACATTGGAGTCCAAATTATAATAGTAGGAATTAGTTCCCTTTGCCACAAGTTGCCAAAAGGCCCTATTGTCATTTTTGAGAACTGCAATTCTGAGCCTCTCCCATTGCCGATGATTATAGGCTTTTTTTTAGGGACAGAAAATGTTTATATTGTGTCCTAAGGGATCAAAAATTGGACAACTGAATGGCCTTATTCTTTCTAAGCTTCCTTTGTTCCTTGTTAAATTTCTTTTTCTCCCATCTACACTCAGAATTGAACAATGGAAAGTCCAATCTCTGCTGGGAGTAGGTGGGTAAATGGATTTCCTTCACCAAACACTGTTTTAACAATTCATTTAACTGGAGTACACAAGATGAAATTGCCCCAGGGTTTTCAGCTGTTAATATTTGGTCCCGGAGCTCCATTAGTTTGCTCTCTTCCAACCTAGCCCTGATGGTATTGGCCAGGTTCTCATCCCATTGCAAATGTCTGTTATTAACAATTGGGGCATAGTTGTCTTTGCCTTCTTCCTGGTCCACCTAGTTGGGACCAGACACTTGGTTGGTGAGAAACCATGTGTTAAAACAAAGTAATAATGGAGAGTGATCACTCTCCAAACGCCTAATGATCTGAAATTTTTTAATGAGTAACCAATTGGAAGCCTTTGTCAACAATCAATTGTTGTTCTTCGCCTATCCATACAAAAAGTGGGCTCTCTAGAGAATAAGGTTGGAAAGGAATCATTGATCGTTATGCTGCAAGTTATGCTGCAAGAGAATATTCTGCAGTTCATACCCAGCCTTATTAATACCCCTGTCTTCAGAATGTGGGCATGGGATGCCACAGATATCATTTAGTAGAAGAAAATCATCATCCTTCCAAGAAAGGCCCCCATCCTAGTGTTGAAATCACCACCCAGCAATATTCAATCCTCACTATAATCTTGTTTTATTCTTTCTACTTTTCGTGCAAACTGGCCCTACCTTTCCTGTACCAACCCCACAGAAGCAGTTGGTAAATAAACATTGAGTATCCAACTAGGGCCCTTGCTAAAGGACAATCGAACAGCCAGGCAATTATCACAATCTAACTGAATTTGTTCAACCGTCCAAGATCTGTTATTTGAAATCAATGTTAGGAGACCTGTTGAAGGTCGTCCTTTTAAATTTAGAGGTTTTGGCCAGACTGTTAAAACATCTGAAGCCTTTCATGTAAAAGGGAGCCAAACACCAAGATTCCTGAAGAAGAAGAAGAAGAAGAATAACATGGCTAGTAATGAACCTAACCCAGTCCTTATCACCCACTTTATTGGCCAAACCCCTCACATTCCAGGAAATTAGTGATACAATCAGGTCTTTGTCCTGACTAGCCCCACTAGGTAATTGGGCAACCACTGAAGGTGATTGCCCCAAAGCATCATTCCCCTCACTGCACTGATCTAAGTAAGACTCTGATTCAAATAAGTCTTCCAGTGAGGTAAGCACAACTGCCACATTGGACTTGGCCAAGGGGTTTATCTCCCTACTAGTTGGATTAAATGACGCTAAGGGGGATGGAACCCATACTCTTCAAGAGACAAAAACCTGGACTGTGACCATTGTTCATCTGTCATAGGGGCATAGCCAAAGGAGGGAACCCAGGGAGGGGCTGGCTGTCCCTCAACTATAATGGGGTCACTTTGGTCAACATGTTGATGGTCCAATACCTGAATAATGGGTTCAAGGGAAGATGTAAAGAAGTTATTCTTGGTATCCATCAGCATCGTTCTCAAAGCCCCAATCTGCTCAATAATGTTGATCTGATCTTCCAGAGGTAAATGCTCATAAACTGAGATTAATGTCATTTCCCATTGGTCAGCACTCCTACCCTCCAATTGAGTACTGTCTTTCTCTTCAATTCAGACACCATCATATTGGAATTGGAAACCAATAAGTCGACTCCCTTGTGGGATAGGCTAATTGGTGCGTTAACTGGCTTCGGGTGTTCTAAAGTGGATCTGTTCCCAAGCCGAGGCTTTTACTTGCAGTTACTAAAGCAAGGACCTTGGTCCTCAGGATCCTTGCCTACATCATCAAAAACAGTTGAACTGATAAACTCTTCTGGGGCGTTATCTTTGTGTTTAAAGGGCTTCTTCCTAGGTTTAATAAGAGGATATACAACTTAGTTAACAAAACATCTAGTCACTTGGTTGCCTAAGGCCTCCAGCTGAAACCTCAAGTTAAATATTCTCTGGGTGACTTGAAGAGTTTAACGAAACCATGGCCCTAGTTATAGTGATATTAAAAAATGAGTAGTCAATGCAATCCACATCTGCAGGAGATATCCATTGGAATGAGATCTTACCGATTAACCCCTGTAGTTGTTGAAATCGCTCTTCTTGATTCAAGTGTCCCCTGGTCTTAGGATACTTGATAAGAGCCAACTGTTTACATTTCAGTTGAAGTTTCCATTTGGTAGTTTTAGGGGCTGAATGCCCATCCTTAGTTGGGCTGCCAGTTGCAGAGGAAGACTTGGATCTAATTTCCATCCTTGGCAAAAGATGTTCACACTGACCTAAAGGATTGTCAAACACAGGAACAGATTCCCCTTGGGAATGGGAATCCACTAAAGTTGTAGAAGTTAAGGCTCTGTTATCATCTAGTTCTTCACAGTTTTGGTAAACAGATCTCTCTTTTTCCTGTGGATCCTTAGGTCTGGTCCCAGATATTCAGGGTTTAACTAGATTATGAGAGCGTAGCTAACTCCTATGGATTCCCTGTCCAAATTTGTGGGTGTTAAATTTGGAGTTCCATGATCATCATCATGGTTCCTCCCCCAATAACTTAAATAACCTATTGAAGTTCATACTGCTTTTAGTCCACAGACTTTTCCTACTCATTGTAGGGCTTTATAAGTTAAAACCAGCACCTTGAATTGGGCCCGGCGGAAAACAATTGGCAACCAGAGCAATGGCTGGAGCACTGGTTGAATGTGGTCCCTGCAACCCATCCCTGTTAGGAGATGGGCTGCTGCATTTTGCACCAGTTGTAACTTCCGGACCATCACCGTGGGCAGCCCCACATAGAGCACATTACAGTAGTCTAACCTTGAGGTGAAGAATGCATGGATGACAGTGGCGAAATCGGAGTCGGAGACATATGGGTGGAACTTTTTTACCAGTTGTAATTGGCGAAAGGCACCCCTGGCCACAGCCAACACCTGTTGATCCAGGTGCAGCTGTGAATCCAGGAGTACCCTCAAGCTCCACACAGATGGAACCAATGGAGAATGGATCCCCTGCCCGATAATGGGGGTTTCCTCATCCCCCAGATCACCAACCCTGCCCACTAACATCACCTCTGTCTTGTCGGGATTGAGTTTCAATCGGCTCTACCTCATCCAATCCCACACAGCAGCCAAATACCGGGAAAACGACGAGACTGCAAGGCCTGAGTCAGTTGAAAAAGAAAGGTACAGCTGGGTGTCATTGGCATATTGAAGACAACGAACCCGCCCCCCCCCCCCAGCTGTGCACAACCTCCCCAAATGGCTGCGCATATATATTGAATAGGAACGGGAACAGAATAGAACACTGCAGGAAACCACACTCTCGGGAGGCCCCCCGGGGATGATGAACAGTCCCCTAGTACCACCCACTGAGATCTATCTGTGAGGTAGGAACGGAACCACTGTAAAATGGTGCCGTGCACCCCTGCCAGGTCCGTCGGGGAGTCCCCAACAACTCGTGATTCACTATATCAAAAGCCACAGATAGATCCAGGTTCAGAATTTCATCCTGGCTTTGTAAAAGTGTTTTTGTTTCAGGGGCATAACTAATTTGGAAGACTCCCCAATGCAGAAGATTGAGTGGGTCCCCTCCCAGTGGCAGGAGATACAGCTACAAGACCCCCAGGCTCATGAGATCTGGGTGCAGCTGCGCTGCTTGCACCATTATAGCTACACCCTTATTTTATTGGTATTCACATTACTAAACAAGGCAAGATATAAATATGGGAAGAATCAGGTTATATTTATTTCAAAGGTCATGATATACTCACCAAAACATTTTTGTATAACAGCCAAGTTTATGTACATAAGAGAACTGTTGATACTCGATTACAGTTTAATTTGTTAATGAAACAAGATGGAGTGAGCTCCTACTACACCTCTTTGGATGTTTGAGGCCAGGCACAATTAATTTATTTGTACTGTCTGTGTAGGCGTATGCCAGCTAATGTAGTGTAAGAGCTTTTATCTTTATGTTCATAATGAAGAGGGGCAGGTTTTTGGCAACTAGACAAGGTTTTACTGATGACTCATCCTCCGTGGACTGGAAAATGCTTTCTTGAAAATGAAAAGAGAAAAGTTGTTCCAGTTAGAAATAGGTAGAATCCTTTTGGAAGAGTTCATATACCTACAAGCGAGCTACGGACGGAAAGCAAAAAGTACTTAGGCTACTTCTACAATAGCCAGTGCCTGGGATTAACTGGTTTGAGTGCATGTGAAATCACCCCTCTCTCTTTGTCCCACGTCCTAGTGCAAACCAATGGGTGGAGGATTGTGCCGTGCCCTTAAAGCCAGTGGCAAAACTCCCATTGACTTAAAATGGTGGAGGCTATTACTTTATCAACCAATTTTGCCCATGTAAGCAAAGTTTAATCTATTAATGTTTTGTAAACCTACTACATGTTAAGAATACATTTACATGATCATGAACTTGGTGAAATCAGTAGCAAAACTCCCAATGACTTCAATGAGAACTGCACCCTTAATTTTTACTCAGCTGGAAGGCTTTTTCTTTTTCTTTTGACGGTTCTAGTCTTGAGTTAATTTACTCCTACTTTGTACCAGTTGGGTTGAGTTACTCAACTCCTTAATGGTGAAGTAGTAATTTGGGACATAGAAAGATTATAGGCTGTGGGGACACTACACTAAGCCCAGTGACCAATTTTTACTGTGTTTTCCCCATTGCTGCCAATGGACAAAACAGAGTGAGCACGGGTCCCTGACTAAGACCTACTTTAGGGCCTTTCAGGCAAGCCACCTACACAAAAACTTGTGCACAAAAACTAGGGTCCTCAAGGTATGTGCCATGTTGGAGGCAAATGTGCTCACATGCTGACTGACCCTGAGCTTGAGGGTTGGGGGGGGTCCCCGTGCCACAGCACAATCAGTGTAAAGGTTAATCCAACCCTAATCCCAGAGAGCAAGATAAATAGACTGTTGAAGTTAGTACGAGTCATGACTCTATATCTGAGTGAAACGTTTTGTCCACTTTTAGCATAATTTTCCATTTAAGAAAGACATTAAGCTTATTTAGCTTTACGGGAGAGAGTACAGGACTGGAATTTTGCCAGGTAACGTGGACTGGCTATTTAAGAAGAAAAATAAACAAGAATGACTGAAATATATAGTTAACTTTATTTTCTCTGTGTTTGAGGATCAACATAGTATTTTCGTTTGAAATAAATTTATCATCTTACCTCAGTTTTCCTATGTGGGTGGCAATATGTGCACACGCCCCTGTAAACACATCCATGCCCACGCATCCTGCTGGGTGGAGGATTTTAGACTCTATCCAGTAGAAGATGCCTAGATAGTACCTTCACTTGCACCATCTTTGCTCATTGAGTCCTCTTCCTGGGTTGCTACTGGCATGGTGTACAGTACACACTGTTCTGTATGCAGAGTGAGGTGGGTGTTGTCTTAATCCACCCTGCAGAGATAAAAAGAAAGTAGAAATAAATTTTTAACTCATTGCTTACTAGTTTTTTCTTAAGAATAAGCTCTTGGGGTGATGTAGCTAGCTATGCACAGCCCCATATTCAGGGTGAGATTCATATTGTCTTACTCTACCTTACAGTGTTAAAACAGCCTATGTAGAAAATAAATTTTCCCTCCCCACATACTGAAGTTGCTCATGTATATAAATACATGAAACTCCTAACGTATATTCATAAAATGTATAACAGCAGATTAAGTACTGTCAGTTGCCATTTTGTTATATGAAAGTTGACACGTGTAAAGACAGCTCCATAAAACAACAGATGAAAGACTGATTGAAAATCATAGTTCTATGATTGAGAATCATGCCCATTTGTAGCGTCCTGAATTAGATGAAGATTCAATTAGTTGAAAATTGAATGTGAACAGTGAAATCTATAGAGCACGAGCCATTGTCTATTGTTACCCTTTAGAAGAATTTGAAGAAGAAAGATGCTTATGAGGACTCTAAAGTCCATGTATAGAAACTGGGGTGACACCTAAAAGTGTTCACCCCCCAAAAAACCGGGTTCAGCAGAGATGGGAGTCTGTGTTGGCTCATTGCCATGGAGGTCCGTTGGGCTCAGTTAGGGTAGCAGGGCTCTGACTGATCTTGTGATGATACAGGCGGGGCAAGCTCCCTCCCAGTCCATGCCTTTATTCAAACTTTATAAGATAAGGGACGCTACACTGTTGTGGGGATCTGAAATAAAGGATGTCTGTTGTTACCTTCTGTCGTGATGTGAAGTTCTGAAATAAGGAATGCTCCCTTTAAAATAAGGGATGCTCCTTACTAGAAAGGGCATCTGGTAATCCTGATTTCATGTAAAGAAGCATGAATTGGGTGACCCAGCAGGCCAGCGGTTACCATAGTACATCTGCAGTGGGAAAATACACTTCCCCACAAGTCAGTATGGGTGAGGCTACACGAGACAGGGAGGGGAGGCTACCATGCCTTGGGTAGCCTTACTCCTCCCTGGGCACACGAGCCATGTGATGCAGTTGGTCATGTGCCTGGCAGCAGCCAGATGTCCCCCCACCCTGGTGGGATAAATAGCTGCCTGAAACATGGCGCGTCTTTGGAAATATTCCGAAGGCACGTTGCAAAGCAGCCATACCTCACAAGGGGTAAGGCTGCCGAGGGCAGGACAACCTATGTGGCCTGGCCCCTTCTGCTCACCTGTCTCTTATACACATCTAGATGTGTATAAGAGACAGGGGTAAGGCTGCCGAGGGCAGGACAACCTATGTGGCCTGGCCCCTTCTGCTCACCTGTCTCTTATACACATCTAGATGTGTATAAGAGACAGGGGTAAGGCTGCCGAGGGCAGGACAACCTATGTGGCCTGGCCCCTTCTGCTCACTGCGTGATGAGCTCTGTGGCAGGGTTGTGAGTGAATGGGCATTGGTGCCCGGTGTGTGTGGCCACATCTTGGCTGGGGGGCAGGGCTGACACCATGGCACGGCTCTCCCTGGCTGTGGCGGTGGTGGCTCAGACAGGGGCAGGCTTGCCTGACTTCCCAAGAACCATCTGGCTGGCTCCTTGTACTTGCCCCGTTGTGTAGTGGTGACGATTGCCCATCGCAAGGCCGTGGGGGGGATCCAGCCACCACCCCTTGTGTGGCTTCACCCTATGTGAACACTTCAAGATTGACTATGATGTAAATCTGGGATTAGTGTTTCAGGTGAATGAGAGGAGTGACTTGCAGTGGTTAACATCTTAGCTGCACAGAGGAGCATTTTGGAATATGGCTTAGAAGTGGTCAGCTTGTCTTAGAGCACATTCCCACATACAGCAAACCAGTGCTTTTTCTCTTCCCCGCATATTTCCTTGAAGTGTGACAGACTGTATGCGCTTCTTTAACCGTCCTTGCGGTTGTTTTTTAAGCGCATTGACAAGTGGCCAAAACCTACCTTTACAAGTGCTGGTTTGAAATGACCCACATAAATCCTCCTGTCAGAATGTCGGTGTCCACATGTCAGTTACACAGCGCCTCGCTTCAGAGAAGGGAGAGGAGCTGAGCCAAGAGCCCGGCAAGCGAGGCGCTGTGTAACTGACCTGATATTGACTAGGCTAGTCAGTTACATGTCAGTTACACAGCACCCTGCTTCCCCTTTCCAAGAGTCGAGAGCCCGGGAAGGGAGGTGCTGTGACAGCTGCTCCTCCTCCTCTCCACCCCACCCCCCACCTGAGGGGTTGTGGGAACGTGAAAGGCGCATTCTTTAAAATTGCTAGAATGCGCAAATTAAATGCTGGTGTGAATAAATGCAAATGCATTTTTAAATTGCCTGCATTTAGAAATACCAGCATCCTGTCTCTGTCTGTCTTTGTGTCCTGCCACCATGTGCATCTCTCTCCAGTGCCAGGTATATGTATAACTCAATCTGTGGCCCTGGCAAGGCCCTCTGCAAAATAGGGTTCCCCCAGGAGACAACAGACCAGAAAGTGTCCCATGGTCTGTGTGCCACTGAACACACACATATCCCAGTCTTGTAGACAGTTCCACTTTCTCTTGATGTTCTTTGATTTGCTAACCCTTGTTTAAAGGCAATTTAGACTCCTCCAAATTGGCCAGTTCAACTCTGCTGGAAGATGTTCAGTATCAGTAACATCTACATTTTAAAAATATATTCTTGTCAAAAGATTCTAGTTGTGTCTGCCACATTTGCAGCTGAGTGGCTGCTGGAGGTGTTTCCAGTGACTGTACTATGGTGAGAAGCATTCTTTGTGATTTTAAGCGATTGTTATTGCGATGTCCATAAGATCCTGTGAGAATGTTGAAAGGAAGAGGACCTATTAGTAAAAGGATGTTTATTAGGGATGGAATTTTCAGTTTTGGATAAAACCGAAAGTACCTGTAAATGGCCATTTCAGATTAAAATGAAATTTCAGCTTTTTCAGTTTCGGTACTATCAGATCTTTTGCATTGATTTTTTTGTACCGGATTTTTAACATTGCAGTTCGTCCCCCATTGAAAAACCGCAATGTTAAAAATCCAGTACAAAAATCAATGCAAACCGAAATACATGAGAACCGAAATTCTGCCCAGAGTCTCATCCCTAATGTTTATAAATGGACAATAGCCTGCAAGAGTTTTGTGTTCGCTCCAGGCAGCCCCACTTGGGGTTTTGCATGGCAAACCCAATACATGGACAGGTGTCACGCTCTGCTCATCCCAACCCCTCATGATTCACAGCTGTGGGGAATTTTGGGTCCAGGACGCGCCCCCTGTTGTTTGCTTCCTGGGCTGTTGTGGGTTTTTTTGCCCTTTTTTTGGAGTGCCATTTTTGAGCACTCTAACACGAAACTGAACGGTAGTAGCCACAGGAAGAGTGAGAGCAGGAAGCGTGCTCGCTGCTCCAACCGCTGGGACCACTCTAGGTGATTTTCCTGCAGGGAGTCTTCACACGCTCTAATAGACCGGGAAGGACACATGGATGAACGTTGGCCTGGATTGGCCCACGTGGTAGGCCTGTGATGCCTTAGAACTATGCCATGAGTGAAGACTCCATGAAAGCTCCATGGTGCATGGGAAAATACATCTTACAGCCACCTAGTAAACGGGCAGCAAACACGGGCTAAACACCCTCCTGATGTGGGCTATTGTCTTGTTAATAAACACCTATAGTTGCACCAGTGTTTGACAAAATTGGATTTGGCAGAATGTGGACCCATAACTCTGCCAAAGATCTTCTGCGAAAGGTTTTTAACTCTGACTCTAAGGATCAAAAATCTGCACCTTAGAAATTATAACTACTTTCTGCATATTTTTTTTTTTATACTCTTGAGTCTTCTCTACACACAGTTTGGCACCAATAAAAGTATCTAGTTCCATGTTTAAAAGTCCAAGAGTGGATGTGGGCCTACCAATGTAAACTCCTTTCTGCAGGTAGTGCTAGTTCATGTAAATTTACATATACAAATAATAGCAGACACAAAGGAATTTATACCCATAGAAACTGCATTCATATGAAGGGGCTGCATAGGTAAAACTGTATGTGTTTGTAAACCAACCTAATTCTACTCCTGCACAAAACGTGTGCTGATGGGTCCATAATAATAATAATAATAATTATTATTAATAATAAAGCATTTATTGATATGGCAACAGCCTTTTAAAAATGTTATTTTAAAGAATCCTGTCCAGTCTGAGAGAGAACCTGCTATCTACTCCTGAGCTTTGTTCTTGCAGTGGAAGCAAATAAACAAATTTCCCAGTAGTTGGTTCTTGGAAGCTTCTGACATCTGTCAAATATTTAGAATAGGTGTTTGATTTGCAACTGAGCAGTTGTTTTTTTTTTTGTTTTTTTAAAAAATATTAATTTAAATGTGCCGTTTCATGCTTTTGTTGGAGAACAGACGATATTGCTGGACGCTTTTTTTCCTTGAGGTTTTTTTTTTTTTTTAAAGGAAGCTTCTGACATCTGTCAAATATTTAGAATAGGTGTTTGATTTGCAACTGAGCAGTTGTTTTTTTTTTTTTTTTTTAAAAAAATATTAATTTAAATGTGCCGTTTCATGCTTTTGTTGGAGAACAGACGATATTGCTGGACGCTTTTTTTCCTTGAGGTTTTTTTTTTTTTTTAAATGCAGCATTCCAGAAATGTTTTATAAGAAGAGAAACTATTTCTGGAATGCCACACCTGCAACAGAAAACTCCCTAATAAATACATTCCAAAACTCTACATTGCATGGTATATTGTGTGAGTAGCTTGATAAGAGGCTTAGAGAAAATGATAAACCATGATACTTGCCAAACCTTTAACAGTCTGGCCTGGAATTAGATTCTCTAAAACTCAGTGCCTTTGTTAAAAAAAAAAAATAATAAAAAAAAATCTGTTTTACAGTCATGATTTGTTTGTATAGACCTTTAGCGCTGGTAAAAAATAAATCAATCCAGTCTGTTAGAAACACATATGCCTTACCTGTAAAAGTCCCATTCAATGATTCATTGTCTCCAGAATGCTTTTACCTGTCTCCATGCACTTGGCTGAACCTGGTAAGAAATAGTCTCACAAACAAGGTCCAGTTCAAGCTAGTGTATGCAGGAACATGTGTGTGTTTCGTTTTTTCCCCCTTTAGCAAAATATTTAGAGGGTTGAAACTATTCAAGTAGCTTTGCACACAGCTGAGCCGATCATTTAAAAACCAAGGCATGTATGCATGTTTTTGACCAGTGAACTGTTGGCCTCAATTTTTAATCTCTTGAGTTTGTGTGTGGTTGGGGGTGGGGGGTGGGGGGAGAAATGTAGGGTTTCTGAGGGGTGCAGCACTGGGCCCTTATGTCAATGTCCATAGTGATGTCACTAGAGGGCCAAATTCTACTTGCTGTAGTTATCTGAGTAGTCCTACTGGCTTCAATGGGACTGTTCATGTGACTAAGCTGAACAGGATTCAATTTAGCACCATTTAGCACCTGCAAGTTCAACAGTGCAGAACAAAGAAAGAGCAGATGCTTTTCAGTTGGAAAGAATAGGGTGGGGGTGTCTGCTCTTTAGCTGACTTTTTAAATTTCATCATAGGGGATGGGGGGAAAAAGCCCTTGGGCCTGATGTATTTTCTTGGCAGCCACTCAATTTTTTTTAAAAAACGCTCAGCTCCCATGTAGGTATTTAAATAAGTGCCTGATTTTTCCAAAGGTGCTCAGCATCCAGCAACTCCCATTACAACAGTCGTGGACAGATTTTTCAGACCAGCTCAGAGCACAATATGCGGTGCTTTTATGCCCACTTATTGGGAGCTGAGTTGCTAAAAAAATCTGGCTCCAGTTGTGGATTCACAGCTGTTCTGAAGATTGTGGAACCAGATCTGCCTTAGCATAACCCCGGACGGGGAGGGTACTATTATTTTTTAAGCTACTGAAATGCCAAGGAGCAACAAGAACAGCATTAACTCTCCTTTAATTGACCATGAATGGAAGCAGGAGGTGTTATTCTTGTAGAAGTCTTTGCATAGAAATTGTTAAAATAAATAAAGCAAGGTAATTTAAAAGCCCTCATTGGAACAATAGCCTCTTCCACTGCTTTGCTCTCTGCAGAATGCATGGCTCAGCTTTTGTTTATTTTGAACTGCAAACTTAATGGTAAGTGGGGAGTGGTGCCTGATTTTGTTTGGTGTCAGATTTCATTCCTTTGAGTGATGGCAAATGCTGATGTCGACCTAGTCTGCCATAACTAGGTTTGCTTTGGGGTTTTAGCTGTTTGTGTTTGCACATGCAAGGCTATGAGGATTGTATTACAAAAAATTGAGGATGCAATCCTCCACCCACTGAAGCCGTTTGTTCAGGTTCTGTTGAATTTAAGGCAGAGTACCGTGCCCTGGGCGTGGTTGCCTATGTTGGTTTCAGATACAAGAAACAGAAGAGACAAAGGCAACCAGGAGGATGCCTTTTCTTGGACCATCTTCTGTTGGTTAGAGTGGGTGAGCTCTGAAGGGAACCTCTGGGAAGCTTGAAAATGTACACATTTCACTGACAGGAATTGGTCTAATTAAAAGGCATCGTCAACTACTTTGGCTGCAATCCACAAACTTCTTACTCCAGAGTAGTTCCATAGAAGCAGGCAGCAAGTGATCATGATCTTTGTCTCTTGTCTCACAGAACAGACTTCTAAAAGGGTGTGCATGATAGGGGTGGGACTTGGTGGAAAATATCGGATACCGGTTTTCCACAGCACTCGAGTCATCATCAAATCAATCAGAAATCAGATCACAGCAACTGCCAGTGGAGGACACTCGCACAGTGGCATGTGTCAGTCAAGCACACAGTTTAGTTTGCAAGTGAGTGATGACTCCGACTCGACAACAAAATCCTGTGCAACCCCCAACTAGATTCAAAACCTATTGTGTCCCACTCCCTGGGATTCCCATGATGATCCACATATTTCCAGTGCCGACATTTACAACCATACCATACCAACAGTGACTGTTTAAATAAATATTTAATCATAGCCAAATCCATTACTACCCCTAAAACGACCCCCTATAGGAAATAATGCCAAAAACCTGTTTTTTGTTTTTGCTATTTCGGTGTCCCAGGGTCCCCTCAAATCACCCACAACCACATATGGACAATGCCAACAGTTCCAATGCGGACACAATGAACACAACACAGGGTCAATCAATCCCAAATTTAGTCAGACCCACAAATAAATCCTTTCTCTCCCCATTTGATCATAGCCCCAACCATGGGAACAGGCAGTGGATGGGGATCCCCAGTAAGAGGCTCTCCACCTCCCTTGAGGCAGGGCCTAAACCAGCAGTCCAGCAAGTGTAGTTCACAGAGTTAACATTGGAGGGAGGGACATTAACCCTGAGTACTCCTTGCAGCTGTCTACTGGGGGGATAGAGAGCATTCTGTGGTCCCATGCACTGTCTTCCCCCAACCAGACCCCCAAAATAGATCACGTTGCCATCGCCTACCTTTATCCTGAACCTCCGAATCCTCGATTTTCATGCTCTCCTTGGCCACCTGTAGTCTTCCGAAGGTGTAGGCTTCGAGACGCAAGCCTTCCTTCAGGCTTGGAGAACTGGGAGGACTGAGTTAGCTCCCAGTCCTGTGACAAACTGAATCAGAAGAGATAAAAGGGAAGAGAAGGACAGGACAGAGGAGAAATAGGAGTTGAAAGGGTTTTCTTTTGGTGCACGAGAAGAGGAAGGGGAAGATGGGTTTCAGTGGGGAACACGGGACTCTGTTGCTGTCGTCTGCTGCAGCTCTCTCCTCTGCCCGGCTTTTTCTACTTTCTGCAACGTCCACAGGGAGAGCAATGCGAGGCATGGAATCTGACGAGATCTCAGAGAAATTGGAGAGGAAAAGAAAAACTTTGTGTGCTGTTTGAATTTGAGACAGATTTTTTAACTGTCCCCCCTTAACATTGACCTCCCTCCAAACTAGATGTACCACGGCTGCTGGCGTTGTGAGGCCTCAAGTCATACAGGGACTTCATGAGATCCTTGGAAAGTTTGACAGAACACCACAGAACTCTGAAGTCCCTCTAAGTCTGGAGATGCAGTTGTGGGTCGTGAAGATGTTGCATTCCATGCTTATGTGTAGAAGAAGTCAGTCCCACAGTTGGCAATGGCTGGTGGGTGCCTTCCTCCAGATGCAATGTGTCCTCAGACTTTAGTCGGGCTCTGGCACATGACTCAACTAAGACCTGGACAGAACTGTGTCTGGAGGTGAAGTGGTCGGGGGGGTCAGTTGCTGGAGGAGAGCGTTCCACCCTCCCAATGCCCTCTGTACCTCTTCTTGGTGGCTGTAGCGGTCCCAGTTCTGCTTTGAGCCAATGTGGGCGGGATGATGAGCAGACTTGCTCCTTGTGATTGTGAGGGAGATGGGGTGTCCCCACTGTCCTGTGCATGGTCCACTTGGTCCACTCCTGTTGTTAACCGATGGAACTCCTGGCTACTTGGTACAAATCTGTTGGACGAAGTGGCCGGGAGTTCCTGGGGATAACAACAGGATGGGAGAGACTGATGCTGGCTTGGCCCTGGGTAGGGCTTAACCCAAGAGCTACGTAGCCTACGAGTTCAATTCTCATAGCTGTTGGGGTATAGAATTCCCTCCCATCACTGCCTTTCCTTCACTCGGTCCTATCTGTGCTGCAGAACAGAAAAAACCACATTGCCATCGTCCACCTTTAACCTGGCCTCCCTCAACCAGACCCCATTGTTTCTCTAACGCAGCATGAAAAAAACAGATCACGTTGCCATCGCCTACCTTTATCCTGAACCTCCGAATCCTCAAGGGGATTCCGTTGTTGTCATCTGCTGCAGCTCTCTCTTCTGCCCGGCTTTTTCTACTTTCTGCAACGTCCACAGGGAGAGTGATGCGAGGCGTGGAATCTGACGAGATCTCGGAGGGGAAAAGAAAACAAAAATCGCAAGTTAGGTGTTACTGCTGCTGAGATGTTTGAATTTCATTTTGGACACAGAATGGTCTAATTATTTAGCCCCTTTTTGGGTCTGTTCCCAAAGTAGAGGTTCCAGACCCTCCCAATCCCCATGCCATCACTTACCTAATGTTATCTGACCGAAGCACTCTTTGTTTCATGATCTCTTCTGGACTTCCTGTAGTTTCCCATGGTCTAGGCTCCAGACACAGAGGGTCTAGTGACTTCAGAGGCTCAGCAGAAACGCCCGCTAAAGTAAAAAAAACACAGTGTGTCGTGAAGCGCACTGGTGGGGGGTGGCTGGCGGTAAAATATTGCATTCTTCTGTTGCCATTGAGGTCCAGGACCATCACTGTGATCATTCCATGTCACTGTGGTTGAAGTCTTCACTTCAGTTCTGGAGGCCTCCAAACGCAGTGGGATATCAAGCCACAGTAGGTCAGTTGAACTCCCACTGTGTCTGGAGGTGCTGTGGGGGAGGGGGATATTGCAGTCCGTTTGCAGATGAGGTCCCACAGATGGGGTTCTGGAGGCTTCTAGACAGACACAGAAGGACTGCAGGCTGATGAATTATTTGTATTGCAGAAACCACGAGCCTGCAGTCCCATCGCGTCTGGAGGTGCATTGGTGGTGGGGACCCATCAGATGGCTGAGGGGGGCTGGGTTAGAGTTTAGATGGGAGAGGCAGAGTGAGGTTGTGGGCCTGCCCCTGCCCCCAAGAAAAGGTTCTGCCCTCCCAATACCCTCTGCACCTCTCCCTGGGGGTGGGGGAAGGCAAAGATTTGCACATTTGTTTCTGTCATGTGTGCATATGGGAGGGGGGCTGCCAGGGTGGAAGAGGGTCCTGCTTGGGGCGCTCCACTCTATGTATGGGAGGGGGGGGCTGGGGTGTCTCATGGAGGGCACCACCCCCAAGCAGAGGTTCTGCCTCACAATGCCCTATGCACCTCTTCCTAGGGGTGGGGATGGGCTACGTTTTGCACATTTGTTTCTGTCGTGTGCATATGGGACGGGGGTTGCCAGGGTGGAAGAAGGCCCTGCTGGGGTGCTCCATTCCACTGAGGTGTGGAAATGGAAAGGGCCCTGCTGGGGCATTCCACTCCAGTGTGTGCGTATGGGAGGGTGGTTGCCGGGGTGAAAAGGGCCCTGCTGGAGTGCTGCATTCCAGTGGGTGCATATGGCAGGGGGGTTGCCGGGGTGGAAAGGGCCCTGCTGGGGTGCTCCACTCCACTGAGGTGTGGAAATGGAAAGGACCCTGCTTGGGCATTCCACTTCAGTGTGTGCCGCTCCTCCGAAGAGTCTGGTGTGGAAACCCCTAGCCTCTCGCGAACCCCACCCTCCTCCTCACACAGGGCCCCCCTCCTTCACCCTCTCGTGCTCCTCCAAGGAGGCTGGGGTGGTGGTGACCCCGAGCCTACACTGATTGTAGCCTACTGGGATAACCCCCCACCCCCCAAAACTATCTAGCCTTGGGAAGGCACCCACACCAGGACATGACCCCTGTGACAAACAAGCGAATCACACTGCTGCAGGACAGTGGCGTGGAGTTCCCCAGGTTAATGGGGCAGTTTTGGCCTACTGGGACAGCACCCCACCCCCAAAACCCTCTAGCCTTGGTTGGGGCACCCACACCAGGGCATGACCTGACAAGAAGCACCCAAGGCAGTACCAAAACACCCACTGAAACAACAATACAATCTCTTTTTAAAAAACCTGCACCTCAAGAAGATGTCACAAACTCCAGCCAAAACTCTCAGGGCACCCCCAATTCCCCACAAACACACATTGCATAACATAACCATTCCCTCATGGCACAGGCAGGCACACAGACCTCACACCTACAGCAGCACAATCAACTAGCAAGCATTGCAAGGCTTGGCTTAGGCAAGGGCTGAAATGCTTAGGCAAGGTCTCCCCCACACTAAAATAAAATGTCCCCCCAAAAGCAAACAGGCCACACCAAAACAACAGCCTTGGGACAACCCCCACCCCCAGCCACACACAAATAAATTTAACACGCCCCCCAAAAACCAAACAGGCCAGAACAGAACTACTGCCTTGGGGTACCCCCACCCCCAGACATCAGATGGCATATGATGGCACGCAACCCCACTATGGAGGAGCCAATCACACTTTCCCCTCCCCCATTGGCAGAGCTTCAATGCCTCCTCCTGCGTGCTCCAACATGGCCTGGCCTCATGGCCTGCAGCCCCCCCATGGGACCCCAAGACACTAGGTCCCCATTCCATTAATTTAGTTTCCTTCCCTTGCTAAGGGGCACCAGGGGGTCCTATAATGAATCCCATAAACCCCCAAAGGAACCCCTCACTTACCAACAGTTGCACACACGCCTCCAGCAGTCTGTGGCAGTCCTTTCAGATACCAAGCCTGCTGTAGAATGGCTTCCAAGCCCAATGTCCAGAAGGTCCCAGAAGGTGAGAAAAAATACTACATTACTATTGGCCAGCACAGCCAAGTACCCACCCCCTGATCACATCCCTACCCCCTCTAAAAATCTTAGGGAATGTTCAGGATTGGGTTAAAAAAAGCACCAAATGTAACAACTTACTTACCACAGGGAGGGAGGGGGCAGGGATGAACTCAACTCAAGTGGAACACACAAAAAAAAAGCTGTGCCACTGCCCAAGCCCAAGCAAGTCATTTAAAAAAAACAAAATCCGAGACCAATACAAATAAACCGGTACAGCCGGTTATATCGGATCTCGGTTTTAAATCTGGTACGGCCAAATATCGGATCTCGGGAGAACCGGAATTCCCACCCCTAGTGCATGAAGCATTCCTGAATACACCTGTAGGTTCTTCATCTGAAGAAATACAGCATTAACTTGATTTGAATTATTTATTTATGTTTGGAACTGCTGAATTTCTTTTCTAAAAATGTTAATAGCACATAGAAGTTCTGATCTTTGAAATCCAGCATATTTTAATTATGCATTACAGAATTTTAGACCATAAAAGTAAGTTTTAATGGAACTAAAATATCTAAAACCCCAGATTGATTAGGTCATAAAATTAAACTTACACAGACTGGAAATAGTACTTGCCTTTTGTTGTTGTCTATCAGTAATTTAAGCTAGAGACATGAATGATTTTTGGGGTCTGTAAATGCTCATGGTAATGTGGTATACTGTACATGCTCCTGTTTCTTATTATATCATAGGGGGAGAATGGGCATCTTTAGATGAGTGGGCGAATCTAGTGGATTCAAAAATCCGCTTTCATAAAAGTTGTGCAGGCAGTGTTTACATGCCCTGGAAATCACCAGCCGCTATTGAAAGCAGTGGCGCCCGGCAACATGTGCATTATTTTTAAAACTGGATTTGTCAGACCCCGATATTGAGGCTTGACAAATCTGGTTTTAAAAATAATGCGCAAGCTGCTGGGCGCCGCTGTTTTCAATGGCAGCCGATGATTTCCAGTGCATGTAAATGCTCCCTGTGTGACTTTTTTAAAAGCAATTTTTTCAATCTGCTAGGTTTGCTTGCTCATCTAAAAATGCCCAAATACTGTTTTGTTTTATCTTATCGTGTTTGCAAATGTATCCTTATCTTGGTAAAATTTTGTTTTCCATTTTGCTGGCATCAGCATTTGGATACTTCTCTTCAGTAGTTTCTGACTCTTCCCTGCTTCCCTCCCTCCCAAGCTTCTCTTTCTTGGAAAAGTTAAAGATGAGCTTTACTTTATAAGGGCATAGTTTCATACCCTTATCCTCTGTTACAGTACAGTCAAGTTACTTGTATAAACATGAACAGTTTTGCTTGCTTTTCAGCTTATTGGAATGATAGTACAAGGTTCTATGGCTAATTCCCCCCCCTCCACCACTCTATGGGGCTCCCTCGCATAACACTTATACTCTAATAGTAAGAGTACCCACTTCTTTGTTGATACGGTATTCGTGTTCTCATGTGCATAAATAAGAGAAACTACATCAGCCTCTCTCCTCTCATGCAAAGTTTTGCATATAGAGGGGCTGTGAAAATATGTCAGGTTTCAAATTGGAGCCATGTGCCAATGCTTTGGCAAAATCGTTCTAGCCCAGGCTCACCTAAGTGTTGCTTAGTCCCAAGTAGTGTAGGGAATTCAAGATAAAATGTCAAGTTGCTTCTCTTCTGAGGTTTGCTCACTTGCTGACAGACAGACCTGTTGAGAGATATTTGGGGCCATGCTGCATCCTGGTAGCTGGGGGACCCCCATCTCCCTCTCATAAATGTTAATATCTAGAGATTATACTAGTGCTTTATTTACACACATTTGAATAGCAATGATTATCTTACTCATCACATTTTAATGTGTGTTGTAGTTTTTCCTCCTCCCAGCATCTTGGAGATCCGGTACAATTCTGCTGCTATTCTCCTCCTCTCGTTAGGCCTGCTTGTTGTGTATTGGCCAGTCAGCACATACAACATTATTTAAGTCACTCCCCATGTTCCAACTCTTAAACTGATGTTCCATTTGGCTCTTTGTGATAGGTTTAATCATGACTGACACTCTTACAGGAACCCGAGTTCACTGGTTTTCCCAACTGGGATGGTGAAGGGATGGAAGCTAATGTGTAGTAAAACCTGGTTTAACTGGACCTCCTTAATCTAGATCCTTTCTAATCTAGGTCCAGGTGTGCTATATGACCCTGCTATTTTCGTAGGAGAACATTAAGCAGCTACATTCAGTATCAATCAGATCTTCAGTGGCCAGAGTACCATTAGTCTTGGGCTCGATTCCCAAATGCTTAACTTGTGATTATGGTTGCCACCTTCCCCTACAGCAGGGCAAAAGGACTTTCCTACCCCATTCAGTGGGGCCCCACCACTCCCTGAAATCTTGAGTTCCCCAACTCGGGACTCTAGGTAACCCAAAGAAATCAAGGCTTTACCTGGCGTCCAGAGGTGAAGGATTAAAACCTGGAGACTCTGGGTCAAACTTAGATGAAGGGGGTGGGGAGTACTTGTGATATGAAGGCTCTGAATCTTTGAAGTGTGTAGGTGCATAATCTTAATTTGTTAAAGTGAGGAAGAGGGTTGTGCACATGTAAATTGGCTTGCTGAAGTGCTGTGCTAGTCTTAAGAGTGGTAAATCCTCCTTTGCAGTAGGGGGCACCATTGCCCATCATCCTGCTCCACTTGCACATGCAGTGTCACAATCACAACCACCCTCCCCCAGAGTCCAGTACATCTTCCCTCCACTGCATAGTCAGCATTTACATTTAATCTGATCACTTGTAAGTATGCCCCAGGTAAGAGAGATGCATTTGGCAGACTCCCACATTACAGGCAGCTGCCTGCTGACTAGGGATGGCTGTTACGGATTCAGATATGGGCAGTTTGTGCTTCCTCTTGAGATCAAGACCCATATGTATATATTTTCTTATTGGCAATGTTTGTTAGCTATGTCTGAAGAGCGGTTACCTCACCTTTGTTGAGCTGAACAACTTGAATTTAACTCCAGTGGCTCATGGAAAACTTTGTTGGGCAAATTGCTTTATTTGGCTGGCTTTTCTTTGGTTTTTTCCCCCATGGGCTCAGTAGAGAGAGGGCCAAGGCTGTATTTAAGATTCAGCTGAGATATATATTCAAACTGACATGGCAGGTATTTCATCATCTCAAATTGCCCCCTGGTACTGTAAAATTAAGATGCAGCACCAATATGAAAACTATTTGAGCAATTTTACAGTCCGTCGAGCATTGACCTTGTTAAGATTCCAATTAATACCTTCGGTGGTATTGGAGGGCAGGTATCGGGGAACTCCATATGAGCGAAGACTCTGTTCTTGTGAACTTCGCCAAGTGGAAGATCTCTCCCATTATCTATTTGTTTGCCCTTCTTCAGCAGAAATACGTCATAACTTTGGGTGATTTCAGACGTGACGTTGACACGGTGAACCACGGTGAATACCCACCTGGGGTCACCGTGTCCCGCACGTCTGTTTGGCGGCCGCCAGATGTTGGCCACGCTCAATCGGCACATGGGGTCAATTTGAACCACGCTTCCCGGGCTAGCCGGGGGAAGGTCCCGGGAAGCGTGGTCAAACGGACCCCGGGCCGTGGCCAACAAAAAGTAACGTCTGGCCGCGTGCCACGGCCCGGGATCCCCGGCGGGATCCCGGGCCGTGGCACGATCGGCCAGACGCGGCGGCCGCATTGGCCCCGCCGCCCGCCCGTCTCCTCGGAGGGCGGGCGGCGGGGTGCGTGGAGGGGGCGGGGCCGTGCGGCCGCACGTTGCGCCGCGCGGCCCCGGCCCCTCCCACTTTCCCCGCCGGGATCCCCCCGGCACGTCTGTTGGGCCGTGCAGGGGTGACCCCGGCGGGGAATGAAGACGTTGGTTCCGGTACGGGGCCAAAGGGCCCCGTATCGTCTGAAAGTACCCTTTGTCTCCTTTGTTGGAAGGAAAAATGCATTGAGATCTGTACTTACGGCTATCTTATTTATTGGCAAATCCCTGCAATTATGTTATATTGAAAGCAGCTTATTTAGCCCGTGCATTGGAAATTTGGAGGTGCGCCACTACACCGAAGTGTAAAAATTTGCTCTTGTGCTCTTTTTAGATTTCGTGCACATTATATCATGTGCTTTGTTGCTAGACAACTGCATGATTGTTTATTCAGCAATTTATTATTGCATTTACTTGATTTTTGTTTTATCAATTTTCTTTTATTTTGTATATTGTTCATAACCTATGGTTATGACCAATACATGTTTTGATTGATATGGACAGTTATGGATTAATCCGTATCGAACTACAACTTACCTGTTGTGGTTTGGTTTTAAATCAATAAATACAAATGACTGTGCATACACAAAGTGGCCATTGGACTGTTCTGTGCATGCATGGCTTTTTTCAAAATGGTCACCACCATTTTGGAAAAAGGCAGCCAATCTGCTCGTGCAGTGGCCATTTTGCTCATACGCCGACTGGCTGCCCTTTTCCAAAAACATCGGCACTGCTGTCGCCGCTATTTTAAAAAATGGTGCTCATGAGCAGAATGGTCCAGCAGCTATTTTGCGCATGCGCAATTAAATTATAATTAAATCTGGAAAATAAAGATCTGGATTCGTAACTGATCAGAATCTGTAATTTCCTCCAGGCACCCATCCCTACTGCTGACCGAGTTTACAACAATGCCTCATTCTGCAAATGTGAATTTGGCACCCACTTATTGTAGTGTGGCACTTCTGAGTGCAATTTATGCATGTTCAACCCTTTTGCACACCTAGACAAATGAGGATTGTACCTGTCAGTCCAGATTCTCTTCTTATGTTAGATCAGTTTTGAGGCAGTCTTCATGTAGTCTTCTAAACTTCAAAAGTCGATGTCCCGGCCAAATGGAAAACTGTTAAAGCAGTGATACAAGTGATGCCAACATTGCAGAGTATCCATCCATTTATGCACAGAACCCTGTTACCTGAGTTATAAAACGCAAAGGAGCAGAAATAATTGTATGTACAATTTCAAACTGTTCTAAATGCCATGTTTTTTAAAAAGTAACTTCAGTATGATTTTAGGGCTTTTTTTTATAACATTAAAAGGCTGAAATTATTTTTATAACAGTAAGCCACTGGAAAGGTTTTCTTGGTGTTGGACTTAAACAGGGTTCCTGTCTGGTTGCTTTTGACCAGCTTAGCCCTTTTGTAATATGAAAGCCAGTCAAAGTTAAGCAGATCCCATTTGTTTTGTTTAATAAGAATAAGGAGAGTGTTGCAGAGGCAGGAGATGTTTTTTCAAAGCTTCCAAAAATAGTCTCAAATCCTTTGCCAAAATTAGTGTAGCCAGAATTTCCATGAAAAACACCAGTTAATGGAGTTTGGATCGGATAGTATGCTAATAACTTCTGCCCAGTTCTTTCTTTTCATCCCTCACAACGCTATCGCTTAACAGTAGGAGAGCTAGGGTTTTGTGTGTGTTCTCCTTTTTTTGAGGGGATGGGATGGAATCCTGAATTTAAAAAATAAAATAAAAGTGCTTCATGGCTTTTAAGGATCTGTGCTGCAAATTAGTTTATAGTTGTCAATGTAAAAATTGCCTTCTGTTGAGATGGTAGCTCCACCAGAAGGCAGGATCATGCATGCTTCAGTTGCTGCTTCGAATTTGTTCAGTTTGGCTTGTCACTGAATGGCACAGCTGCGGAGCGGCCACTCAGGTGGGGTGAGTGGGGAGGGATTTGAACGGGTGACATCCAGCATGGCTACCTCGGCAGCTGCTTCACAGTCTGCTGCTGAGACTTAGCAGTAAACTAAAACGCAGGACCAATTAGTGCTGAAACTTGGTCCTCGGTTTTCCTCGACAAACACTGAGGATTGGGGCATTTGAGTTCAACTTTGAAACTCATAAAATCGAGTCTGAGTATAGGAAAGGGGGCCAGAGTCCAGCACTAGGCCCCAGCTCTCCCTTCCGTAGCCCCAGCTGGCCAGGGAGGGTGGTGACCTGGTGGGTGGTAGGGGGTCAGGGATGGGGTGCTTAAGGGAAAGCAGGGGGCCAGGGGTGGTTACTTACCTTCTGGAAAGGTTCCGTGCTGATGTGTGGCCTCTTTCTGGCTGGTAAGATTGATTTAAACAAAAAACAAACAAAAAACCCCAACCTTTCTGAGCATGCTTGACCCTTTTCAAGGATGGCCAGCACCATCTTTGAAAAGGGCTGAGCATGCTCAGAAAGGGCCATTCAGGCCCTTCTGAGCAGGCTCAGTGGTTTAAAATATTTCTTTTTAAACCTACCAGCTGGGAAGTGGCCACGCATCAACATGGGACTCCTCTGGAAGGTAAGTAACCCCCCCTGCTAGGCCCTCCACTCCCCGTTAATTACCCCAACCCTGATCCCTCCCCCTGGCCTCTGAACTTGGCGAGGGTCCAAGGAGTGACCCGAACACTCGACCGCTTCTGGGAGAATACTTGCGAGTTTGGGGTTTTTTGTTTTTTAAAAATTATTCAGAGCAGCCCTAGGATAACAAAGGCATGGGTTCTGGCCCTGGTCACAAGCTTCATCTGAATGGCCGGAGAGCCACATCCTAACTTGAGAATGCCTACGTGGACCTCAGTACACAATAATATGCATGTCTGCTGTATCTTTTCTTTGCTGTAGCATGTTGGAAAATATCTGTACATTCCTCTATGATTATGATAAAGCCTTATGTTACTGTCAACTCTAAAAGGTTTAAGACAGTGTGGTGTAATCGTTATGTGTGCAGTACTTGGACCAGGAAGTAGAGTGGGACCCTGGATCAAGTCTTGCCTTAGCCAGAAACTCACTGGGTGACCTTGAGCCAGTCACAATATTCTCTCAGCCTAACATACCTCACAGGGTTATTGTGAGGATTAAAAGTTGTGTTTATTTGTTATATGTAAAGTTCTCAGAGTGCCATGGCAAGGGGGTGCTATATAAAAATGATGATGATGATGATTGATTATTATTAATAAAGCATCCATTACTGTTTTGAAGAAGGAAACTGTAACAGCAGAAATTTTGTAGTTGAGAATTTAGCAGAATTCTTAAATATAACCTAACATCCTTAGACGGTAATGATTAACATCAGTTCATTGAATAAATGTAACCCTAACATGAGGTCAGTTTGTGACAATAGACATGATTCATTAAATTAAATGTCATTCCCCCCCCCCCCCCAGCTAATCTCATTGTAGGGTTACACTGCACCTATGGCCTTATAAATGCATCTTGAATAAAACAGTTTTTACAGTTAGCACATTAACATCACTTTCTAACTCTCATCTCTCCTGGATTAGATGGATAATTGAAAGAATAGCCTAATAAAACATTTACTTGCAGATCTGAAAATTGTTTTCCCAGAAGAGGTGAGCCATGCTGAAGGAAGAGAGCATTGGTTCAGAACGAGTAATTTATAAAGCAGAAAGAAGTTTTTAAAAAAAAAAATTGCTAAAGTGTTGTGCAACAACCATCCTCAAGAATGGAAAAAGGAGTGGAAAGGAAAATCAATTGAAACCTATATGAAACCCCCAGTGGGCTCATAGATGGAGAGAGAGATTCTGTGATAAATGCCTGGAAAGAACATTTTCTAATTTTAGCTCTAATAGTTGCTTTCAGGACTTATGATACTAAAATTGCTAGAGAGAGAGAGATGCTGTCTGATACAAAAGGAGAAGACAATAGAAGCTTATGAGATTGAGGCATAGCTAGTCAAATGCTAGAGTGGGTCTTGCAGAAGAAGTTCCAGTTAATAACAAAAAATATGCACTAAACAAGGAGTTCCAAGTGACTGGGAATGAAATCTAACATTTCAGTACGAGACAGAAAAGACCGGCAAAATTTCGGAGGCCTCCGTGAGCACTTAAAGCATGCCTGGGAAACTTCCTGATGCAAATCACTCATAACCGCGCTGGGCCAACTGTAAAAGCCAAACTCCTTGAAAATCAAAGAGCAGCTTTGTTGGAATAGGATGCAGAGATTAAATATTCACAGGTCCACTGTGGATACAAAATCACTGACAAGGTTTGAAAAACTCTTTAGTTTGTAAAATTAAATTGCTGCCCCCAGCTGTACCCTTGCGTGCATATAATGTTTTCATCCTACTGTGGTAATGCAGCTAAAGTGAAAAATTGCTAAAACAATATTTATAGGTACTTAGTCAGCTAAGTGAGAATAGGTGGCCATTTCATTGTACAATTGAGTTAAGCAGGGATGTGATACATCTTCAGTACCGGAACTATTCTTCTGGGACATCAGTTTGATCTTGAGCAGTAGTTCCCAGAATTTTTGCCTGTGATCCCATTTTGAGACTTAAACATGACTCCAAATATCAGCAAGGATATCAGAAACCAATTATGATTGCAACCTCCAGTACAGCCACATAGGTGGCCTTGGGCAGGCTACCGCACCTTGGACAGCCGTAACCAACTCTGGGCAGCTGTACCATGTGATGCAGTGCGTCATGGAGCAGGCGGCTGCCAGATGCTCTCCCCCCCCACCATCGTGGGCAGCTGGCTGCTATGCAATGCGTCCTTGCAAAAAGGCTGAGGATGTGTGGTGTGGTGGCCTTATCCAAAATGGGGTGTGTAGCACATGTGCCCAGGCCCCTTCTACCCTGCTGTGGTGGCTGCTCTTGTCCATCACAGGGCCATGCAGGAATCAGGCCCTCCACAGCTTGTGTGGCTGCACCGGTTATCTGCAGATGATGCAACCCCATCTTGAGGTCCCAACCCACAGTTGGGGACCCTCTGATTTCAAACCTGATTCTAAGAGATGCTGGGCATCCACAACATCAGCTGAACTCAGTAAACAGGGCATTCTCGGTGGCCGGGCTGCGTCTTTGGAATTCCCTCCCGGAGGAAGCTTGCCTGGCCCCAAGCCACATTTTGGCGAGTTTGTAAAACCTGGCTGTTCGCCCAGGCCTTGGGGGAGGGGGGTTAGTGGGGTTTTTCTCCCTCTCCCTTTCTTTATTTTCTGTTACAATGTTGTCTATCCCTGTTTTAATTGTTGTTAGTTTTATGATGTTTCAAATATTTTAAATATTGTTTTATATTGGATTGGTTAGCCGCCCCGAGCTGTTCGCAGGAGGGGCGGGGTATAAATATATTAAATAAATAAATAAAATAAAAACTCACTGGGAGCTCAAAGGGCCCTTAAAAATGTCCATGACTCTTGAGACCCGATGGGGACAACCATGTCAGGCGTAAACCTTCCTCGGTATGAAGCATGAAACAGTGCATGATAAATTTCGTCATCGTAAATAATGAATGTTTGTAGTTACGGTTTTGTCAGTAGATGGAACATGACTAAGGACAAGTTTTGTTAAAGAGGTAAGAGAAACCATGTTCTTCGACTTCAAATCGAATTCAAACATCTCAACTTGAGATCCAAGGCTCAGTCTGAATTGCTCCGCAGTCGGAAGAAAAAGTCAAAATGAACAATATTTAATGGCGAAGCAGCTGAAACCCAGAGGCAGAGTAGGGAGAAGAGGGAGGAATTAGCAACCTGGAGGCTCCAACTCAAATGGAACCAGATGAGATGCATTTTATTGATGCATTCAGAATAACATGGAACCCAAAAGAATATAGTTTATTGCTGAATTTTGGAGTGGGGGAGGGAGAGATGAGTCTCTTCCCTTAAATACACTAAGATACTATTTTAAAATTTATGACAAAGGTCAGAATTCCTGAGCATCAAGAAATGAGGTAGCTGTAACTGAGTTGACTCGTCCTCTCCTTTCTCCACTGTGGGAGGGAGATGACTCAGGGTGATGCTCTTCCTATCTGCAAAGCCATTCTTCTTCATCCTGCAAAACATCTGCTTGGTCAGTGAGTGGAGCAAGTATGGAAGAACGCCAGGTACGATTGCACTAATTAACACCCACTGCCTCCTACTCTACTCTTCAAGGACAAATGACAGTAAAACTCATGAACAACCAACGCTTTAACTCCTGATGAACATTCTATGATCCTGTAGCAGGGTGAGCTAGTCCTGAAGAAGCTCTACTTTCTTGCTCCTAGCTAACTCTAACCCCAGCTGAAATGTATGAAAGGAAGCTGAGGGTGGTCAGTTGAGACTGGGAGAAGTGAGCTGACCAAAGTGGGGAATAAAAGCCCACAGCCCATGGAGCTAGAGAGACCACCAGGGAGTGTCAGGAAAGGAAGGTAGAAGGCCAAAGCTGGGAATCCAGAGAGGGATCACCTCAACCTGAAGAAGTCTATTTATTTATTAGTTATTTATCCGATTTCTTGGCCACCCCCTCCTGTTATAGCAGCTTCAGGCAGCTCACAACATATTAAAACCATAGAAAGATAAATAACTCTGTCAATAAATAAACAAAATACAAATAACAATATTAAAAACAGCAATAAAAATACCCCAAGGTGGAGCTCCCCCCCCCCCAAAGCCTGGTAGAACAGCCAGGTCTTGCACTGTCTTCGGAAAGAGGGAAGGTCTGGGGCCAAGCGGACCTCTGTTGGGAGGGAGTTTACACCCTTTATGACTGCGTGCTTCTATGTTTGGAAATAAAGTAGCACATGGTGAGAACCGAAGTTGTGTGACAGTTTGAGGTCAGGTCAGGGCCATCTTATTAGAAATTCATAGGCCACAATCCTCAAACCACTTTCTTGAGAGCAGTTGCATTTCAGTCAGTAGAGCATACAGCGCCCCGTGTATTCTGCAATTTCCTCCCCCACAAATTCTGCAAGCAGTAAATCTTCAGATTCTGCAAGAAGAATAAATTATGCATATTAATTAAATCCTGCAAATTTTGAATGCCAGTGAATTCCCCAGCATGCTATTCCATCACTTTTGAATATCCCATACTTTAAAATATTGTGCACAGACATAACAGTGGGGGAGGAGGAAGCTCTTCTCTCCCGTGTGTGTGTGTGTGTGTGTGTCACTGGTTGCTCCTCTTCAGCAGCTGAGGTGCACAACACCAGAATATATGCTGGCAGCTAACAAAGCTAGTGCCCCATTGGCTTACCAGCAGTGCTGGCATCAGATTGGTTAGTTCATAGTGCTTCCTGCCCAGGCTGTAATTCTGCACTGGCAGTGGCAATTTTTGCAACAACTTGGCACATCCAAAATCCTAAAAAAAATAAAAATGGCTGGGATTGCAGAATTCACGGGGCCCTGTGCATAGAGCCTGAACAGGTGAAGACATGAACTCTCAGCAGCCAAGTGTCCTTGCATCTGCTGCTGGTGCAAAACGTCATTCTTTATTAAAAAGGAAAGAAAAACAAACTTGGCAAAGGTAGTGGATGGGGAGGGCAACCTTTCAGTTGCTGTTTTCATTCCCTTCATGGCCTCTTTATTGCTCTTTTCTTGTCTGTCCTAAGGCTACTCTGAGAGAAACGCTCTTAATCTAATCATTAACCTCTGCCTTCTGTAGAATCTAATGGCCACTATAAGCTTCATCATCTTAGTCTACTTCAGAAATGGACACTTAGGGAAAAGCACAAGGTCAGAATTCATTGTGCTTTCATCAAAGTTCTTTTCCAGCTGGCCAAAACTGGGTTCTCTGGGAGGGCAAGACTTGTAAGATAACTGAAGCCTTATCAGCTCGGTAGAATCCCCTGATATCATTGTAGTGGCAGCTGCAGCAAAGTCTAAGGCTACTATTGGAAAGGGGACAGACCGAGATGGCTAATTAGGGATTCCACTAAAGAATGGGATGATATTTTGCTGAGTTATAATTAGCTTTTGTGGCTGTGGAGTTCTCAGAGCCTCGACAGGACAGCAGGCACAGAAGCTATTTTTGACTGTATCAAGCCCTAAGTGATTAATTGCCCAATTCTCTGTAAAGCAGTTTTTAATCTTCCTGATTAAATTAACATCTGAGACATTTTTAATAGCAAAATAGATTTCTCACTCTTCCTTGTACTTCCAACTCCTGCCCCCTCTCCATTGTGTGAATTCACCAAAACAACGGCTGTATTTCTGCATGTCTAGAATGCATCCGGTGTATGTCTCGGCAGCATCCATATGTGCCCCAAGTCTTGCAACTGTTTACGTGCATATAGTCCCACTGAAATCAGTGGAATAGTGTGTTCCAAAATTAGGGTTGCCATACATGCAAATTTTAGAGGGCATTTATGAGCTATACAAGTTGCAGGGCTGCATTGGTTCCAATGCAGCCCTGCAACCTGTGAATCCCATAAGTGCCCCCTAAAAATTTGCATCTATGGCAACCCTATCCAAAATGTTTGCAGGATTGGACACACACGCACACCCACCCCAACCCCACAGGGGATATGCAGTTTAAAGGAGTCATGGTGGCCCCTGCTAGAGGCTTGCAAACTAACCTAAGGCCACTAGGGCCCATTGGGTTAGGTCGGGCTCCCCAACTACCCCCATGGAGTACTAGGATGTCACAGTGCTCTATTAAGAGTGGGGCCACATTGGAAAGGAGTGGGGTTAAGGCATTTACCCACCCCTCTTCTGACATTCACCCGTCGCCATGGAGCACCGCTGGGCACATTGGAGCCTCAAGAGAGCCTTATGGCACTGGATATAGACCCAGTTTTTCACTCTGAGCAGGACTCTAGCCCTGGAAAGATTCTCCAGCACAGGATGCTGTTCTTTCTGTAATGTCCGGGTGAGAAGAAGTTAGTTGGGGAGGAGGGTGGGAAGGGAGAGTCTCCTTAATGGTTTGTGTTGCATATATTCTGGGCTTCCCATAGACAGCTGTGAGAAGGTTTTGATAAGTCAGTGCAACATGAAGAATCAGTTTCCCTGGAAGGTCAGTTACTCATGTGCTCAGCAATGAGAATAAGTATTCATCTTGGAGAAACCACGAGTCATTGTGGTAATTAAAATCAGGGCTGACCTTAGAATTTGGCTGTTTTCACACGGTGCTGCTGGATGGGTGTGCCCAGCAGTGGGTGGAGGTGGGTGTGCTTCCTTTCCCATGCGTGCACACCCATCTCCACTCATGGAGCCTTCTCCGGTTTGTCAGATGGCTCCGTGGGTGGGTGATGGGTGGAGGTGGGTGTGAGCCGGGAGCGTGCACGTACACTGCCTGTGGTGTTTCCATGGGCGCACACCCATCCCGCCGCAGCATGCTCATGGATGCCCCCCCCCCACAGCACCCCCACCCGCATACCAGGGGGAGCAATCAATGTAAAAAAGGCCTTTGTGGGATCCAGAGTGAAAATAAAAATATGTGCCCTCCTCCCCCCCAGTGGCCCTGTCCTTCATGGTCCCACCTTTTTAACCATTGTCTGTTAACAAAGAGTTTTCACACATGTGCCTTTGCACGCACTGGCTCTCACCCATCTGAAAAAGAATCGGTGATTTGATTTTCTGAAAGTGGGGGGAAGGCCCCGTGGGAAGCATCCACCACCGGGGACTGAGGGGGGAGGGGGGGCTGGGGGAGAAGACCCCACAGAAATAGCCTGTCCTGGGGCCTCAGGGCTGCTGGACCTGAGACTACCAGAACTGGCCTCTCTGCAGGGCCCCCCCTGACTGCAGGGCCCGGGCCATAGCCCCTACTGGCCCTGCTTAAGGTCAGTCCTAACTAAAGTTGACTATGAGAATATTCTTGCAGCCTGTCCCTAACATACCAGTTTGAAAGTGTTTACACACTTGAACGAAGTATCCTGGGAAAGGGGAGTGCTGGGTGGGGTATTAAGAGGATTTTTTAATGTATTGTAATGACTTTTTATTACTGTTTTTATTATTGTAAGCCACCCTCAGCCTCTGAGGGAAGGGCAGCATATACATTTGACTAAATAAATAAAATAAAATACCTATGGCAATTAGTGCTATAGATAATATGCATGACAAAAGGGAAGTGTTATGCTTGACTGTATCAACACCTGGGAGGTCTTCTGGGACATAAAAGGTGGGTGGGGAGGGTTACTGTTGTAGACTACGGTGATTATGGAATCCAATTTTTGGACTTTTTCTTCCTTTTACATTTTTGAATACCGCTACTAAATTTTAATGGAATAAAATCAAATTTGAATAGCTACACAACTTCAACCAAGTGCTGTATTCATTGAGCTTCTGATTTATTTATGTTTGCTTATTATACCATATAATATTTAATTAAAAAAAAAAAGGAAATAAAGGTTTGATAGGCACAGTTACAAAATAGAAACAAATAAATACAGAGGGCAGAAAAGTGACGTGAAGAGAGAGATTTTTAATATGTAAGGATATGGCCTTGGTTACAAGTAGGGTTGCCACCTACGTATATTTTTCCAGGCCACTTATGAAAAATACATGTTGCAGGACCTACACTGGCACTTACGGCACCAGTGCAGGCCCTGCAACGTGTATTTTTGCTTGTTTATGGGTGTAGAAATAGATCACAGGAGGGACTAAAAACCCTCCCCTTGACCTAAAGAAGCTTATTAAATTTGCTTTTAACTTCTTAGCCCTGGTCAGAGCCATTTGGGCCTGCAAGTTCCATGCCCCATTCACCTGGAACAACAACCCCAAGTACTTATATGCCAGTACCTGGGCAATCGCCTGATTTTCTAGCCTCCAATTGTGGATGGCTCTTTTCCGAGAGACTTGGACAACTTTTGGATTTGTCCTGATTAATATCAAGCAGGTTTTCCCGGCAATATTCTCCAAAAGCTACCAGCAAACGACAAAGGCCAACCTGGGAACAAGACAACAAAACCGTGTCATCTGCATACAGAAGACACGGGATGTCAGTGTCCCCCACCCGAGGGGCATGGCTGGAAATACCCTTAAAGGCCTCCGTAACATCGTTTAAATAGATGGTAAAGAGGATCGGGGCCAAAATACAGCCCTGCTTTACCCCCCTCTCAACGGGGACGCTACCTGAAACTTCCCCCTGAGGTTCTATTACCTCACTGTAATAGAATTGTTCCTGTGGAGGTTTATAATCAGATGCAGCAGTCTCGAGTTCATATCAAGGGACGCTAACTTCCTTCATAAACGATCTCTTGGCACAGTGTCAAAAGCTGCCCTCAAATCCATGAAGGCAGCATACAGGGATTGGGGGGCCCTAGCATATTTATGAACTAAATGAGACAGAAGAAAGCAGTGGTCACTTGTGGACCGCCCTTTTTGGAAACCGATTTGGGCATTGGACAAAATACCCTTGGCTTTCAGCCAACCATTTAGCCTCCCGAGTAGGTATTTACTATACGGTTTACTTATAATGTTCAGGAGGCTGATTGGCCTGTAATTATTAGGGGTGGCTGGATTCCCCTTCTTATAAATGGGGACAATGATCGCTCGACCCTAAACCTCAGGGATTTTCCCTGACTCAATTATCCCCCTAAATAAAGCGGCCAAGACAGGGGCCCACCAGCCCACCCCGGCCTTTAAACACTCTGCGAGTATTCCATCCGACCCTGGGGAACATGTATTTTTAGTAAGTGGCTTGGAAAAATATACATAGGTGGTAGCCTTGGTTGCAATATCAAAAGTTCAGTCCTCGTTAAAAAGGAAATGCTTTAGACTTACAATATTTTTTAAATTTTAATTTTGTTTGTTTTAGTTCGGACTGACAGTTTCCTTATTATGCCATAATCCTCCAACTACTTAGTCTGGAATACTCCCATTAACATCAATGGGACTACTCCCAAGTAAGTGGATTGTGGATTGCAACCTATGTCTATATTCTTAAAAACTTTTGTGTCAATCTAACATCTTGTGCACGTATTTGATGTCAAATCTCTCTGCAGTGAGCTTTTTTTGACTGACAATCCAGCCAGGAAATACAACTTAAAATAAATAAATAAATACATATGTGAAAATGGAAACGTCCTGCCTGGCTCCAGTTTACAATATTTCTCTGTCATCAACAAAGCGTGTGCTCACTGCAGTGTTTGTTACCAATTTATATTTTTCATGACTTCAGATAACACTTACAATGTTAGCTGCAAAAACTAATAGTAGCAAAGAAAAGAAAATCTGTCCCTGTCCCCCCTCCATATACTCCCCCCCCCCCATAACTATTGTTTATTACCATCATTACTAATAATATTATGCTACAATGGCTCTTTTTGCTCCAAGGCTTCTAATTTTTTTTAAATAGCCTTCACTGAGCTTCTATGCATTCTTGTAAGGCAGGATTGGGGGAACTTTTCCCTTGCAAGGGCCACTTAGAAAATTAGTACAAACACCATGGGGCACACAGGAATAGGGGACGGAGGTGAGGTGGAGGGCTTAAGGTAGTGGTGCAAAAAAGTTTTTGAAATGTGCCCAATTTTTTGTTTGCCTGCGGGAGTTTAGGACCCACTCCGCCACCACACGCATAGGCATACCCCTTGCTCCCTTATCTTCTTCTCCCCCTTCCTACCCTGCTATTATTTCCTTGCTCTCTTCCCCTTTGTGTTCTCTCTCTTCCATACCACCCCATTATTTTGGAAATTTCCCTTAGCTCAGTGTGAGTGTGACGCTAAGCATTTTTCAGCTGAAGTCTTCCTTGTGTCTCCCCCCTCCTCCAATACCTTCCATGCCCTCCCATTTCAGAATCACTAGCTTAGGGGGAGAGGGGAGAAACGAGAAGGTCCAAATCATGGAATTATGCCATGGATACATCCCTCATCTTTGGGTGCATGCCTTCACCTCCGCTCCCTTTCCCAGAGCTCAGTTTTTCAGTGCTTGAGGGCCAGATTTAGGAACTGGAAAGGGGCTGAATAAAAACCAGCCACGAGCCAGATTTGGCCCAGGACCCGGAGGTTCCCTACCTCTTCTGTAAGGTAATATTTCTGTTTTATACATAGGCGACCTGGGGCACAGAAAGATTATATAACTAGTAAGAGATCACCCAGAAAGTTAGGAGGCTTTCAGATGTACAAACCCCATGAAGACAGCAACCAGGATTGATTTGGTGTGGGATTGCAGTGCCCTCAGTGGGTGCACTGCTTTTAGATGGGTGGCAGCTACGGTTCTGCCCACAGCAGCCTAGTTCACCCCTGAACATCACCCGGAACATCCCAGAGTGCCGCTGGTAGAGAATGGGCTGGCCAAAACCTGGGGCACAGGCCGAACGTGGAGCTGCTGTCTGTCTGATGAGTGGACCTATGCTGCAGCTCCACGTCTGGTTGGCCGTTGCTCCGAATAACACCACAGAGTTGTGGGTGCCAGCCTAGAGCATTGGGTGGGGGAGGGGCATTACATGGGTGGGCCGCAGGCCGGGGAATACACCAGGACTGTCTAAAGCTGACCCAGGTGGGGCTGGAAGCAGGTGAATGTGGGGGTTCATCCTCAGAGCAGCTCCGGAGGCAGGCAGCCGCCACATTCAGTCTGTGCACCCATTGTTCTGGGTGCTAAAAGCACCCATTGTGCTGTCTGAATAGACTGAACTGCTGTTACCAAGTGTTTAAACTAGAGTGTGAGAAATCCTAGATTCAACATCCAGAAAATATCTTGCTGTGACCAATGCCACAGCAGTGAAAAGGTCCCTGGGACCTAACCACCTCACATGCTGTTTAGTAGGGGTGGGACTATCGGTATCGGATTAATCCGATAATACTACTAATTGTCGGTATCGGCAATACTGGATTTTTAACATTGCTGGTTTTGTTGGATTTTTAACATTGACGCCATTTAACAATGGTCACAATGCTAAAGATTCGATAGAACTGTCAACGTTAACAATCCGATATTGCCGATACCAATAAACCCAATATCTGGAGTTCCGATACCGATAAATCCGATACCTGATAATCCCCCTGGAGTCCGACCCTTACTGTTTAGCCTTATCAGATTTAACCAAAGAAACTTTTTGTAATTTGAGTTTTAACAGTCTAAATCACCCTTTGGCTTTGATATTTTTTTATCTTAGACTGTTTCACGTATCTTACAATGGGTTTTGCAACTCAGGACCTGATGGGGACCTCCTAATGAAAGGAGCATGGATCCTCAGCAAGAGAACAACCCTAGGAATGGATTGCTGAGGCATCCCTTTTTGGGCCCAGAGTTCATCTTAGCCACAGACAGGAAAACATCCCTGAAGGAAACCTGTAGTGTGGTGTCAGTGGGACTTAAACGCATCCAAAAATTAAGCACATGCTTAAGTGATTTGCTGAACTGGGATAGTTGCTAAATCAGGGTAAAAAAGATTTACAATGGAAACATTATTGAGGCCCATTTCGGCTTCTGTTCAAGTTGTTGGGAATTTTACCATTTAGTCTCATGGGAAGAAGTTAGGGTTCACCCCCTCAAAAAGGCAGTATCGATTAACAGTGCTATATATATGAAGCAAACATAACAATAATAAACAATTATGCTGTAACTGAGACAACCATCTGTCCAGTGCCATAGGTACAGGGATAAACACCCCCAAATATACCTCTATAATGTCAACAAAGATATGTCAACTAGTACAGGGGTCATGCACTTGCTTTGGCGTGCAAGATACTCAAGTTCAGACACCTTTGGATTTGCAAGCCTAATGGGGTGGAATTGTGGCACTAACGTTTCATATTTGCCATAAAAAAAAGAATAGAGTTATTTTTCTTTAGCTGGGCCTACAAAAGTGTGTTTTTCTTTGCTATGTGTTGTCTCCTCTCTCCAAGTATCCAAGGGTTCGCAATCCTGGTGGAATCCAACAGAGTTATTTTTATGGTAAACTGACACCTCAAGAGCAGGGCTAAATTACACAGGCAACAAGGAGATGAAATAGGCTGCTAACATAAATCAGAGCTCACGGCAGAGATTGCTTCTCTGATAACTGTAAGTGAAGGGCCAGACTAGCGACATAACTATTATATTGGGTTTGGCAAATGTCACAGGAGGTTTTGCTTAAGTTGTATAGCAATTAAAGTTTGCCACAGCATGGGATTGCATTAGGAATCTCGCTAGACAGTGTTCACCACTTCCACATAGAAGATCTAAGTTTTAATTCAGGGATTACATTAGAACTTCCTACATGAATATACCTTGGGATGAGAGAAGTCAATCTTTCAATATTAGGGGAGCTCAACGCAATGATAGCTTTTTCAATACCATACATCAGGTCATTGTTCCATGGTATATTTCCGGCTTGTGTGAGACAAGACGAAGTAGTCCAGATGACTGGAGCAACTTCTGCAATCCTCGAACCACTTACTCCAAAACAGTCCAACTGAAATCGCTATGACTGTGAAGTTTGCAATTTGAGGATGGTAGCCTAAAGAAGAAGAGGAAAGCCTGGCAGAATTTCAACGGTAGTGAATTTTTAATGGTGTTGCTTCCTGATGTCAGAGTCTTACTTTGCACTGTGCAGCAGAACAGCTAAGGGCCCAATCCTAAACTCACGTGTGCCAGGGTTGTGCATGATGCGCACTCTTGCTGCATGCACTGCACCCACTTTGCAAGAGCACTGCACTTTTGCACACAGGTTGCGTGCACATTGCGCACACACCCTTGTGTGCAGTGTGTGGGGCTTAGAATCGGACTGTAAGACTTTAAAAATCCATTTTGGCAGGTAATTTGGCCATAATGTTGCCCAGTCCCTTTTAGCAGTTGGAAAACAAATCCAGCTGATATATTTCCATTGACAACACTTGCACACAAAGTAGTTTTTGTGTCAGTCTTTCCCACTCTACCTATAATGACATGAGCAGAGGCAGCTGATACTGGCCACTGTAAGAGACGGAATACTGGATTACCTGAACCCCTGGTCTAGTCGGGTATGTCTGTTCCTATGGTTTTTAATGTAGAATGTTGGCATTATGTTCTAACCACTAGATCACATTCCCCCTTTCCCCCATATCAGCATAAAAAAGAGAACTTTTTCCAACATGTTGCGAATTTGCTGTGATATGACATTTAAGGCATTATTCTTGCACACGAATGGACCTAAGTGGAATTATTTGCAGCAGGATCAGATGTTCTAAACTTGTAACTCAATACAAAAACCCTACAAGCAAAGATATGTGCCCTGATAGTTAGGTTGTGATCAAAAGGGGCTGGTTCAAATGTGCTGCTTACCTGAAAGGCCACATCTCTCCTCATAATGTACTGCCACAGCTGAGATCAGTATATAGGGGTGGGAATTTCAGTTTCGGTTTTAACTGAAACAGGCCGAAAACGGCTGATTCCGTTTAAAACCAAAGAGTCCAAAAATCAGGCCTGTTATGGTTTCGATTTTTGGCTTCGTATCTTTCTCATTGAAGTTAATGGGAAATCTTTCCCATTCCCTGCGACCCAACCTCCCCCATTCCCCGGGGCTGACTACTGGCCTCAGAGGGTGGGGATCCATGTCCCTAACACTCCCACTCCTTGGGGGCCCTGCCAGCTCGCATGTACTTACCAGTCCAGGCTTTGAAGAATGGGGGTGAGGAGCTGCCGCTGCCAGCCCACTACTGCTGTGTGAGGCTTGCCGGGTGTGCCAGAAGGTCCCATTGGTGCAGCATGCTGCTAGCGCAGCTGTCTGAGGCCTAGTCCCAGTCAGGCCTCTGCGTGGTGTGCTGCTGAGTGTGTATGTGCAAAATGGCTGCCATGGCTGTTTTGTGCATGTGCAGCCCTTTTCCAAAACAGCACTGGCAGTGTAGGCGCCATTTTGGAAAAGGGCAGCTGTTCTGCATATGTGTGGTGCCATTTCATGCATACACAGAATGGCTGCCCTTTTCCAAAATGCTGCCGATGCTGCTGGCATCATTTTGGCAAAGGGCTGCGCCTGTGCAAAACACCTGTGCCTGCCATTTTGCACATGCACGCTTGGCAATATGCCACATGAGGAGGCCTGCTTGGGACTAAGGCCACTTCCAGACATGCCCCCCCCCTGCACATATTTGGGCTGCAGGGGGGAATGCGCAGCCTGAATATGCGCAGGGATCGGCCGGTCTGAAAGGCCCCGTTGCGCGGCTTTGTCGGCAGAGATGCGCAGGGATGCAGAGCAGGAAATGGAGCTCTGCATCCATGTGCGTCTCTGCCAGCAAAGCCTCGGGAGGGGGGCTTTCAGACCGGCTGATTCCGTGCATATTCGGGCTGTGCATTCCCCCCTGCAGCCCAAATATGAGCGGGGGGTGGGGAGCACGTCTGAAAGTGGTCTAGACTTCAGACAGCTGTGCCACACTGGCAGCATGCTTCCGGGCAGTGCACCGTGCCAATGAGGCCTGACCCCCATCCTCCGAGGCCTGGAGCAGGGAGTACATGTGAACCAGCAGGAGCCATGGGGATAGGGTGTTAGGGACATGGATCTCCACCCTCCGAGGCTGGTAGTGGACCCCAGGGAATGGGAGTGGGGAAGGTTGAACTCCCTGTCCCAAGGAATGGGGGTGGTGGGGATTAGGGACAGTTATTATTCCCCCCCTTCGCCGCCCCCCCCTCCCCCGTCCAGGACCTGGTTTGCTTCCCTTTTGGTCTGGTTCCCCTTCCTATAGAAGTTAATGGAAAGATTTCCCATTGAAGTCAGTGGGAACAGATTTGCCATTGGCTGCAACGGGGATAAAACAGAACTGTAAACCATAAAACAAAATTGAAATTTAGGGATCTGAAACAACCCCCTCAAAAAACAAAAAAAGACCCTGTATCCCACCCCTAATAAGTAAAGGTACATAAGCTGCAGCTTCATCAGTATAAATGAAAGAGAGCTGGTGTCGGGTTACTCTCCGCAAGGGCGCCTCCGATTTGGAAATTGCTCACTCTTTGCCAGTCCAAACTTGTTAACCTTCTGAGTGCACTGCAAAGTCCGTCTCCCTTCCTTTTTTGTTTAGAGTGAGGCTGTTGAGAAGGGTTTGGGACTGAATCTTTTGAAATGTGTTGTGAGCAGTGGATGTACATCTCTAGCTGTAATTTTTAAAAATCTCTAAGAAAAAAGTCCGTAGGCGTGGGGCAGTTGCACTGACCCATTTGAAATGTCAGCTACAGCTGGCTCATTGGAAAGGATGCTAGGCTGCATGGTTTGTGGCTGGCAGCCTGCCAGGAGACTTGTATAGCTATCAAGTGCAAAAGGGGGCCCTTCACACCTCTCTGCACCTGCTGCTGGAAGGATTTCCCCACCCATGTGCAGAAAGGGGAGTGGAGTTTGAAGACAGCTGGGGACAACACAGTCCGGTTTGCCTGCCCGCGAGGAGGCTAGGTTCTAGAGGGCTGTTACAAGGGCTATCTGTGTATGCAGTAGTTGCTTAGAAATGTCAACTTGTTGTTTGCTGAATAAATTTGTGGTCTTTTCCCTTCCTGGGTTAAGACACTGAATTATTCATTCAAGGTGTGCCATTGACAGGCAAGGAAATTTAAACTAAAGCGTATACACCACCCTGAGCATAGCACGTTAAGCCTAGCTTTTGCAGAGGTTCAGACACATAGGCAATATTAAAATAAAACCGCATTAGCTTTCTCTTCAGATTTCTTTGTTTCTGGAGTTTTGGTACTAGTCTTATCCAGCTCTCATCTTGCACTGGTGTAAATACATTTGAATGCATGGCAGTTTAGATCAAGTTATCCCCATTTTACAGCTGCCAAAACTGAGTGAGAACTGAAAAGTTACTCTCAGTCAAGGTTCTAAAACAAGTCAATAACCAAACATAAATAATATTTATGTTCTAGATTATATTAGCTAGAAAGTGCCTTCATGTTTATTTTCATTAGTACTTCAATACTTTGTACATCATATTATGCTTAAGTCCTAACAATGTCAAGTATGTCTAATCAGTTTCCATACTGGGGAGGGGGGGAGGAGGAAAAAAACAGCAGTAAAAGATGTTGTTTTTGAGCAGGTGTTCTAAATCCAGTTGGCTAAATAGAGTGGCTCCCAACATTTTTGCCTGGGACACCTCATTTTGAAACTTAAATATAATCATGCGATTCCAAAACAGCAACAAAGAGACACAGAGTATATCAAATAGCAATCAAAATTTGCAGCCCCATCCACAGATTATGTGATTCCCAATCCCACTTGTGGTTCTGATCCCCAATTTGAAAACCTCTGGTTTAGGACAATTAAACTGGTACTGTGTTGCAAATGGTAGCATTAACAAATGGCCCAGTCAGAGGGTGTGTTAGGCAAGCGCCTCCCCACCCATTACACACCCATCATGCGTGTTTCAGGGCTACATAGGGCACCAATGTGGGCCTGCAATGTGGGTAATGGGTGGGGAGGTGCTTGCCTAAAAACACCCAGACTCTAGTAATTACTGACAACTTATCCACAGTGGCAGCAAGAGGAGAAAAAGTGTGGCTTCAAACATGTCCACCCATTATGACCCAACATTTCTCCAAATAGTTTGCCATTTCCCCCATGATAAGTACTATGATCCTATTACCAACGGGGCAACCACCAACAAGCGTCCCAACCTGATCCCAGGTGTCAAATCTTAGCGATGGAAAACTGGGAAGGTGTGGGGGATGAGGATGATAGCCCTTGTGTGACTCAACAGGGCTTTACCTGTACTGGACAACAAAGCCAGTATGAAGTTTTATAAGCTTATGTTGTTTTTGTTGAAAGCAACGACCACTCTTGTATATACTTTTATGGTTAGGAAATGTGCAGAATGGTGGCCTGCTGAGGAACATTTGGATGCTTGGCACTTTAGATGAAGTGATCATTAACTTATTGCTGCTTATCTTCTTTAATAAGAATTTATTTTCATTGCTCTCATACAGTTCTTGTTTCCCTCCTCCAGCAGCAATTCCTTTAAGGCCGTTTTTACACAGACACCCCACCCCCCCTTGCTCGGTGTTCGGGCGGGAGGGTCTGTCCATGCAAATGGTCAGCGCTGGGTGGGGGGATGGGTGTTCGCTCAGTGTTTGTCCATGCGAACACCGCGGGGGATGAGTGGGGGTACGTGCGCACTCCTGCACAACACCCACCTCCACCCACGGAGCCCTCTGGAAAACCGGAGGAGGCCCCATGGGTGGAGGTGTGTGTGTGTCCGTGTAAAGGGACACATCCACCTCCCCCCACCGCGCCAGAACACCCAACCCTCCTTCCCCCACCCCCAGTCTGTGTAAAAACAGTCCAATTTACCATTTTTTGTGGTGGTAACATTTGGAAGCAGGAGGAGAGGTTCACACAAGGAATAAGAAGGTGCAAGTCTTTCCGAATTTCAGTGATGGCTTTGGCTTGGTAGAGCGAGTGGGTGTTGGCACTGAAACTCACAACTCCAGTGTTTTACAGGGGCAGGCCACTTGCCATGAAGCACTGGAGAAAAGAGTTAATTCTGCTATGTCTTATTTAACCAAAAGCACCTGAGTAAATGGTACAGGCATTTCACCTCACTGTGCCTTTTTGTAATTTTTTCCCATTTTTTTAACAGAAACGTTAAAGCAATATATAAAATATGTTGAATGTAGACTAGGGTTTTAAGTTACATATGAACTGGTCAGACATTGGACCACCCTTCAAATATTGGTGGTTTTCCTTTTCCTGAATGAGCTTTACATGAAGTTGTTCAGGCAGGTGGTTTTGCAATATTTCCCCCTCTTTCCTCAGCTGGAGCAGTCACTTGCGATGGGCACACATGTTTTAACAGTCATTGTGGAAAATCCTTCTCAATCTAAAACAAGCTCGATTTTTACGAAAAGTGAGAACTAGGCAGTTAGCGTTACTAATTGCCTGTCTACTCTATGGAGTAGACAGGCAATTAGTAAAGCTCTAGAAGGAAGGTGAACTGAACATAAATGTGCAATGTGTATACTTTAAACAAATATTGGATAATTAAAACTTATTAAATTATTAAATATTACTGAAAATACTCCTGCCACACTGGATAGCAGTTTTTCCTTTAAAAGGAGTTGCAGATATATGCAACTGGTGTCAGCATAATGTGGTGGTACAGTTGCAATGGGTGCTGCCATCATTTTCACAACTCATGTTTGTCAGTGAATACCACTATTAGGGATATGATCTATTCCGATTGCAGGGGCAGCAGCTAAATGAAGGCCTGTCCTGAATTTGGGTCCCCTAAAGCTTGTTCACACATCCTTTCTCTTTTGCAGACTCACCCATAGTTATTCATTCATGCAATTGCTGATTCTTCTGCATTTCAGAGCCCCTCTGTTTTACTACTTCATTTCCCACAATGCAAAGGGCATGGAGTAATGTCCTGTGATATCCCAACAAGCAATGTTCTAGAGGTAGCATAAAATGGAGGAAGAAGTTCCTCTTCCAGGACTTGAAGGTAGGAAGTGACAAACAGGAAATGATATTACAGGGACTGAAGATTTCTCTGTAAAAATCCATTCACACAGCACGATTGCTACCTGATAGCAGTTCATCAATTCTCTTGATGAGGTCACATCCCTCCTCTCTTCATCCAACCCCTCCACTTGCACCATTGGATCCCATCTGCTCTCCTCTCCTAATGGCAATTGCCTCCACCACTGCGCCTTCTCTGCTGCAAATCACCACTTTCTTCCTTGCTACAGGGTCATGTCCATTGGCTTTCAAACATGCCACTGCCTATCCTATCCTTAAG
>QEPC01011608.1:4605183-4628456 GCA_003113815.1 Sphenodon punctatus | reverse complement strand
GTTGGTGTTGACCTTTAAAGCCCTAAATGGCTTGGGCCCCACCTATCTGCAGGACTGCCTCACTCTCTGGGTCCTGGATTGGCCCCTGCGGTCGGCTGGGGGCACCCTCCTCGAGGTTCCCCAGATTTCCCGGGTGTCCACTATGAGGAGGGTGTTCTCCGTGGCTGCGCCACGACTGTGGAACTCCCTCCCATTGGAGATCCACTTAGCTGCCGGCCTCCCCTCTTTCCACAGACAATGTAAGAACTGGCTGTTCCGCCAGGCCTTTTCCGAGGGAGATGGGGTGGGTGGGGTGGGGTAGGGTGGGGGGGATGGGGTATTATATTGTTTTTTAATTGAATTACTACTGTTTGTTTTAATGTTCTAAAATGTTTTTAATATGTTGTGAGCCGCCCCGAGATGCCTGAGGCAGGAGGGGGCGGCATAAAAATCTAAATAAATAAATAAATAAAATCTGCTGTAAGAACTTTTATTTTTAACTGTTTTTCAGCAAAGTAGAAAACTTTGCTTTTTAAAGAAGGCCTGTATATATCGTCTTCAGTCTTGCATATATCAGGATAGTTTGTGAAGGTATTTTAACTGGAGTTGATGTTTATGCCTTTTAAGGCCATGTCTACACACTGATTTGCTGAGGTTTAATTAAACCAGACTGATTAAACTGAATTCACTAATCCGTATTAAACCCACATATGGCACATTTTAATTTTGTGTAAAAGGTAGTTTTGACTTACTTGTGTTCCCAAATGAGTTATGCCAGTCTGAAACAAGAGGGTTTACATGGGAATTTATAAAACTGATTAATTAGGTTTAAGTTATCTCTGTTACTTAATATAGATTAATCTTCCCAGGAAGACATGGCTTTAAAATCTGACCCTCATAGATGTAGTAAAAGCACAGTCTGAATGCTTTACTATTTTTTTTGCAATGCCACTTCTAGAAGTCAAGTACTTGGTAGCTAGAACATCCTTTCCTGTTCTATATTTTCATGAGGCTTACATCTTTAGAGATTCACTCAGCAACTCTGAATGATTCATTAGGAGCTGCCAGTGGTTTCTTCGAGTAATAAGCCATGACACATGTACGTATCAAAAAGATCTCTAGATACACTTGTACTGATAATTTCTGCTGTATTGTTTTCATTGTTATCATTGATTTTTCTATTCAACTGTCCATTTTGCCATGAAAACCATAAAATTATTGTAAAATGTTAACTCTCTTGTTGTATTTTTGCTCAGCTGCATGTGTACAGACAGACCCTGACAGATCTCAGTGGGTAAACCACAAGTGACACTGGGCGGCCGCATCCTGAGCTGACCCGGGACAGGCAGAGAGGGTGAGTGTCAGGCTGGAGAGCAAAACATACATGCCTAGTCAGGCTGATGGCTGCACAGCTTGGGGAGGGGAGAACAAGGAATGTACAGCTGTCAGTCTCCGTACCCGCACTGTGCTCCACCCCTGCCATGACAGCCAGCCATGGCCACCTGTGATGGTGGCCAGTTGGGCAGAACCTAGCCTGGGCTGTGATCCCAGATGCCTCTGGGATCACAGCCTAGGCTAGCTGCCACCACAACCCGGGATACCCCGGGTCAAACATCTGGCGGCACCAGCACACACATGTAATTTGGGTCTGTGTGCAAGTGTGCCACAGCAGTCCAAACTGGTCGTCTACTGAGGTGGAGAGTAAGGAGGTGCTGGGACCATGACAGCTGGTCTGTTCTTGAGCACTGTTTCTTTGAAGTTGCATTGGAAATGAGATTGTGTTTAGACCAATGGAAAGAAAATGCAGAATGTTACAAGAAATCTGACTTGGCTCTTCCAAAGAAAACAAGACTAAGAGGAGAACTGAGTCAAGAAAGTGTGCCTATTTATTTATTTAAAATTTATATTCCAGCAGGGCAGCCCGGGGCGGCAAACAACATTCAATAATTTTTAAAAAAAAACCAATTTAAACAATTTAAAACAATTAAAAATACAATACAATGTGGGGAAACCCCTCGCCAAAAGCCTGATGGAACAGCCAGGTCTTACATACATGCCGAAACAGCAGGAGAGTGGGAGCCAACCGAGCCTCCTCCGGGAGGGAATTCCACAGCACAGGGGCGGCCACTGAAAAAGATCTAACATCGGTGGCCACCTGGGGAACCTCCAAAAAGACTCCCACAGACGATCTCAAGGGTCGCACGGGTACATGGGGAGTGAGGCGGTCCTGCAGATAAGCAGGGCCCAGGCCGTGAAGGGCTTTAAAGGTTAAAACCAGCACCTTGAACCTGGCCCGGTGCTTTATAGGCAGCCAGTGCAGAGCCCGGAGCAGTGGTGTCATGTGGTCCCTGCAACCTGCAGGGACCACATGACGGGCTGCAGCAGTCCGCACCAGCTGCAGCCTCCGGACCAGCTTCTCGGGCAGCCCCACGTAGAGCGTGTTGCAGTAATCCAGCCTTGAGGTGATGAAGGCATGGATGAGAGTGGTGAGGTCGGAGTCTGAGAGATACGGCCGAAGCCGCCGGACAAGTTGTAACTGCCGGAACGCACTCCCCGCCACGGCCACAACCTGAGATTCCAGGCTGAGCCGCGAATTGAGGAGCGTGCCCAGACTCTGCATTTGAGAGACCATGGGAGGGCGAACCCCCCCAACAAGAGGAGATTCAACCACCCCCAGGTCCCCCAAACCCTCGCCCAACAACATCACCTCCATCTTGTCAGGATTCAATTGCAGATGTCTCAACCTCATCCAAGCCTCCACAGTTGACAGGCACTGGGAAAATAAGGAGACTGCATGGCCTGGGTCGATGGAAAAGGAGACATAGAGCTGAGTGTCATCAGCATACTCATGGCACTGCATGCCCTGAAACCCTCTCACGATCTCCCCTAACAGCTGCATATAGATGTTAAACCAGAGGTGGGACAGAATGGCACCCTGCGGGACTCCACACGTGAGCTCCCGGGGGGAAGACGTACACTCCCCCAAGACCACCTCAAGGAGGTGGTAGGCGGTGAGTTCTTGTGGCCAGGAACAAACGAAACCAGTCCAAGACCGTTCCGCCAATTCCGGCATGGTCCCGCAGGCGAGTCACCAACACCTCATGATCGACTGTGTCAAACACGTCTGAAAAGTCTAGCAGGACCAGTAAGGTCTGACGATCCTGGTCCAACGCCAGACGGAGATCGTCAACCAAGGCCAACAATGCCGTCTCCGTACCATACCCAGGCCGAAACCCAGACTGGGAGGGATCAAGGAAACTGATGCGGTCCAGATGTTCCTGGAGCTGCCGTGCCACAGCCCGTTCAATAACCTTCTCTAAAAAGGGAAGGTTAAAGACCGGCCGATAACTGGCAGGAGCATCAGCATCAAGAGATGGTTTCTTGAGCAGGGGTCTAATCACAGCCTCCTTTAGGCAGTCAGGCACCCTGTCCTCCCGAAGGGAGGCACTAACCACCTCAGCCAGCAACGGCCGTAATGTCTCCTGGCTAGCTTTCACCAGCCAGGACGGGCATGGATCTTGCTCACAAGTAGTGGCACGAACAGTTCCCAACAAGGACTCCACATCGGCAGGCGCCACCATCTGAAACTGATCGCACAAAACAGGATAGGACAGGGCATCCATAGTCCCAAGATGATCCTCTGCAATAACTGCGGAACCGAAATTGTGGCGGATGCGAGCGATCTTATCTACAAAGTACTCGATAAACTGGTCACAGCGGTCACTGGATTGCTCCAGGTCCAGGCGGAGAGAGGCAGGACTGACCAAACCTTTCACCACCTGGAAAAGCTCCACTGGACGTGACTTTGCAGATGCAATAAAGGCAGCAAAGAAGTGCTTCTTTGCTGCCTGCACTGCCACAGCATAGGCCTTTAAACTGCTCTCATGCTGCGATTGATCATTTTCATTTAAGCTTCTGTCTTTTCTTATCCCTCCTCTTCCCAATGGTACAGTCTACTGGATAAATTCCTTATTTTGACATCCTATGTAAAACTGAAGTGTTTAGAAATGGAGTGAAGGGGATCAACTTTAAACAGAAAAAGGGGTCTTTCCTCGGGCTGAAATTAATATGCATTTTTGTATTTGCAAAGGTAACTTGTATATTCATACCCACAAATGAGTACATGAATTCATATTTATCACCATAGTTAAATTTGCTTCCTCACTTCTTTATTATTTCAATATTTGTTATTTTGTTACTTTGATTCTTTAATACTTTGATACTTTGGTTCCTTCAGTTACTTTGTTCTTCATTATTCAGTACTTCCATGGCTTTCTGCTGCACGACAGCACATCGATTGACCAATCACATTCACGTCTAAAAAAAACCCAAAACAACCCACACGCTAAATGGCACTATGGGAATGAACTATTCCAATAACAATTTAACGGAAAGAAGAGGAAATATTTTCCCTCAGGAAGAACACTTTGATTACACCTCCTTTTTTTTTAAAAAAGTGCCTTGAGTCACCTATGTTGTAACTTTGCCACAAAAGATTACATTTGATGTTTGAAGGATGGACCTACTTAAGTGTAAATGTTCCAGGTGCAAGACAAACAACAGGCTTCTTCACAGGGTCAGGTATTTGACGGCAATAACCCCTGAACTTGCTACACCTTAATTTTTCTTCATAAGAGCAGAGTAGGTTGTCGCAAGACAAAAGGAGAGGTTGTGTTGGAGCCTAGCCTGGTCTAGTTCCGGGGGTGCCAAAGTACAGCACCAGGTCCCCAGATGCTGACAGGGGGAGTCCGGATGCCAGAGGACCAAGGCAGATGGAGCACAGGAGAACTGGGAGGGTCTCTTCCTGCAGGCTGGTACCTAGTTGTGTTGGGGAGATACTTCTTGTTTCCTGTGGGTGCTTTATATAGACTAGGGAAGCCCAAGGGAAGACAGTTAGGGCCCAGCCAATTAGGAAAAGAGTGGGGGTTGTGAAGAGTGGGGGTGGGGGCTTTACTTCTTCTAGGGATGTTTTCAAACATTATGGTACCATGGATTTCCACGCTTTGACCTGCGTGGATATCCATAGTGCCATCATGTCTAAAACCAGCTGCCAGATGTTGGCCCGGGCCAGAACCCAGGTTTGCATGGGCCATGGCGGCGCTTAGAGTGGGCTTGTTCCTTGGGACCATTCCCAAAGAACAGCCCAGGCTAAGCACTGCCATGACCCATGCAAAGGACTCTGGTCCTGGGTAAATTGGGCCATAATGTGTGCCGGCCCACTTAGACTTACCCCGATCCGAGTCTGCAGTGGTTCCAGGCAGCCACAGCAGCCTTATAAGCTGCCGTATCTGCCCGTCAGAGGAGTGTGTGTATGTGTGCTCCTGACAACGTGAGGGTGGGGCCATGTGGAAACCCCGCTCTTTCCCTGCCCCTTCCTCAGCCCAGCTCCCCATCACATTTGTTCAGCACCTGGGTCAAATTCTGCCCAGAACGAGGGCCTTCACTCTGGGCAGGATTGAAGTGTGGTGGTACTCGATGCTGTCACGTATAAAAACACGTTAGGATTACACCCAGTGGGTAGAGAGTGGGTCCTAGAGATCTGGTTTCCAACCCTGGTCCCACTAAACTAAACTGACATGTTGTTAGCTCTCTTCCCAAGCTTGGGTATTCAGTATATGGGGGCTGCTAACTCAGTGGTGCTAACAGAAGTGTGTGTGTTCCTCCAGATTACCAACCCCTTACCTTCTTGTGTGAACAGAGCCTATGTGAAAGTTCACCTTGTTACTGAATGTTGTCATTGTAGCAGAAGTTACAGGGGAAGGATCCAAGCAGAGGGTTACAGAAAACATTGTGCAGGTTATGTCAAGGAGATGGCTGTGCACATGAAACAGTGTGGCTGGTTTTTGGTTTTGCTAGCAGCTGTAAAGTTCTTTGAATCAATGCAAGGTTCAAGACTTCCAATATTGGTTCTTAACAGAGGATGACCTGTTCTACCGTGCCAGACCTTCAGAACACCATGCTAGTGAAAGCAGAGTTTGGAACCTATAGGATGGAAATTCAACAAACCCGCTCAGTTGTGCTGAATGAGAGAGAACACCATTGTTCACTCATGACAGGCTGGTACGAAAGGTTTCCCTAACCTGACAAGGAGTGCATTTAATTTTCTTGGTGTGCGCCAGTCCACTGTGGAGGTGCTGAGAAAACCTTCCACATCGTGGCCTGAGCACAACAAACTGTTTTGCGTTTGCGTGGAGCCTTAGTAACTTGCATTTTCTATCTGGGTGAACTAGTTTGTGAGATGAAATCTCAATGCATTGCTCAACGATAAATGCAGACTCCTAACACCTGGGGAATATGTGTCTCTACAAGCGGGGGGTGGGGAACCTTTCCCTTCCTGTGGGCCACAATTGATGCAAGCGCCTTTGGATGGATAGGAGTTGGCAGAGGGGGTGCTCAGGACGGAAGGAAGTGGAGGATCCAGATTGTGGATCTATGCCATGGATGCATGCTGTCATCTCCACTTCCTTCTCTTGAGCTTGAGGTTAGAGGCTGGATCCATGGGCCAGATCCAAGAATTGGAAAGGGGCCAAATAAAAAAACAGCCATGTTTAATTTTAAAGAAGACGAAGAAGAAGACGAACCATCATGCCATTGGGCTAAATTTGACCCACTGGCTGGAGACACCCCCCCCCCCCGGTTCCTCTACAGGATGCTATAATCAACTGCATAAATCCTTCTTTAAAGGAGAAGTAAGGAGATTTTACAGAAATGTCTAATTTACAACTAAGCACTACATGAGTGATCTCTAAGTGCCTGGATTTTTTTTTCCAAGTAAAACTCTAACTAATGAGGCTTATACCTTGCTGTTAGATCTGAGTTAAAATAGCGACACCCCATTTTTTTCTTTTGCCAATGTGAACCCATTTTTAGATCGAAATATAATCCTGCCCCCCAGACAGCAACCAAGACCTGTAAAATAGATGAAATATCAGTCTGTCTACTGGACAGTTCCTTGTTTCAGCAGTCTGTGGGGGTATTTAGAAATGGAAGGGGGGGGCCAAGTCTTCAAACAGAAAAAATGTCTGTCTTAGGGCTGAAAAGAACATACATTCTTTATATTCGCAAACATAACTTGTATATTCATTCCCACAAATGAAGATCCGAGTTCATCTTCACCACCATAGTGAAATTCACTTCTTCATTATTTTAATATTTGTTACTTGGTACTTCATTGGCTTTGGTTACATCAATTACTTTGTTCTTCATTGTTTGGTACTTTTATGGCCCTGTCAATGTATTATGGGACCTTACCTGACTGAGGTCCTGACACACAGTTTGGAAACCTGTGAATTAAAACTTCCCATGAAAGGTAATGTGCCCCCTAGAAGTGTGCCCCTGTTTTTCATGTAAAAGTGGCACTGCTGCAGACCTATTGAATAAAACCACCATGGTTAAACATGGCTGGTGAGGATCAGGACTGACGAAAATACCAGGGGAAAACGAAGGAAGGAAATCAAGTTATCATGACTTGCTGCTTAGAAGGTCGTCCGTGTGGTGCCAGAAGTGCTGAGTAAGAAAGGGGAGCTGAAAAGCAACCTCTAAAAAGAGGCATCTTGATGCAAAAATATTTTTGAAATACTGGAAACTGAGTGGAAATGAGCAAATTTTATGGAATTCAGGGCTAATACGAGGGAGGAGGATGGAGGGGATGTTGCTTAGCACTGCTAAGTTACAATGGGGTAAAGCAGTGGTTCCCAACCACTGAAGTGCTTCAGCAGTATGCCCTGAAAATTTTGGTAATTATAATTTCTCAATAAACCGTGGCACTTCAAGAACACAGCAGCTGTTATAATGGTTATTAAATTCAATCATACTTTAATATTACAGGTGTAATGGATAATTTAATTGTCCAATTAATACCTACTTCATTTTGTCTTCAGTTACATGCAAGAAAACTTTTCAGTGTTCTATTCAGTTCAAGTACATGGCTATGTGGCGTATATTGTCAGGTCAGCGTGCGCATGCCAGTGTACCATTACAGAAGCATAAATGTGCCTGAACCAAAAGATTGGGAACTTCTGGATAGGGGTGTACAGCGCTTACCTCTTTCGCTTTTATTTTAGTTTTTGTTTTCTCAGTCAAAATACCATCTGTTTTTGAGTTTACATTAAAAAACAACCATTTGTGTTTTTTTTTTTTTTTTTTTTAAATATATATATTAAAAATACAAAAAAAAATTACTGCACAAAAGCACATGCACAATTGGTGGCTGGACCATTCCGTGCATGTGTGCCATTTTTCAAAATGGCAGTGGCAGCAGCACCAGCCGCATCACCACTATTTTGGAAAAGGGCTGTTGTTCTGCACATGTACAGGGGCCATTTTGTGCAAGCGCAGGCCAGCTTCTCTTTTCCACAACAGTGGTGATGCTGCCGACGCCATTTTGGAAAAGGGCTGTGTATGTGCAGAATGGTCCCGGCAGCCATTTGTGCATGCACAGGGTTTAAAAAATTTTTGTTTAAAATTATTTTTAAATGAATGAAAGCACGCATATGCTTGCTTGCTTGCTTATTCATTCATTTCTGGGGCCTTAGTTACTAAAACAAATGGGGCTCCAACAAAACAAATTGCACTTCCCTACTTGTGGGTTAAAGCCAATGTTCACCTTTGGAATTTCCATAGATTTATTGATGTACATGAAGCAAATATTTCACTAGAAGCTAAAACCTAAGATCAAAATTTTGATTTTTGCTTTATATTAGCTTTACGGCACATTACAAGAGTATAATATAACTTGTTTAATGATAAATAAATTGTGATATCCCAGACAGTTACTTCAAACTCTAGCACAATAACAATGAATTATTTCATCGCACTTAATACCTTACAATCCAAAATCTAGCATGAAGTGGAATGGCTTTTGGACAAATGGTGCTTGCTTATTTTATTTATTTATTTAAATTTCTACACCTCCGCTCCTCTTAGGCTCAAGGCAGCTTATAACATTAAAAACACAATAAAACATTAAAAAAATCCCATATTTATTTTACCAAAAAGAAATGTCTTACATTGCCTCTGGAGTATGCTGAGGCTTGGGCTCTGACAGACCTCCATGACACTGGGGTACCAAGTGAAAAGACCTCTCTGTGGGCCCTTGTCATATGAATAAGATTGTCAGGTGGAACCCACAAGAGAGCGCTCCCATCTGACTGCAGTGGTTGCAGTGGAGCATGGTAGGAAAGGCATTTTTTTTTCAGATATGTGGGGTCCAGGCAATGTAGGGGTTTAAAGATCAAAACTAGGACTGAAACGAAGTCTTTGGAAAATTATGGAATATGGCGGAGATTACGATATTCAGTTCAGAAAGTCTGAATTCTGAAGTTCCGAGGACCAAGGCTGTCTGGAAAATTACTGGAAACTTTGGAAACTGTTGCATGTGTGGGGGCTGGTGGGAGCTTCTTCTGGAAATGAAACTTAGTGCCATATTTGGTAGGAGAGGGGTATGGGAGGGGACAGTTGAGTGCTGGTAAGCCAGATGGCAAGTTTTGACTGGCTGGAAGGGTAAAATAAAAGTGGCTGCAGTCACTTTTGTGCATTCTCTTTGGTGAATTTGGCTGTGCACTACAGTGCTGCTGGATCTGTAAGTAATTGGCTGGGGGGAGGGGTGCCTGGCCTGTCAGGTTTGGTCTGACATGTCCATAGGGCCAATGCTGTGGGTTACGTTTACCTTTACCATGCAATGCAGTTTTTAAAAAAATAAATAAAAATAGTTGAGTGCCACATTGCTTCTAGTTCTGCCTGCTGCTTGGTTGGCACTTTATTTATTTATTTATTTATTTATTTATATGCTGCCCCCTCCTGCCTCAAGCATCTCGGGGCGGCTCACAGCATTTTAAAACCTATAAATACAAACAATTATAAACTACAATTAAAACAATATAACCCCCCCGCCACCTAACCCAACCCACCCACCCCATCTCCCTTGAGAAAGGCCTGGAGGAACAGCCAGGTCTTACACTGCCTATGGAAAGAGGAGAGGTCGGTAATCAAGCGGACCTCCAACAGAAGGGAGTTCCACAGCTGCAATGCAGCCACAGAGAACGCCCTCCTCATGGTGGAAACCTGGGGGTCAATCCGGGACCCGGAGGGTGAGGCGGTCCTACAGGTAGGTGGGGCCCAAGCCGTTTAGGGCTTTAAAGGTCAGTACCAACACCTTGAATTGGGCCCAGAAAACTATCAGCAGCCAGTGCAGAGCGCAGAGCACTGGTGTAACATGCTTGCATCAGCCTGTCCAAGTCAAGAGATGGGCCACCGCATCCTGTACTAGCTGCAGTTTCCGAACCCGCACCAAGGGTAGCCCCATGTAGAGTGCATTGCAGTAATCCAGTCTCGAGGTAATAAAAACATGGATGACTGTGGCCAGATCTGAGTCCGAGACATACGGCCTAAGCCAACGCACCAGATGTAATTGGCAAAATGCCCCATTCGCCACAGCCATCACCTGGGCATCCAGGCAGAGCTGTGGGTCCAGGAAACACCCCCAGACTCTGGGCCTGAGAAACCAAGGGAGGACGAACCCCATCAATGATGGAGGCCATCACTCCCTCGGCCCTTCCCACAATCATCACCTCCGTCTTGTCAGGATTTAATTTCAGGTGGCTAGCCCTCATCCAGTCCCCCACAGCTGATAAACACTGGGTAAGCACCGAGACTGCCGGGCCTGAGTCGGAAGAAAATGAGAGATATAGCTGGGTGTCATCAGCATATTGATGACATCTCACCCCATACTCCCTGACGACCTCCCCCAAAGTCTGTGTGTAGACATTGAACAGTATAAGATGGAACACTGTGGTACCCCACATGTGAAGCCCCAGGGGGAAGATGAAAACCCCCAAGCACCACATGCTGGGTTCTCCTGGCCAGGAAAGAGTGGAACCATTCAAGAACAGTCCCACGAATCCCTGCCCAGTCCTGCAGCTGAGTCACCAACAACTCATGATGAACGGTATCCAATGCAGCCAAGAGATCTAACAGGATCAACGGGGTCGAACGGCTCTGGTGCAACTCACGGGAGAGGTCATCAACCAAGGCCACAAGCGCAGTCTCCGTGCCATAACCTGGCTGAAAACCCAACTGTGAAGGATTAAGAAAATTGACCGGGTCCAAATGCTTCCGAAGCTGCTGAGCCACCACCCATTCAATAACCTTCCTTAAAGAGGGAAGGTTAGAGACTGGCCAATAGCTGGCAGGGCCTCTACGTCCAAAGATGGCTTCCTGAGCAGGGGCCGCACCACTGCCTCCTTGAGACAGTCCAGCACCCTGTCCTCCCCATTGACTAGCCCTGCCAGCAGCGGCCCCAATATCTCCCGGCAAGCCTTAACTAGCCAGGACAGGCATGGGTCTAGTTCACAACAGGTGGCTCGAACAGTCCCAAGAGCATCCCCCGCATCTGAAGGCAACACAGCCGGAAACTCATCCCACAAAACAGGACAAGATGGGGCTTCTACTGCCTCTGAACCATTTTCTGCATAGAACGTTGCATCAAAACTCTGGTGAATTTGAGGGATTTTATCTGCAAAAAAGTCCACAAACAAATCACAGTGAGCATCTGATGATTCTAAGTCCAGGTGGAGGGAGGCTGGACTGACCAGCCCGCCCCCTCACCACCCAGAACAGCTCAGCCGTCAGGACTTAGCGGATGCAATGAGAGCAGCAAAGAAAGTCTTATTTGCTGTCCACACCCCAATGGCATAGGTACGTAACCAGACTTTATGCCACAATCAGTCAACTTCGGCACGCGAGTGATGCCACCGTCGCTCTAACTGCCACCCTTCCTGCTTCATCCACTGCAGCTCCCCCGTATACTGTGGGGAGCTGCGTTGTCGGCAATTCAGGAGTGGACACCTGGGAGCCACATGGTCGATGGCCTCCTTCACCATGGAATTCCACACTGATACAAGACCATTGAGTGGACAGCCATCGAGGTCAGAGTGAACATTCCCTAGAGCTATCTGGAACTTTTCTGGTTCCATAAGCCTTCGGGGGCTAACCAACGGAACTGGTTCCACACCCTCCCGGGGGCCGACATGCACCAGAATACCTGCCTGGAGGAGAGAATGATCTGTCCATGACAAAGACTCTGTTGAAACCTCCCCCACTAACGGATTCCCCGCCTCAAGGCCTGTGCAAAAGATCATGTTCAGGGTATGTCCTTCAACATGTGTGGGGCCCACTACTCTCTGATGGTTGCCATGGTAACCATGAACTAACCGTCTGCCCCTCCAAGACTGGTGTCTGCATGACTGGCATCAGTGCAGACAGGGAGGCTGCTGTACAGGTGGGTGCCCGGTATACCAGCAGTATCCCCACTCTGCCTCCAGCCAAATCCAACACCAGATGGAGACCCTCCACACCCATGATGGATTGCACAGGGAATCTCCTCATAGACCAGGTATTCTTAAAAATAATGGCTACGGCGCCCCACCCCTCATCCCTGTAGCTGTGGCTGATGCTGCACGGAGTACCCAGCTGGAACAAGGTCAGCCAATAGAGGCCCCGACTCAGTGTCCAGCCAGGTCTCCGTAACACACGCGAGGTCGGCTGCCTGGTCCAGGATCATCTCCCGGACCGTGGTTGACTTATTAGCCACTGACCTCGCATTTACCAGCATCAAACTGAGGCCCAGGGCCCTCTGATCCCCGATCACCTCACCGCCTGCCTGGGGGCCAATGAACGGGACAGGTATGCAACATCTGTCCTGCCTCACTGCTCGAACCCACCTCTCAGAAGAATCATAATTTCACCAGCCCAGAACGACCCCTGTGGCTGCTGACCCTCCCCCCAGAGGCCGCACCACCAGCCGCCCAAGAGAGATCCCCAGCCCCCCATCTTTCTCTGCCACCGGAGGACCATCATTCCATTTCAAAGGGCTGCACCCCTCCCTCACACCAAGGGGGTCAGCCCTTCCCTCTCTAACCCAGTCTCCTTGCCCTCCTCCCTCATGCAAGAAACAATCCAACCCCCACCCTTATCCCTCCTTAAAAACAGAAACAAACTCCCACCAATATTAATAGCCTCCTGGTCCTGCTAAGGGCCATGCCTAAGGGCCTTTTAGCGCGGTGGGCGGCAAGCCGCTTTTGGCTGTGCTTGGCCTGGAAGTCCAGGCATGCGCCCTGGCCTCTCCCCCTTCCTCCAACAGGGGGAGGGGTCTGGTGTTACCTGGGGCTGGGCAGCACATGGTTCCTGGAGGGGCCACTTGGGTCCAGTGGTGGCAGCGACGGCAGACTTGGGTAGGTGCTTCAGGATGGCAACAACGGTAACAGGATTCCTTCAGGGCCAGATGACAGCGGTGGCAGCAGCAGATGGATGCTGCTGGTGGTGGTGGCAGTGGCCGGCTCTCAGCCCCCAATGGCAGCAGTCGGGGGATCCTGGCAGTGGAGTGGCTCAGCCAGCGGTGACGTTGTCCTGCAGCAGCACCGGACCAGCCACTGGTTAATTCCCTCCCGCTGGAAGGGGGATGTGGAGGACTCTTCAAGAACACCGAGCAGGTTCCCAGCCTCGGTCACTTTAGCCCTCTAACACCCCTTCCCCCCCCCCCGCCAGGCCCCAGCCCTAGAATAAGTACCTGTGAGGAGGAGGGAGAGAGGGGTCCAGGTGTCAGCACTCTCCCAGGGAGCCAATAAGCCCTTGCATCCCTCTGGAGCTGCCAGCACAGCACACTTGGCACCATGAGGAACCATGCCATGCCAAGAAGGTGCCAGAGTGGGGGATGAATGTCTGGTTTCCTTACTGGTTTGCTGTTGGGAGTCTGGTTTGTCTGTTCAAATCTGGTCTGTTCAAGTTACTGGTGTCTGGTCTGTTCAAGTTACCACTGTGCCACAATACCAATGCCATGCCAAGAGGATGCCTGTGGGTGTGTGTGAATGTCTGATTTCTTTCTCGTGGGTGCTATTCGGCTGGTTGGCTTTTGGTGGAATTTTTCCACACAGTATTTTGTTGCATTCTTCTTGATCAAAGGTGTCCCACTCTTGCTAGCCTGTTTTTCCTGTGCACTGCTTGGTTGGCATGCTGATGTTTTTACAGTGGGTGCACTCACTGCTGAAGTGGGCCATGCTGTGGGTACACACACTATTGGGTTTTTTTTCTTGTTTTTTTTTCTTTCTTCTGCACGCACTTCCATGGGGTTTTCTTCTGGAGCAATTGCCCCACTCTTGCTAGCCTGCTTTTCTGGGTAGTGCTTAGGCTGTGGGTTGAAGAACTTTTGCCAAGATGTGACCAGTTAGGGCACTGGGGGAATACTTTCTCGTTTCTTTCTGGTTAATAATATAGTGTGTTTGTAGGGGGGAGGAGGGGAGCTTGCTTTGTATAGGAGGACTGGGCACACACAATGGAGGCTTCCTGGTGGGGAGATGTCTGGTTTCTTGTATGTGGTTGTTATGACTGCTGGTCTGGCTGGTGGCACCCATTGGGGGGGGGGGCAGGAGGATGTGGTGGATGAGTTGTTGGGCACATTTGGCTAGGCAATTAAACGGCTGCAGCTGCTGCACATGGCAACACCTGCTAAGGTGCCAAGCTGGCGCCACAGTTTTCCAACATCCGTTTCTGAAGTCTGAAGCTTTGAAAAGAGTGTCAAAGTGCTTCCAGGTACCCGGACCGGCTATTCAGAACTTCACTATTTAGTCCAAGTACCTGGACGTACTATTTGGTTCAGCTCTAGTCAAAACCAGCACCTTGAATAGTGCACGTAAAGGTATAAGAAGCCAGTGCAGACTGTAAAGCACGGGTGTAATGTGCTCATGGTGACTCACCCCCAAAAGGAACCGGGCCGCTGCATTCTGCATCAAGGGCAGCCTCACATAGGGTGCATTGCAGTAATCTAGCCTTGAGGTACTGAAGGCATGGATGATGATGATGGCCAGATCTGAATCGGAAAGACAAGGATGCAACCTCACCAGATGGAGTTGGTGAAAATGTTCCTGGCCACCACTGCAACCTGATTTTCTAGGTGCAGCAAGAGGTCCAAGAAGCACTTCAAGGTTGTAAACCTGGGTAACCAGAGGGGGTTGGACCCCCCTCAGTGACAGGCGTCCCAATGTCCTCCATGTCACAAGGTTGGCCAACCACCATCACTTCAGTCTTGTCTGGATTCAGCTTCAATCGGCTCACCCTCATCCAGTCCCCAAGAGCTGACAGACACTGGATAAGCACTGAGTCTGCATGACCTGGGGTGGATGAAATAGAGTGGTAGATCTCGGTGTCGTCAGCAGACTGATGGCACTCACTCCAAACCTCTGAATGACCTCTCCCTGCAGCCTGAGATACATACTGAACAAGAGGAGAGACAGGATGAAACCCTGTGGGACACTACAGGGGAGGTCCCGAGGGGACAATGAGCAATCTCCTGTCACCACCTGCTGGGTCCTCCCTAACAGAAATGAATGGAACCACTCAAGAGCAGTCCCGTGCACCCCTGCCAGGTCCTGCAGTCATGCCAACAACATCTCATGATCAACTGTATCAAAGGCTGCTGAAAGGTCTAAGACTAACAGGGCACAGTTCCCTTTGTCAATCTTGGGCATAAACATTGCCCAAAACCACAAATACTGTCTCCATGCTGTACCCCAGATGAAAACCTGACTGAAATAGGTCCAGAAATCCGATAGCATCGACATGAGCAACCACCCGCTCAACAANCCCCCCCCCCCAACCTCTCAGGTGTTGCCTTGATCTGCACTGTCAGCATTCACAAAAATGGCATTCATCAAAAGCTCCCTTCAGTTCATGAATGCTTATTTCCAACACATTTCTCCACTTCCAATAATACTGATATTCTAGAAGAAAAGCACTTCCCCTGTACTTCAGAGGCTGCCAAACAGTGCTGTCTAAAGATGACCCAATTAGGTCACAGGGGTAGGAAGCCAGAGTTTAGTGAAGCTTCACCTCTAGTGAAGTATTAGTGCAAAGTTCCAATATGAATACCAAGTAACATATATTGTTTTGGAATCATACCAAAAATTGTTTCAAACCTAAGCAGAAAATGCTCAGGTCTTTTTATATGAGGGCTCATAATTTGGCGTATGTCCCAGGCAGAGATGAAATGGATAGTAAAACTATTGTTCAATGTTGTTATCCTCTTGATTGGATTGGAAGGAGAATGTCCGCATCAGAGCTCCAATGCAATGCAGTTTGGTTCATTTCAGTAACTGTATGGAAGTTCGGTTCGGTAGGGTTTTGGTTGGTTTTGTTGGATTGGTCCATGTTTGGTCTGGTCCGTGGTGTTTCTGGCTGGAGTTTAATTTGGGATTTAGTCTGTTGGTTCAGTCTGGTTGTCTGTGTTTGATTCAGTCCATAGTGTATCTGGTTGGGAGTTTGGTTGGGGATTTTAGTCTGTTTTTAGTTGGATTCATCTGGATATGTTTGGTCTGGTCCATGGTGTGTCCAGTTTGTATTGGTCTTCTTGGTCTGTTGATGTGGGAGGTAATAAAATGAATGACAAGGAATTCTGATTGTAAACAATAGCGACAACAGGGATGCCAATTAGAAGTAATGGGGATTTGGGAATGTCAGTAGCTCTTAATGGTTAGTAAACCAATAAAATGCCAGATGATTATGTGAAAGAAAGGTTGGAATGTCAGATGAGTCACCAGGAACAGCTGAAATGATGGGGAGCTGGGTGGAATGATGGGTGCATGAGGACACTGGAAATGGCTGGAATGAGAGGGAGCTAGGTGGAACGACATGTAAGTAGCCATCTAAACAGCGAATGATGGGGGACTATGTGGAATAACGAGTGTGAGGACACCAGGAACTGCTGAAATGATGGAGAGCTGGGTGGAATTATGGCTGTGAGAACACCGGGAACAACTGGAATGATGGGTACGAGGCTGCTGGCAGTGGCTGAAATGACGGGTAGCTGGGTGGAATGACGAGCAAGAGGACACTGGAAGTGGCTGGAATTACAGAAGGCGGGATGGAATGACGGGGCGAGGCCATTCATCTGCTCCCATTTTCCTTATACTTGTCACTACACCCTGTCCCCATCATTCCAGCCACTACTCATGTTTGCAGATGACGAAGTTATTCAGGGTAGTTAAAACACGAGCAGACTGTGAAGAATTGTAGGTGAATCTGGAGAGACTGGCCATCTAAATGGCAGATGAAATTGAATGTGGGCAAGTGCAAAGTGGTGCACATAGGGAAAAACAATCCAAATTGTCTGTATGCAATGCTGGGTTCTAAATGAGGAGTTTACCACTCAGGAAAAGGACCTGGGAGTCATTGTGGACAATACATTGAAATTCTTAGCTCAGTCTGTGACGGCCGTTAAAAAAGAAACCGAATGTGAGGAATTATTTGTAAAGGAATAGTGAATAAAACTGAAAATATCATAATGCCACTAGATGAATTCATGGTGAAGCAAGTAAGTAGGGAACAGTTCTTCACTCTTTCAAATAGCAATGTAACTAGGGGGACACCCCTTGAAACTAACAGGTAGCACATTTAAAACAAATAAAAGAGAGTGGTGGTTTTTTTTCTTTCTTCCCCCTCTCAATTGACAAGTGGGGGAATTTTTTGCCATAGGATGTGGTCAAGACCAGTAGTATAACTGGGTTTAAAAAAGGATTGGACACGTTTTATTGAGGTTAGGTTTATTAGCAGCTATTAGCCAGGTAGGTTTGGGGAATGTAACCTCTTACCGATGTGAGTGAACAACATGGAACAGATTGACTTGTTGGGTACTTCTTCCAAATGACTGAGATTGGCCACTGTCGGAGACAGGATGCTAGGCTTCATGGACCGTTGGTCTGACTCAGTAGGATACTTCTTATGTTTTTATGTACTGGGAGCCTAGCATCCATCATTCCACCCAACACCTTGTCCTTTTAGCTGCTCCTGGTGGCCTCTTATGTGTCATTCCGCCCAGCTCTGTGTCATTTCAGCTGCTCACAGTGTCCTTGCACCTGACATTCCACACAACCCCTCACATTTCAGCCACCGTCTATGTACTTGCACATGTCATTCCAAATCATCTGCCATTTTATTGGGTTACTGCCAAATAAGGGTGACTGGCATTCTCAGTTCCATTACTTCCAATTAGCAACAGTTGAAAAAACAGGAATGCCAATCAACATTCCTTGTCATTAGTTTTAGTATGTTGTTTTTCTTATTGTTATGTTTTATTCATTTTGGTATGTTTTAGCATGTCATTTTCTTCCCAAACTAAACCAGACTGACCCTAGAGAACCAAACCATTCCCTTAAATGATCCCTACAACCAGAACAATTCTCCCCAAACCAAATTAAACCAATTCCTTCAACCGATCCCTACCGAACCAGACTGATTCACCCCCCACCAAACCCGATGAATGCATAGTGAACCAGACTGACTCTTCCCCTGCAAAGAGAACTGGAAAGATCCATACTGAATCAGATTGAACGGAACATATCCAATATTGGAGCAGGCTTCATATCTGAACCAATGGATTCTGAGCAGTAAAATCCAACGGATAAAACATTATTATTAGAATAGTCCTTTTACCTCTAGTCCCAGTCAGATCTCATAAGCTGAACTTGACTAGGTTTCAATGGGAAATCTACATAGTTTATCTTAGGTACTGAATGGGAAGTTGGATTGGTGGTCCAGTAATGGGATTTTTTTCCCCCTCTAAGGGTTTGTCCTCAAGTACCTTTTTGGAGGGAAGTACCTCCTAACTTGCTTTAACCTATCTCGTGTTCCTCCAAGGAGGAGGGGATAAAGAGTATGCACTTTCCTCTTCAAAGAAATGTGATTCAAGTCATGAGGGAATCTCCTACTCTAGGTGTCTTGCTCATCTGTATTGGAAGGAAGAAATTGCCCTAGAAAACCTCAGTACTTCCTCCTCCCTATGCCTCTGCCTCACTGACTGCTTGTTATTCCAGCTCCCTCTACTGGCAGTTTCCTGTAAATTCCTGAGCAGGGAGATTGGGGTCAGCGGAGTGGGGGAGAGCTATTTAAGTCCTGATTCCCCCTGCTCACGGGAACAAAGGCAGAGGTAGGTAGCCACTCCAGGCTAACGCCTCCATTGCTTGTGAAAACAAGTCCTAACCTGTACTGAAGCAGTGACCCTGTGTGGTGCTAAGTGGCATTGTGCTTTTGCAGCTGCTGTCTTTAGGTGTGATGTAAAACAACCGTTTTGGTTGCTCAAGGCCATAAGTGATCTCACAGCAATGTGAAAACTGGTGTCCTTAGTATAATATAATTACCCTAATTGGAATGTAATTACCATTTGCTTACCTAAATTACCCTTGTGCCAGCAGTTCCATTTGAAAATGATTGTTCTTCAGTTCCTGCCCTATACTATTGTGTGGATGTTGTTGCCACAGGGAATATTTTAGTGGTCTGAGCACAAGGTTCAAGTTCTGGCAGGACTGGGTTGACTTTTTATCGTCCCAAAGGGGAGCAATTGTTTCCTCAGCATTTTAACTGTGTGGGGTGGGCATTGCTTCTGGATGTGACATGTAAAAACTGAGTCAAATTCTGTTTTTGTAAGTAGTGGAAGTGGAACTTTTTTTGACTAATGAATTCCCTTTTTTTATTCCATTTAAGAAATAAAATAAGGGACTGTGGCCTTCCTCTTGAAGGCAATGAGCAAACCCTGTTCCCATTTTAAGAAGAATTGCAGGCACTTGCTAGTTTGGAAGAACAGGCTATTAGTGCTTGCAATAGTAGGGGTAGAAGGCTCCTTGTTTCAGCTCCAAATATTCAAACCCATCTTTGCTCACGCTTTCCCTGACTCGTCATGAGTGAAATTGCATTCTCCTCCCTCCCTTCCTTGGAATTTCTTCCCTGTAACTAAGTTAAGCACGTGCACCTACATCTTCTCACACTCATGAATGTATCTTTGTCTCTCCTGATGTCCATCTCTTCCTCGTCTCCCCCTTCCTTGCCTCTTAGATTGTAAGCCATTTAGGGTAGGGACCTGTCTGTAACTACTGACTGTACGTGCCAGGTACATTGCTGGCACTATATAAATAATAATAATAATTAATAATAAATAAATGGTGTTGATTTAAATCAGAAATTTAAATAATTATTTAAGTCACTGGAAAGAAAACCTTGATTTAATCACTGATCATTTTTTTTTTATGGTCCCACATTTTTTAAACAAAAAGGTGCCTTTTCATTGTTTGATATAATAATTTAAACATGTTAGTTACAACTAAAAGATAAATGCAAGGATGCAATTTTGAAATGTGTACACTATAGATTTTGAAGCAGTGATTTAATTTGATATTTTCAGATTAATTTTACAGTAATATCAGGAAATTGAAAGATGATTTGATTATTTACCAGAGCTTATTGACGTGGATACTTGTGTAGGTAATTAAAAAACAAACTAACACAGACTCAATTTGACTTCAGTGGATCATGGTCAGGGCCTAGATTAATCTTGGATCTTTTGGTGATATGTGTCAAACTGTATTAGGATGGTAGTTGGGATTTAACCAAACACAGCAACAACAAAAACAAAAAATTTAAAATTTTATTTAAACAAAACTCAAGCATATGTATCTTGGAAATTTACATGTTTTCATCAAAACACTTTTCACATTTACAGCTAAAATAGCTAAGTAGATTATTTCAGCCAGGTCAACATGAGAAACTTACAAATATGTTTGGGATATGCTTCAAATTTTAAAAACTAATCTTTATTCCCTCCATCTTCACTTCTATTATATAAGAATATACTGGGTCAGACTAATGGTCCATCAAGCCCAGAATCCTTTCTCAGACAGTGGCCAATCTCTGTTTCTTGGGAGAAGTACCCAACAGGTCCCAATGGGCAACCCAGTCTCTGATGTTCCAGTCCCCAACAGTAAGAAAGTCAAGCTTTCCTGTTTTTCAACTCCCAGTCAATTCCTCCGTTTTGAATGAACTAGTCCAAATGAAGAAAATATTCTTTCTGCACCTGCAGAAGAGGCTTCTACTGTCAAAAGCTGGATTATCCCTTCAATAGTCTCTCGTGGATCCAGGTGCTTGAATGACTTCCACCGGTTCACTGGTCTGACTTTAAAAATAAATAAAAATCATTAGCAAACCTATATTTCTTGAATGGTTCACCCGTAGCTCTAAAATTTACTAGGCATGATTGAGGGGTGATTATTAGTGGATGTCCACGTCATAGCAACCTCCTCTTCTTCAGCAGTTAAGCATTGGCCCTGGTAACCAGGTATTGAGAATACTGGCAAGCAGATGAGCTGGAGTTAGTGAATGATCCATTCTTTTTTTACTGCCTGTAATTTAATTTTGGCGTTGGGTATTTCTTCCTTCAATGTCTCTCTTGGTTCTTTCCAAATTTCAGTAGCATTGGCAATATGGCAGTGATTTTCCTGCACTTTGTTCAAGACTATGGGAAGTAGATCCTGAGAGTTCAGACATGTTCATGTCATAATCTTCGAAGTAGTTTCCTTCTGAAGAGGAGCAGGAGCACTTTTCATAATGTTTCTTCATTTGTACGACCAGGCCTTGCATCTCTTTGTTGCACACATACCTGTTTTACTCAGAGGTACAGGAATTTCTTGGAAATACTCCCAAACAGGGTCTCTCTTATGACCTGCTGTCATAGTAGGTTTTTCTCAACCCCCCCCTCCCCCCCCCCGCTCCCTCACCTTTTCTATCTAGTTCTCTCTCTAGAAAGCTAATAAATGCAGAAGCTAAGGCTGCATGCCCACGTTACCTGGAGCGGCAATTTCCCTGCGGCAAATCTCCCGGCTGGGAATCTTATGTTTAACTCTGTGCATGGGTGCGGGGTTAACCGTGTCATCAGCCGAGTCCTGCAGCTTTTTTTTTTTTTTTACAAATGACGGGGCTCGAAATTCAGCCCTGTCATTTGTAAAGGTAAAAAGGCACCGTAAGATTCCCAGCTGGGAGATTTGCTGCAGGGAGAATCGTAACGTGGGCACACATTACCCCACCCTAATATACTCAGAAGAAATGTATCCCTCAAAGACATCTGCTTACAATGCTTCTCCTTTCTGCTGCTCCTCCCTTTTTATATCTCCTCTCCCAGATCCACTCAAGCTATCCCAGACTTTATGCATTTAACTCATCCTTTTGCACTTTTAGAGACTGAAATTGAAATAAGGGTTTTAAAGCAAAGAAGTATAAGTGGCTAGTCCTACCAGACAATAGGGCTGGCAGATAGGTAAACCTAATCTGTCATTCCCATATACTGTGGATAACAGGGGTATCAATTGTGAAGACACAGGGTGTTTTCAGATGTGACGACGTTTTAGTCCTGCCTGGAGTGAGGCCTTCACTCCAGGCAGGATTCGGCCTAGGCACCAAACAAGAGTGACGACGGCACAGGGTGGGGTAATGCGCAGACATGCATTTGCATGGGCCCGCCCCTGCACTGTTCTGAGCAGCCCTCCCCATTCCTGACGGGTTGGCCTGTGGGGCCGCTGTGGTGGCCTGGAAGTGCAGCAGCCCCAGACGGGTATAAGAGCAAGTGGGTCATCAAACATGACTGCCTGCTTTACTTCAGTCTGGCGTTTGTTGCACAGGCTGTGGAGGCGCTTAGCCAAGGCTGTTCCTTGGGGATGGTCCAGAGGAACAGCCTGGGCTAAGCACCGACACAGCCCATGCAAACTATGATTCCAGCCTGGGCCAAAATCTGGCAGCTGCATTCAGTCATGACATCAGCATAGATTTCCACTCTTGGCAAAACATGGAAATCCATGCTGTTGTCACATCTGAAAACACCCATAGAGATTCACAACTTGATTTTATATATATCTTATACTAAAATTTCTATCCTGCTGTTACCGGGGTAGGGGGACAAGACGCACACATGTTCACCCTGCCACTGGGGAGCGAGGTCAGAGCAAGGAGCGACCGGAGACGAATGCCCGTCAGGATAGTGTTTGGGCTCTCACCTCTAATTAAAGAGAACGAGCCCCTATCATCATAGGGCGCTGCTGACCACAGACCCACGGCTGCCCCACACGCGCTCGCACACTCAGCACACCCACGGGGCTTGGAGCGTGGGGAATGCACCCTTGGGGTGTAGGGCCCCAGGAAGGGGGAAAAGGAGAGGGGAAGCGGGGCACTCACCTCCGAAGCTTAGGCCACCAGTACAAGGAAGGGCAGGGCACTCACTCTCTCACGTAAATCCACTTTCACCATCACACGTTCAGGGAATTGCAGGGTCTCAACGAAGGTCCACACACACGGGCAAGTTTCAGGCACACAGTCAATTTCCACTCGTACTCCACACAGAAGGGCCGGTTTCAGTTAATCACCAGCGCCGTTCCCCAGGCGGCGCTGGTTCTTATAGCCCAAGCCCCGCTCTCGTACGCGCCCGCAGCCGCTCC
>QEPC01011608.1:4567967-4595714 GCA_003113815.1 Sphenodon punctatus | reverse complement strand
TTTTGATATTGTAAGCCACCCCAGGCGTGAAGCAGGAGGGGCGGGGGTAGAAAATTGTTTTATAAATATAAATAAATAAAATTATATTGTCTCAAGTAGTATATAAATTAGTTATTGGGTTCAATCCCATGCCCCGCATGTGCTGCACGCAATCTACGTGTGCACAAACCATGTGCATATCCATAAAGAACACATTGTGCCATGCGGGACCCAGGCAGATCCCTCTTGGGATTGTGACCATTATCTTCAGGCTTTAACATATTTTTGTATTGAATTTATATTTAAATAGGTTTATTTGTTAAAAGAGAGAACTCTACTAAAAAATCCAATTTAAGTAAAAAAAAATAATTGATTTAAATAAAAAATCCATTTAAAAATTTGTATTTTTAATTTATTTTTTTAAAAAAATGGATTATTATCCACCCTGTCTTTGCTTCTAGAAGGCTAGGACCTTGAGGACTGTCCCAGCTCTAAGTGTTCATGGACTTTCCATCTGGTGCATGTGTAACTCTGTTCAGTCTGTGTTTTGGGTCTCCCTGGGTGTCCAGTCCACAGAGAATTTGTGAAACTGTTACCTCAGCCTAAACCAGGAAAACTGAGGGCAGCCCTGATCCTCTGCACACGTGCTCACACAATTTTAAGGGCAAAGGTGACTCGTGTGGGGGGAACAGGAGGCATGTGCCCCCCTGCAGATTTTCAGAAGTCCCATAGAACCGCTGTCCAGCCCCCACTCCTGTGGCCGGCCAACTATTGACAGTTACCGGTCGCCTATGCTTAAGGGAATGGTCAGAATTTTAAAACTGTAATCCTCTCTTGTCTGGTCGCTAAGACCCCTTTGCATCTCACACATGCATACATATACCTTGTTCCCCTTCCATCTCACCCTTGTTCTCCTCCTTGCTACCTTTTAATTTTGGAAATTCCCTTAGCTCAGTCAGTGTGGAGCTAGGTGTTTGTGTCCCTCTAGAATGGCCATTGATGCATCATCAGATTACAGGACGTAGTGGGAGAGAATACAGGACATGGAGGAAGGAAGAATGCAGCTGACTCAGGGCTCCTTTCTCCAGCCAGGGCTGAGCAACATGTGCTCGGGCAAGGTTTGTGGAAGGGGATGCAACAGGACCAGAAAAATTCCAGCCATGGGTGCATATTTTAAAAATCTACCTGGATGAGGTTGGGTGGATCTAAAAAGTGATCATGTCCTGGGAAATCCAGATGCTATTGTAACCCTAGCACCCCCCATGGACACATAGTGCTGGGATTGCTGGCTCATGTCTGAGGCCACTTTCACACATTACTGGGGGGAGGGGGGGACGGACTTCCATCAGAGCAATTGCAGCTCGCTTATTATAGGAATTAGTACATGTGTAAATGTACTATTCCATGAGAACGCTTGTGCATGACAGGGTCCCCAAATGGTACTTTTACAATGACGGGTTATGTTCTTGCTGCATAAAAGCGAAATAGTGCATTCAGATGTGTGGTAATTCCCATAATAAGAGAGCCGCGATTGCTCTGATGGAAGTTTTCCCCACTCCTAGGTAACGTGTGAAAGTGGCCTCTGTCCACATGCTGCCGACGCCACTGCTGCCGACGCCACTGTTCCCACCCGGAAGTCATGAGATCATGACTTCTTGGATGTGTGTGTGTGTGTGTGTGTGAGAGAGAGAGAGAAAATGGCAGCATTCACTATATGTGGAAAATACAGGACAAAAATGCATAAATAAAGGACAATGGACAAACCCTTCAAAAAACAGGACTGTCCTGTATAAAACAGGACCATTGGCCACCCCATGTCCCTCACGTGCCCTTTCACACAAAGGATTACCACCTTCTTAGAAGCTTTGACTTGAGGGGAAGAGCAAAGGACTTGTCCCTCCCTTTTCCAATGTGGTGCTGCCCCTTCCAGAGCATTGTGATGTCACAGCATTTCCCACCTCTTTTCAACATGGCCATCCAGGGCCAGCCTTACCAGAGGGTGGCCCCGGGCCCTGCTCTTTACAAGAGCACCAGACTGGCCCCTGTTTCCCCCAGGGCTGTGTGTGGGGGACCCACTTCCTCCCATTGGGTGCCCAAACATGGCCACCTTTAGGGGCCTGCACAGGGTGCCCCCAATTGGGGAGGGGCCACCAGATGCCCAGTATTCTATCTTTGCCCTGGGCCCTGCAAACTGTAAAGTTGGCCCTGTGGCCATGACCACTGCAAAACGTTGTGATGTCAAAACACTCTGTGGGGGGCAGGGCCACATCCAGAAGGTAGCAGAAAAGCCTCTTCTCTCTGCCCCCACAAAAACACACACATTGTAGCAGCGCTCCAGATAACCCTGGAGAAATAGGGGCTTCACCTGGAGTCTGGAGATGATGGGTCAAAACCCAGAGATTCTGGGTCAGACCTTGAGGGGCAGTAACCCAGTCTGCATCCCCCTGGGGGGCCTTTCCCTCCAGTATGATACCCACTTACTTAGGACATATACCACTTCTTAGAGTGCATGCTCCCTACTTTGCTTCAAACAGTGTTTATGTAAACAAAAGCAGAGTCGGAGAGAAAGAGGGTAAAACAGACATGACAGTGGCCCACTTGGAAGTGGACCTCACCTGCACGTCCATGCAGGCATTACCAGTTGTTGGTCTGGGATTGGCCTTGGCCGTGTTGGCAGCCAGGCCAGGCTCTGACCACAGGAAACAGTCGCAGCCCAGTCTAAGGCCTGCCAAAGCGGTCTATTGCGATTGTTTCCAGGCCGCCAACATGGCCTGGGTTGGGTCGCAATGGTCGGCTGTCATCAGCCACCATGGTTACCCATCAGGGTGCTGGGCACAGCACGGGGGCAGGGCTGTCTGACCGCACATTCGGCATGATCCCCGGTGCCCCAGCTGCAGGCATGTCTGTTCGGTGCCCCGACCCGGTGTGGACAATGTTTGTTGCGACTTCCTGATCCATAAAGTTATTACTTTAGACTAAGGATACGTTCATACAAAACCTGGGTCCTGGGAAAGCAAAGCTCAACTCTTGCTTCCTTTCCCTGTGAGTTTTATGTTGTGTGGCGAGGTTTTCCTTGGCAGCAAACCCATGCACAACAACCCTGACAAAGTGTTCATACGAAAAAGCCCCGAGTATCTAAGGGGTGGTTCCCACCCCCCTTATCCAGTAATTTCACTGAATATATTTCTCCCCCTGCAACCATTTATTTAACTTCTTTTTAAAAAATACAAATGTGCTGTGCCTAGATATGCTGAGGTAAATTCATTCCTTGTATTACTTTTCAAACTTCAATACACTTACGCCAGGGAAGAATTGGCCCTGATATTGCAGAATTTTGCCTGGAGCAAACATTTTATAGCAGAGTTATATTTCTGTCATAAATATAAAAGAAACACTGAAAGATCTGAAGTTGTAGTAGTGTTAGCAGGTGCTGCTATATTAAATTATTTCTTATTAAATTGATTTTGCAACTGGAAGCTTGTAATTTTTGTTCTGCTTTAGTTCCATGGCCAAGACCTTTTAAAAACACAGGTTAAATGTGTAACGTTTTCTCAAGTTCTTCCTTTCCGAGGCATCCAGGTTTGGTTATTTTAAAAGGTTCAGCTTGTGCAGCTTGCACAGACACAAGCTGTGGATAAAATGTGATAACTTCCAGTATTTCCCAGCTAAGCACGGTGGGCAGACTTTATCCATGTGGCAACTACTTTGACATCTGGGATGAATTTGGCCACAATACTCTTTTTTTCATTTTCATTTGAAAATGTTTTAGTTTATTTATTTATTTAATGGGTCAGAAGCTTGCAGTGTGATTTCTAAATGGACTGGACTGCATCTAATTATGCTACACTTAAAATAGAACTTAATGCTGTATTTCTCTATGTAGTGATAGAGACAATGAAGGGTGACTAATAGCAAAGAGAACCATTCTGCAAATGTCTCTGGATAGGGGATTATAATTTTTGTTTTTAAGCCTGGTTTCCTGTGGAAAGGTTTATGCATTTGCTGTGTGTGTGTGTGTGTCCGTCCGTCCGTCCGTCCGTCCGTCCGTCCGTCCGTCCGTCCCCGTCCCTTAATCAGTTGTGATCCTGTTGGGCATATTCACCCACATTTGGCAGTGGGGCAGAAGACCGAAAAGTAAACGGGGACCCAGATTTCATATCAGTAGGTGCACCCTGAAGGGAGATATGGTTCCTTTTTAGCTGAACAATCCCATTGACTTATATTGAGGGATGTTGTTCTTGTTGTTTAACATTTATATAGCACTTTTAGCATTCAGAGTGTTTTTACAATTCTAATCTAGTTTACCCCCATGATAACCCTCTAAAGTAGGTAATTTTTATTCCCAATTTACAGATGGGGAACTGAGTCAGAGAGCTAATGACTTGTTCAAGGCCACCAGTACGTTAATGGCTAAAAGAGGAGAACCTTGATCTCCCAGGTCCAAGTCCAACACATTACTAGGCTTTATTAGTTCAGGTACTGACTGGACCTACTAGTTTCAACTCATGATTTTACTGACTTCTTACAAGCCGTGTAATTGCAATGAAATAACAACCTCGTGCCCATTGCGGGGAAATATTTTGCAAGTTACTTTAGAATTAGATACAGCCAAGGACTGTACCCATTGAGTTTCATGTCTTTTAATGTCTCTTGGATTTTTTTTCCCCCTTAGGTTTATTTTCTTAAAGACTCCAGGCTTCGGCTTGGAGAACTCAGCCATCATCATTGAGCCCAGCAGCTGGAGCGGCAGCGAGAGCCCTGCCGAAGACATTGAAAGAATGAGTGATACAGCAGATAAACCTATTGACAATGATGCAGAAGGTGTCTGGAGTCCTGACATAGAGCAGAGCTTTCAGGAGGCCCTAGCTATCTATCCGCCATGTGGGAGGAGGAAAATCATCTTATCAGATGAAGGCAAAATGTATGGTAAGTAGTGCAGATTTAGCCTTTTGGCATAAGTGTTCAATAGGAAGGCAGGTAATCAAATCTGTATTTAGATGCAAAAGGGTGTATTCTGATTAAGCCACAACAGTGAGAATCCAGAGAAACCCTGGGCAAAAACAAATGAGACGCAGGCCCGCATTGGCCTGCAACTTGTCTGCTCGTCTGTTGGCCCCACTGCCAGATGTTGACTGGCCCGGGATGTGGCCCGGGATGTGCCCTGGGCCCGATTCCAAGTGATGATCCCAGGCCTAAAGGCCGCCTACACAGGCCAGTGCAGTCCAGCATGGGCCTGCATGTGGTTGGGCTCTGCATATCCCTGCCCTGGGTTGGGGGCCGCGATGACCATTCACCATGGTTGATCACCATGGCTGCACGTCATGATGGGGGGCAGGGTGCTGGGAGTGGGGCCAGCCTGGCCGCTTGCACGATTGTTGCGGTCCCCTGGCATGGGGATGGTGGATGGTTCTCTGGCCCCCAATGGTTGCAGGTGCATCTGTTCAGCGCCCCTCTCCGACCAGGTGAGTGGCGGATGCAGCTTCCTGCCCCAGGTCGGGCCGGGGAGGCACCTTGCTGCCATCCCATCTGTTTTTACCCTCTCTTGAAGTCAAGGGAATTCTCCCAGATTTATCAGTGTAGTTCTATGGAAAAAAGACTATGGATAAAAGAATTCAGCTATGCAAATTTCTTAAAAGTGATACAGCGGGAGGATTATAATTATTCACAAAATGCTAGTATATCTGTTATATCTGTTAAGAAGTTTTAAGTGCGTAACACTTTGTGCATAATGAATATGTAAGCACCCCTTTGCTTGTGAATAGCTCAGCTTGAACTTGAGCTGGGAAAAGCAGCTCGTGATCACATGATAGAACTTTAATACAGAAGCAATAAAGTTCTTGCCCCTTTGGGCGTCCTCTCAGTACACAATGCAAGGTTGTTGTTTTCAGCATGGTCGGCTCTACTTTAGCTGATGTACAGACAAAATGTCAAAAATAGTTTCTGTCTAAGAATACAATCAAGAATCATTGCAGGGGCTGCTTAGTTTTTATTTTCAAGTTACTCCAGCTATTCTCTGATTTTGGAGGCTTATGTTGCCTTTTCTTTCTTCCTTGATAAGTATTGCTGACTGCAGAGTTTTCGTTTTGGCTTCTAGTGTCATGAAAGGCAGATGGCAGATTGTTGCTGTGCATTTATGCTTTCCCCCAAATCATGGGGTGCTTGGTGACTCGTGTTTTGTGTTGCTATGCTTAAAAGATGACCAGGAATCTACCTGGCAAATCTTTCCTGATCATTAGAGTAACTTATTCCTAGATAATGGCAAATGTGTTTCACACAATGGGTTGTTGTGTTTTTAATACGCTGTCTGCTCTATAAGAATCGGGAGGAATCTGCAGAGCAAACGAGCATGCACTGTAAGGAGAAAGCAGATGGCAGTGCAGCTGCCACCAGCTGTGCCCCCTCCCCCAGTACTGGTTGGATGATGTAATGGAAACAAGAGGGGAAAAAAAAATTCTTTCTGTGGTGCTGGAGCCTCTCAGAGCCTGTCAGTGTCACAGAGAGGCAGAAACAAACCTTAAGGCATTAGTTTGCAGCTGTCATGTGACCCTTTCAGCCAAATGAAACATAATGCCTGGAGAAATAGACGTGTGATGAAGCATCTCAGCTGCTGTTGGCAGAAAGTTTTTGTAGGCCCTGGCTTCCTGCTGGATTTTTTCCTCCCCCTTTTGGTTTCAGACAATATAGTTCACTCCTCCCTTTGGCCCCTTTTCCCTCTTCCCCCCCCCGTTAATTTCCTTCTATTTATATTGTAATGCTTTTGTTGTTTTTTATTGGAAAGGGAGGGGAAATTAGTTTTGATTAGAATGTTGCCTCCTCCTAGAAGTACATACAAATCTGTTTGTTTGTATTTGCTTAAAGACTACGCTTGTACCATGCCAGCAAGAAGTGACGTTGCTTCATTACGTTTGATCAGAATCCCACACTTTATATTTGATTCAGTAATAGCATCTGAAACATAGATGTTACGTATGAGATCATTTGGACTCACAAATAATACATTTACAATGTGAATTTTCTTGATTTCTGGAACATACACACACTGATTTCTCTCTTCAAGAAGTCACTACACTGGCTGCCCTCACGGTAGAGGTTCGCCTCTCTCCATATTGTCCCTCCTTCTGCAGACAACGTAAGACCTGGCTGTTTCGCCAGGCATTTGGTGAGGGAGACGGGAAGTGGGGGGGATTTTTCCATGTTTCGGGTTTTTTGTTTGGGTTATTTGAGCCTGTTGTATTTTTAATAGTTTTTATTAGGGCTGCAACCATTCATCAATTAATCAAACCGAGTAATCTATCTTAAACCGATTAAAATTTGCCCCCCGATTTAATTGGTTAGCTGCCAGGACCTTCTGTCAGTCCATAATTTTGAGTCCGTAGCTTAAGGGGGACACGTTCCAGCGGAAGGCAAGCTTACCCAATGCATGCAAATTAGGTGAATCTATGCAAACATATGCATATTTATGTAAAACTGTGCAAATTCACGCAAAATGTAATCGATTAATCGACAACGCTTACAGCCCTAGATTTTATTGTATTTTGTATTATGTTTTTATCTTTTACTGTACGCTGCCCCGAGCTGCCATTGAGTTAGAAGTCTTGATTAAAGTAAAAGTAAAAATCTCCCCCATAGGTTTAAGTAAGGCAGCTTTACTGAATACAAAATACAGACTACTTATACAAATATAGTAGCTATGCAATAAGCAAGCATAGCTAATTGCCATAATTCTTATACATATTGAAATGCATATTTAATCTCTCTGTTAGCATCTGTGTATCATTTGACTTAGTACAGAGCTAACCTACATAGTTAAAATGTAGAGTAAAATTTTATACTATTCAGTTGGTATTTTTGACATGTCACACAAGTGGAGTCATTGTACTGACATGACATGTAAAAACAGACATGTAGGTGGTGGGATGGCTCTCTGTGGCAGAAACCCATTGGCGGTCACTCTCTGGGCTGGCGGGTGGCACTGAACAAACATGCCGGCCGCCAAAAGAACTGTCCCACTGCCTGAACAACTTGGGGTGGGGTGGAGCCACAACAGACGTGGGTAGCCAGCCCCACTCCCAGCTCCCACTCCTGCGGCAGGGATGGTGGGGACGAAGAAACACTTTGACCCGTGTTCACCTGTGTAGGCGAGCCTTGGTCTTGCACAGCCCAGGTCAGCTGCCTACATGTCCCAGGGCAGTCCCAGACCAACATCTGGTGGTGTGGAAGCACATGTGAAGTGAGTCCTGGGCCATAGTGGGCCTGTGTCGCATCTGTCTTTATTAGGGGTGGGAATTCCAGTTCTCCCGAGATCCAATATTGCCGGTACTTGGGTATATCGGCTTAATCCGATAAATCCGATATTTTCCTGTACCGGCATACCAGATTTTTAACATTGGCCAATGCCATGGTACCGGATTTTTTACATTGTGGCCATTGAAGTCAATAGCCGCAATGTAAAAAAACCGGTAGTGCGGCCAATGTTAAAAATCCGCTATGCCGGTACAGGTAAATCCGGTACCAGGGAGATCCGATACTGGTACATCCGGTATCCGGTATTCTCCCCGGTGTCCCACCCTTAGTCTTTACCCTTCGAGTATAACTCTGGGGAAGAAATGTTAGAAGTTCTCAACCTTTTTTCATTTGTGGACCCCTAAAACGTTTTGTATAGCGGCAAGAACCCCTTGGGAGATATATTGTGTAGTGAACATTTTATTATTTATAATATTTATAATAATTATATGCACCCACACATCCTCCCTGCCCTCACGCAGCCCACCCCCAACCACCACCCCAGAACCCAGGAACAGTTACCTTTCCTATCTAAGGACAGGGCACCGCTGCTCCCCAATCACCTCTGCTGCAGCCTCTCAAACCCCTCGGGCCATTGGATGCCGTCACCGCTGTCCCGTAGGCTCCACTCTGACCACCCTCGCTGCAGAGCCTCTCTGGACACTTCTCTGCAGCCCTGCTCGCTGTGTCAAGGTGGCACTGCCTGCCTCGTGCCATGCTGCTGTCGGCGGCTCTATTCTGAGTGTAGCACTTCCTCTTTTGGCAGGTCTCTTCTCTGCTCAGCAGCCGTGAGCAGGGCGGGATATTTCAGGGGCTTTAGCTGGACTCCATGGACGTGCTTCCGTGGATCACAGTTTGAGAATCACTGTGCTAGGAAATGCAGAATGCTTAGAATTTACATCTTGACTTTTTGAGTGGATGAACTCATGTTTTCACTCTTTAAGCTGAGTAACTGCTTTGTAGTGTTTGAGGATTTATTGAAACCATGCTAGGTTTTTGAGGACTTTATAATAGTTTTATGGCTCTAAGAGCATAATTGTTCTCCAAGGATTTTGAAATCAAAACAGTGCAAGTGTTTTAGATTCTGTGTGGCATAATGAAAGTATTTTAATGCCTTTTAGTGGCATACCAAGTTTATTTCACTTATGAAGGAGACATTACAGTATTTCACAACTCAGAGAATTGGGGTATATTGTAATGTGTCAGCAATCCATGAACCATGCAAGACAAAAGGTCAAGGATAGTATCATTTTATTTTCTTACTGAAACTACCTTCAAATGTAGACACTAGAACAAATATGGTCTTCTATAAATGGCAATGCAAATGTAACGATCCTGCTTTGACAGGCTCGAGTTCAGGTGATTGTATAGTCCTTGTTTTAAAAAAGGAGGAACTTTTTTTCCACCTGAAAGGTTTTTTAACTCACTGCAGATTTAATGACACAGTTGGAATACTGGTTTAGGGAGAAGGCAGAATTCCTTGGCTCTGCTTTTGTGATTGTTTTTGAGTGGTGCTTAGGAATTCATGCTTATGAACTTATGGTTTATGTAGGGTGTTTTTAAAGGAGATGTGTCCATGTATGGCCCCCCACTATCCATGTGTCCAACCGCTCATTTGAAGTTGGTGCCTGGTGAGGCATGCTCCTCTGACCCACGCTCCAACCACCCATAGCCATGCACAGACCACTCCTGAAAAATCCAGTGACTCGTGTGGGCCAGGGTGGCCACCTCCGTGGACAGGGCAGTCATGTCGGTAGGCACCTGTGCGAAGCCCTCCCCACACACTTCCTGTACATGGGTGCCCCTCTGCTGCCCCACACACCGACCATGGACTGCCTCCCCCCCAGCGCTCATTTAAAAGTACCCATAGATTCCTTATTCTTACAGAAGGCTCAATTCTTCAAGGTGCTGAGTGCTTTGGTCCCAGTCCAGTCAAACAGTGAAGCATATCATTTTAGAACCTATTTTTTTAGAACCTATATTTAAGGGGGAAACTCTGGCAGCTGCTGTAGTTGGTTAGGAAGAAAGCAAGCAGGGGGCTACAGCCATGTGTTTCTGTTGTGTGCACACATGTGCAAAGGTGGCAACCCTACAGTAAACTGCAAAGGACCCTGCTATTGGCAAGCTCCAAAACATCAGGTGATGGGATCCCACCACTCCTTCATTCCATCCTGGGCAGGGGAATCTTGCTTGGTGGTGCCATTCACTCAATACAAGGATCAGGTTCTCATAGGGGCGTGCATGCCGTTTTTGTTATTACAATAACGAAACTATATAGATGATAACTATAGTATTACTTTTTATATATATATATATATATATATATATATAATATTATAGACCTATAGATTAGATTAGAATAGTTATATAGATAATTTAGAAAATAGTTTTCCTTTTCCCTTCCCCTGTCTCTCTTAGATTTAGATAGATATTATTTGTGTATATATATATATATAAAGAGAGAGAGATTAGATATTATATAGGTATTTAGGCTAGTCTGTTCTATTATATATATTAGGATTATAGGATAGTAGGATAGATTGGGTTTTGTGTCTATATAATTAGATCATACACTCAGTACTACTTTGACTGTGCGTGCACTTGTGTTTATAATGAGAAAGGGAAGGATTACTAGTTCAGCCTCTGGGGCAGGTGGCCCTGGTAGAGGCTGTGGGTGTGGACGTGCCCGTGGGGGAGTTGGCAAGCCCGCTGCCACTTCTGCCACGGCTGGCAGCCCACCGCCAAAGCTGAAGAGACCTAATTTTTTTCCCTCATGTTGACAGGTCTTATCAGGGGAACAGGCTGCAACAGAGATCTCAGGAGTGGCATGGAAGGCAGGGAGGCCCAGCCTTCCACTACTAGCAGTGGCACTGGAGGAGGGAGCCAGGGGCAAGGGGTGTGTGTGCAGCAGCAGCACTACACGCCCCCCGCCCTCCTGACGCACCAGCAGCAGTTGGCACTGCCAGCAGTGATTTTTCACTGGAGGCCGCAGCAGATATTAGTATGGGGAGCCCCAGCAATGATGATGATGTGGGTGCTGTTGCTGGGATTGGTGCAGGGGCAACCACCTCTCCTGGGCAGGCTTCTGCCTCTGACCCCCCCTTCCCCGCCCAGGGATTTTGAGGATTTGGGGGAGGGTGTATTTGAGGGCACCCTTCCCCACCTTGGCAGCAACAGCCCAGCTTCAGCAAGTAGCAGCAGGGCATCCTCTCCTCCCATGCTGCAAGGTGGTAGCAACAGCAGCTAAACATGGGTGGTGTCCTGGAGCTGGGCAGCAATGAGGGGAGTGTGGAGGAGGTGGAGGAGACTCCCCACACTTATGATGCTCCTCCTGTGGGGACAAAGGCAGTGGTCCCCAGCGGTGGCACGAGGGGTTCAGGTGGGTGCCCCAGAGGGCCTGTGTGGGTTCACTTCATGGAAGTGGTCCTAGGTGACAGCAGCCGGGTGGCCTGCCTTCACCGTGGGAAGGTAGTGTGCCATGGGAATAAGAGGGGCAATCTCAGTAACAATGGCATGAATCACATGAGGACCTGGCATAGGGCTTTGCTGCTGCAAGAGACATCAGACAGTGTGGACAAGAGAGGGTTTGCTGTTGCAGCAAGCATGAGCAGCAGCAGGCCTTCCCCCTCTGCTCATGGCAAGGGGAAGGAGGGACAACAGCAACAGCATCAGGTCACAATGGAGGATCTGGGGTTTGGGCAGTTGGGGCGTGGCGGAGTGTGTCATCCAGCGGCAATCAAGATCACCAGGTGGGTGGGCGAGATGATTGCCCTGGGTGATCAGCCATTTAGCATAGTTGAGGACCAGCGATTCTGCTGCCAGTGTTGGCACCCCAGTACCAGCTTCCCTCATGCACCACCTTCAGCAGGCAGGTGGTGCTGTCCCTGTACCAGGCAGCCAGGGAGCGGGTGAGGGAGCAACTGGCCAGGGCAGGTGGGGCAGTCGTGCATTTCACCACAGACATTTGGAGCAGCCAAAATGCACAACATGCCTACCTGGCCCTGACTGCTCTCTGGCAGCAGCTGTGGGTGGCAGGAGGAGGAGCAGCAGGGGAGAGGGGGCAGGGTACAGGTGGGCCCTGCTTCACACCCAGGTCTTTGATGAGAGACACACTGCCATCAACATAAGGGGAGCCTTGTACACCATGGTGGAGGGGTGACTAAGGTAGGAAGCCCCATTCGCCAGGGGGTCATGGTAACTGGTAATGCTGTGAACATGAAGAAGGCAGTGCAGGAGGGTGGCTTCAAGCACATCCCCTGTGCTGCCCACAGCCTTCACCTGGTGGTGAGGAATGGCCTTGGGGAAAAGGCAGCAGAGTGCAGCAGTAGCTCCCTTACCCTGTTAATCGAGAAGGGCAGGAAGATTACAGGGTACTTTAACAAGAGCGTGAAGGGTGGTCACCTCTTGAAGGAGAAGCAGGTGGAGCTGGGGGCGCAGGAGCACTGTCTCGTGCAGGTTGTCAGCAGCAGGTGGAACTCCCCATATAGCAAGATGGAGTGTCTGATGGTGCAGAGGCGGGTCCTGCACGAGGTAGCATCAGACGGGGAGATTGAGGTGGAAAGGCCACTAGGGCGGGAGGAGTGGACAATGATGGCCCAGGCTGTACACGTCCTTAAGCCCTTTAAGGACATGATGGAGAGCCTGAGTGCGGCGATGGCCACCCTGATCCAGGTAACCCCCCTGGTCCAAAGTCTCATCAGGAGGATGGAAGACTTCCTGAGGGACCAAGGCTGGGGGGGAGGAGGAGCAGCAGCTTGTACCAGAGGTGGTGACCCTGGTACAAAAGTTGAAGGAAGGGCTGATCAGGCGGTTTGACCCTGTTATATACAAGGAGGTATACGTACTCTCCACCATGCTGGACCCCAGGGTGAAGGAGAGTGTGGCAGCTCGCATGCCAGACTTCACCCTGAGGAAGCATGCTCTGGTGGAGAGGGTGCGGGCAGTCGAGAGGGTCAGACAGCGGTAGCAGCAGGGCAACCAGGAGGGGCAAAGGAGCAGCAGGAGGGCAGAGATGCATAGCACTCCCAGGAGCAGCAGCAGCTCCTCGGCCATCACCAGCCCCAAGTGGACCACACCAGGGCAGGCAGCGTGGGATCATGTAATTGCGGAGGAGGTTGGCAGCAGCAGCAGGCAGAGGAAGCAGGAGCCTGACACTGAGGAGTGGGCTGTGGTGAAATACCTCGAGGAGCCCGTGGTGGATCTCAGCAACGATTCCCTTCTGTACTGGGCAGAGAAGGGGAAAATATGGCAGACCCTGACCAGGGTGGCATAGGAACTAGTGTCCTGCCCGCCAACCAGCGTGCCCAGCGAACGGGTGTTTTCGGCGGTGGGGGACATCATGAGTCTCCACCGATTGAGGCTGGGCGCTGGGTTGGTGGAGCAGGTCCTGTTCCTCAAGGTCAACCTGCTGCTGGCCATGGACCCAAAGTGAGGGTGGGGGCACACTTGGGAGACTGCGTGCGTGCGTGCGTGCGTGCGTGAGAGAGAGAGAGAAGCTACCCACTAATAGAATGAGAGAGAGAAAGGGAGACATGCTGTCACCTGCCGTACATGGACAGAGAGAGACTCCCTGTTGCTAGAATGAGAGACCGAGAGAGAGGGGGTGGGGGTGAGCTCAAGCTGCCACCTGCCAGAACCAGAGAGAGAGCTCATCTGAACTCATGCTCAGTGCCCACATCCAGCAGCAAATCCACCAGAATGAGATGGAAACATATGTGCCTGTGTGCCTGCCTCCCTGCACCTATCGCAATGATTGAATGAAGTGTGCCCGATCACGCCCTAATTCTCTCTCTCTTCCTCCTGTGCCCTGCTCTCCGTGGGACAATCAGTTGGGGACTTACCAAGGCTCCCCTCTCTGATACCCCGCCACTTGAGGGCTTCCAAATGACTACCACCAACAGTAAGCGAAACCAGTATCCAAGTATCATATGTCACCTCAGCTTCCCAAGGCAACCCCCCGTGGGGTGATCTATCTGTGACCTGAAGAAGATGCCCCGCCACTTGGGGGCTTCCTAAGGCGGTCCCCCGTGGGGCAATCTTTGTGTGACCTGAAGATGATGTCCTGCCACTCACGGAGCTTCCAAATGACTACCACTGCTACCAATAGTAAGCAAAACCTATCCACGTATCATATGTCACCTCAACTTCCCAAGGCGGCCCCCTGTGGGGTGATCTCTGTGCAAGAGTGAACACCCGCCTCCGCTTGCTGCCAGAGAGTCTCTCTCTCTGGCACCCCCTCACAAAAACATGACTTGCTGCATCCCCGCTCCTGCCAAGCTGCCACCTGCCCTACTGCCTGCTCCACTGATGTCACCCACCACCACCTGCAGCCAGAGAGCGCCTCTCTCTCTGGCACCCCCACACAGAAACATGCCCTGCTGCTGCTGCTGCTACTGCCATAAGCTGCCATTCCAGTCCCAAGAACCATCATCAGGGTTCTGGGGCAGTCATTTCAGTCACAGCGGGGCTGTCATTCCACTGCATCCAGAAGCGGCTACTACAGTCCCAAGAACCATCATCAGGGTCTTGAACTCCTCATGTATAAAAGGCATCCACTGCTGTCCACTGCCAGAGAGCCTCTCTCTCTCTTTCTCTCTGGCACCCACACACAGAAACTAGCCCTGGCCCGTCTGCTCCACCTGGGGCTCTGTCTGTAGGTTGCTCCAAATGATACCACAGTTCAGCTGCTGCTGCTGCTGGTGCCAAGCTACCACCAGCTGGTCTGCTCCTTCGATGCCACCTGCTGCCACCTGCTGCCACCTGCTGCCATAAAGCCCCCCCCCTCTCTCTGGCACCCCCTCCAAAAATATGTCCTGCTTCTGCTGCCGTTCCTGCCAAGCTTCCACCTGCCTGACTGCCTGCTCCTCCGATGCCACGCGCTGCTGCCTCCAGCCAGAGAGCCCCCCCCCTCCCCGGCAACCCCACACAGTTCCATCTAACCCTTTCTAGCACTATAAGACAATTACACGCAGGGCTGGAAGGGCGGGCGATGTGGTGAGAATGATCAGAGCCAGCACGAAGAACCTTGCTTACAAGACAGCAACCTCCTGCTCATGCAAAGAGAGAGAGAGAGAGAGAAAAAAAGAGGCTTCCCACTGCTAGAACGAGTGAGAGATGCTCTGCCCATGCCGTCACCTGCAGTACATGACCACAGAGAGAGAGAGAGAGGGAGGCTCCCGAGTCCCCACTGCTAGAAGAAGATGGAGGCGGGGAGGAGCTGCATTCTACTCAAGCTGCCACCTGCCAGAACCAGAGAGAGAGCTCATCTGTGCTCATGTTCAATGCCCACGTCCAGCAGCAAATCCACCAGAATGAGAGGAAATAATACACAACATAATTATGTGCCTGCCTGTGTGCCTCCCTGCACCTGCTACCATCTATTGCAATGCTTGAATGAAGTGTGCCCAATCACGCACTAATTCTAGGGACATCATTCAACTCCCATGGGCTGTCATTCCACTGTACCTGAAACAGTCACTCCAGTCCCAGGAACCATCATTAAAGTACTAGGGACATCATTCAACTCCCATGGGCCTCTCTCTCGCGTTCTCTCTCTGACACACCCACGCAGACACAAGCCCTGCCCCTCCTGGTGAGCAGAATATGCTACCAGTGCTGCTGCTGTCAGGTAAGGATCTGACAAGCTGTATATATAATGAGATTTTGCTGCCTGCCAGAAGAAACACAGAGGGATAAAAGTTTGGACAGGTCAAAATTGACTGGTAACAAATATAACATTTATAATATTTTAAAACACATTTTAACTATTTATTTATTTATTTTATTTATTTTAAATTTTTTTAGCCCGCTGCTTCCCGTCACAGGCGACCCAGCGCAGCTAACAATAATCAATATAAGACAATATATAATCTTAAAACATAGTCATAAAATCAACAAACATAAAAAAAACCCTGCTTCATCCTCCCCCCATCCCTCACCCTCTCCCTCATCGAAATGCCTGATGGAACAGCCAGGTTTTGCAGTTTCTACGGAAGGCCGGAAGGTCCGGGGCCACACGTGTCCCCACCGGGAGGGAATTCCAGAGGTGCGGTGCAGCCACCGAGAATGCCCTATTCTGCGTGGGCCCCCAGAAAACCCAGGGGACCTCCAGCAAGGCGTCCCCTAATGACCGTAGAGGCCATTCCAGAACCCGGGGGGTGAGGCGGTCTTACAACTAAGCAGGGCCCAAGCTGTGCTAAAACCAACACTTTGAATCGAGCCTGGAAGACTATTGGCAGCCAGTGCAGAGATCGGAGCACTGGTGTAATGTGGTCCCGGTGACCCAGCCCCACCAAGAGTTGGGTCACCGCATTCTGCACCAGCTGCAGCTTTCGAGCCGTCACCGTAGGTAGCCCCACGTGGTGCGCATTACAGTAGTCTAACCGAGAGGTAATAAAAGCATGGATGACGGTGGCCAGGTCTGGAACCGAAATCAGCGGCCGAAGCTGCCACACCAGATGTAACCAGCGGAAGGCACTCCTCGTCACAGCCTCCACCTGGAAATCCAGGCGGAGCTGCGCATCGAGGAGCACCCCCAAGTTCTGCACCTGGGAAGTCAGTAGAGGACAGACCCCATCAATCGAAGGGGCTGTCACATCCACCGTCTTACCCACCAACATCACCTCCATCTTGTCAGAATTCAGTCGCAATTGATTAGCCCTCATCTGGTCCCCTACAGCTGTCAAACACCGGGTAAGCACCGAGACAGCTGGGCCTGGGTCAGCTGAAAATGAGAGGTACAGTGGGTGTCATCTGCATACTGGTGACACCTCACCCCGTACCTCCTGATCACCTTGCCGAGCGGCTGCATATACACATTGAACAGGATAGGGGACAAAACAGAACCCTGTGGGACCCCACACGAGAGATCTTGGTGTGATGAAAAACAGTCACCGAGTACCACCCGCTGAGTTCGTTCGTTCAGGAATGAGCGGAACCATTCAAGAACGATCCCGCCCACTACTGCACTGTTCCGCAGGCGCGTCCCCATCTCATGGTCAACGGTATCAAATGCAGCCGAAAGATCTAACAGGACTAATAGGGTTGAACGACCCTGGTCCTTTTCTCAGCAGAGATCATCTACCAAGGCCACAAGTGCTGTCTCAGTGCCATGACCCGGACGAAAACCAGACTGCGAGGGATCAAGATAACTGACGCGGTCAAGATGCTCCTGAAGCTGTTGAGCCACTACCCGTTCACTAACCTTCCCTAAAAAGGGAAGGTTAGAGACAGGCCAATAGCTGGCAGGGGAGTCAATGTCGAGCAATGGTTTCTTGAGCAGGGGCCGCACCACTGCCTCCTTGAGACAGCTCGGCACCCTGCCCTCCCATAGGGAGGCATTGACCACCATGGCCAGCAACGGCCCCAAAGTCTCCCGGCAGTTCTTAACCAGCCAGGATGGGCACGGATCTAATTCACAAGAGGTGGTTCGAACAGCCCCGATCCCCGCCACCATGTCAGCGGGTGTCACTGACCGAAACTGATCCCATAAAATCAGACAAGCTGGGGCTTCTACTACCTCCTCTACTGTGTTAAGTGCAGCATCGAGGTCTTGGTGAATACGAGCGATTTTTTTTTCCTGCAAAATAATCCGCAAAAAGGTCACAGCAGGCAGATGATGACTCAGCCCCAGGATAAAGGGAGGCCGGACTGACCAGCCCCCGCACAACCCAGAACAGCTCAATTGGATGGGATTTAGCAGACACTATGAGGGCAGCAAAGAACTCCCTCTTTACTGTCCGCATAGCCATGGCATAGGCTCATAGAACTAGTTTATGTCACAATCTGTCGGCTTCAGCACGAGATCGATGCCACCGTCGCTCCAACCATCGCCCCTCTTGCTTCAGGACCTGCAGTTCCTCAGTAAACCAAGCAGACCTGTGGGGCCGTCGCCTGGGCAACGGACGCCTGGGAGCCGTTTGATTGATGGCCTCTGTCAGCAAGATATTCCACAACTTGACAAGGTCATCGATGAGGTGGTCGTCAAGGTCAGAGGGTAACTCCCCAGAGCATCAAGAAACCACACCGGGTCCATCAGTCTGTGGGGACGGACCATCCTAATAGGTCCCGCACCCTGCTGGGGCAGACATGCGCTAGAAGGGAGGTATGTAGGAGGTAATGAACAAAATAAACATTAGCATTATAAAAAAGCATAGAAAAATAACTTGGTCTTCTTTGGGCCTGTACCCTGGAACATGGGGAAAAGGTGACAATGGTGCATTGGACCGAGGTGTAGGGATGCAGTCGACCTCTGCCCCATGTCATCTCGCAATGTCCAGGACCCCCAACACGGACTCCTTCCATGCCACCAAGGACTGGAGGAATGCCTTAACTGCATCTTTTTCAGTACATATGTACTGGGTGTAAGCCTGGGCCTGCCGCTCCCTGATCTGGAGCTCCCGGAATAGCTCCACAAGCCTGTCCTCCACATCCCTCGTGTGGGCCTTGAAGCCCTTAATATATTTTTTGGGCTTCAACAGCAGCTCTGCAGCAACCCCTGAAATGCCCTCACTGTGGGGGTGTCCTCTTCCTGTAGGGTTGGCGAATCATCCGAGGAGCTGGAGGGGGAAGGACTGGGACGGCCTCTTCTGGCACTATTTCCTCCCTTCCTCCACTCGATGTTTCTCCCTGCAAGTGCTGCTCCTGCAGTGTGAGACGCATCCCTCCACACCTCGATGAGGTGGACTGTCTCGATGTGGGCAGTCAGCCCCGATGTGGTCCCCTGTGGCCCCCTTTTAATCTTTTTGTCGCAGATCTAAAGAACATAAAAAGATAGAAACATAAGAAGTGCCATACTGTGTCAGACCAATGGTCTATCAAGTCCTGCCTGCGCTCTCTCTCCACAAGTTGGTGGCTGGCCAATCTCTCTCTCTGTGGGGGACTTTCTAACAGGTCGTAGGGCAATCCATTCCCTGTTGTTCCAGTCCCCGTGCCTTACCTTGCATTGTGCGAATGGAAATACTTCCATGCTGTGGACCTTGTTGGGCAGCTTAGACCCTCTGACGTTGACCTTGATGAGCTTTTGGCACCAGCATCGTCGTCATCACCCTCTTTGAAACAGGAACACATAAACACCTACATAATATCATGCATTCATGGTGATGCCTCTAGTGCTTCCCAGACCAATACCCATTCTCCCATACTAAGTGGATGGATGGTGCTGCTGCCTCCTAGCCTCTTTTCCTTTCTCCCACGTACACCACCACCACCTGGGTTGCTCTAGTGTTTGCAAGTTGAGACTCTGGCTGCTACTGCTGAAAGAGCCCCTCTCTCTCTCTGACAGACCTTGAAATAAGACACGTGCAAATCCTGCCCTTCCTGGGGTGCTGCTGTCTGCAAATTGAGAACCCTGGCATGTCTCTGGATGCTGCTGCTGCTGCTCGTGCCTGACTGCCCACCAGCACCCGCCTGCCAGCCTGTGTGCCCGCCAGCCTACTCCTTCTCTGCCACCCACTGATGCCCGCTGCTGATGCTGAAAGAGCCCCTCTCTCTGGCAGACCCAGAAATAAGACACGTGAAATCCTGATCCTCCGCTGCCATCCACTGACGCCCGGCCCGCTGCTCGTGCCCACCCACCCGCACGCCAGCAAGCTCGTTCTAAAGGATAATATTCTTCCTGTCCTCAAAGTTATATGGAACAATAAATAAATAAAAATAAATTTTACAAACCTGGCAGTGGCACCTCCTCTGCCCTCTTTCTTCTCTGGTGAGGAGCCGACTTCCACCACCTCACAAGATGGTCCAGCCTAGGCCTCCATGATTTGTTCCTCCTCCACCTTGACCTTCCTCCTCAGGTTCTTCTTCCTGTTTCCTTCACCTTCCATCCTCACACAGATGCACACAACCCACACAAACACAGCTAACCACAACAGAGCAGAAACACACAAGTTCACAACCAAGCAGCCACACAGACACCACACAGCCGATCGCACTACCATTTCCAGTTTTTGGTCTCGCGAGATCACAATACCAAATATCGATGACGAAAATGATACCAAAACCCAAACTTCGTTTGAAACTGGTACTGGTATCGATAATGACAATAACGACATTGTCGTTATAACGATAATGATAAAACGACACATTTTATTAACAAAGTCAATAACGATAACAAAAAACGACATGGGACCCTGGTGCACATCCCTAGTTCTCTAGGCGTAGTTTGTCCTTCAGCTGCCTGAGGGGGGCTTGGCTTGCTTCCAGACCCACAAAGCACTCAAAGATCAGAAGTAAACCTAAATCAAAACACAATCCACTCCTATAGATCACAGTTGCTGGGGCCATGCTTCCCGCCCCCCAACCAGCATGACACCCCATGAAATTCTAAAGATGCTTAAGCTGCTAGACCAACAATAAAAGACGTCCGATTAGAAGTGAAAATTAAGATGCACAAGGCATGTTAACACATACCTAAAAATTACAAGCCATTAATTGTGTTTCAAATACAGAAGCTGAAAAAGGCTTTTGGGGGGGTCGGGAGGGGGGAGTGTTTTGATGTTTTAGCCAAACTTGAATGTACAACCTGAATGTTGTAAGCCACCCCGAGCTGCCTGTGGCAGGAAAGGCTGGATATTAAATTTTTATATAAATAAATAAATAAATAAATCAATAAATGTGAATGAACCTTTTAGGCCCTGCCTGATCTGGACTCACTGCTTCTTCAGAGTCTGGCATGTGATGAGTCCAGAGGAGATGGGCGATGAGGTGGTTTTTGGAGATGAGGAAGAACAAGGAGGGTGGGAGATGATTATCCCACTCATCTGGACATCCAGCCTTCCAGATGCTTTTCATGTCCTCTGTATCATCTGGATGCATGCGGTCTCTGCTGTATTGCTAAAATTTCAACAACAATAAATAAATCGTGAGGATGAAAATTTGACCCTTCTAGGCTCATTTCCCCTGTAATAATGCTGCAGCCACAATTTTTGGTGTATTTTGTAGTTCTCACGCATAATAAAACCCATAGACTGTTAGAGGGAATTGACTGTCCTGTATTTGTGCTTAGCTCAAATTGTTGGCCTTTTGCTGTTGACAGTTTAGTTGCTTGTAGCTATTCCTGTGAACTCACTTATTGGCAAGATACTTGCCTGCACTTGTTTCTGCTCCGGCGGGGACTGTGTTTGGGTAAGATTAGAAGAATGAAGACTGCAGAGATTCTGCTGTGAAATGCAGTCCTGATTTATCCGTGGCGTAAACTGGTCAAATCACACCACAGAAGAATTTGCTCCAATATTTTTGTATTTTATCTGAAATATGCATATACCAAGATGCAGCTTTGGTATTTGGATATCATATTAAAGTAATTTTAAATTGTCACAGGGTCTGTAGATATGCAAACAGATTTTCTGCTGATGTTACTAACTTATCCTTAACAGTAGCAAAGAGCTTTTGATTTAATAGAGAAAGTGGATTGATACTAATTCTTAAACCTTTTAAAAAAAATCAGTTACTCTGTAAATAAATCTAAGGTTATGAATCAAATTAATTACAATCCTGTCCTTTACTAGCAAGTATTTGTATGGGAAACAAAGCTGCTAGACAGGTTAATGCAATAATTTTATTAAAAATATAACTAGGTTTTGCCTGGCCTGCTTAATCACACAAGTTTGTAAGCACAAAAATCAACAAATAGGAGTATATTTCTGTGTGGCGAAACTGCTATGAAACTTACCAGTCTAGGCAAAAAATGCATTGGCCTGCTCTCACCAGGAGGGACAATGGATAACCTAATGATATTTCATTCATGCCAAATCCCAAAGTAATGTCACCTCTTTGCAAATACAGCACTAACCAGATCAGTCTTGATCTACTTGTCTATAAAGGTCTAGCTTGATGTTTGGCCTACAAGAGTCACTGACAATCTTGTCATGTCACCAAAGTTTTTGGCGACTACAAGTTCATTGACCATGCAGTGGTGTTCTCATCCCCAGCAGCCTCGTCCCTCTGCAAGGCTGTCTAGATTAGATTTTGGTGTGCCATCTAAGCTAGTCAGAAGTCTGGCTCTCAAACATCCCCAGAGTCTCAAATCTTCCTCTACCAACTGCAGCGAGACTGACCTAAACCCAAGAAGAAACTGAGGTCTTTTAAAGTCCAAGATCATAGCCCTACACCAGGACGTCATGATGCAACACCATGGCACTTCACGAGGGACACATGAAAAAGGGGAGGATGTCCTCGTATGTCATGACATCACTTCAAGCTGCCAGTTTTGACATAGCCCCATCCCTTGCATAGCAACTGTGGTGTCAATATTCTGCAAAGCATAGGGCCATTCCTACTTGATCTGCCACCCAACCTGATCCAAGCCTGAATGATTCAAGTGAAAGTTGCTTCATGTGCTCGATCTAGATCAAACATTCACAGTCAGGTTGAGATCAGGCTACAGACCACTAGGATGAAGAAGTCCTCAGTTTCACCCCTGGGAGGGCTGACTGTGGCTTTGGGCCACAAGTTGCTCACCACTGTTGAGGTCATTTTATTTTTCTTCATTACAAGTTTTGTGGTAGACACTGTAACTTTTTAATTATTTTTGCTTAGTACAGTTTTTTAAATTGTGCTCTTAATTTTAAAATGTCCCATTCCCATTACTGTCTCTTGCAACAGTAATAAAGTATCCACCATATTAAGTGTGTTTGCATTATGAGCCACTAGCAAGGTATATGGAGTGTTGAAGTACCAGATGTAAGGTATCCGATTGTGTGCTTACACAACTGCCTTTGCAGAAAGATGGGTAATTGTATTTTGTGTATCAAAGCCATATACCCAGAAATGCATAGCAGAAAAGGCACCTATTTCAGAAGTTACTGTTTCTATTAGTTAAACGGTAAACAAAGCTTTCTAAAAGCATACTTGCAAACCTGTGATTGTGTCACTATGTTACATCATTGTACTATGCACTAGCTGAAGACTGACTTCATAGTATTTATTGGAAAGGACCACTTCTGTCATAGCAAATTATGAAAATTGGGCCCGCCTAGTAGCTTTGCAGTGGTGCCTTTTCTTGCCACAGAGTGGAGTACAATTTAGTTTTTGTGCTGGATCCCTTTGAACTGCTCGTCCAACTTTTGTTTTCATCTTTGTCCTCTTCAGAAGAGTAGAATCCATTGATGAAGAGAATGGTTTTCTCTCTTTTTGCTTATGTGCTGTACTCCCCTGAAAAATGCAATCGGTTAAAGAGCTTGTTTGGATATATCTGAGTGAATAGTATCTCAGTTGGCTCTGTGGGGCCAGGCTAAGTATACAATCCCGAGCAGAGCAGATGTAAATCATCCCATATGCAAATCATGTTTTTGTTGCAGAACTGAGAAAAGGAATATGTTATTTGGGAGTATGTAGCCAGGGTCTGGGTCCTGGGATAAGTATTTGCAGGCTCCAGCCCCAAAGGCCCATGCCCATGCGGTATCTTCACCAAAAGTCTTTATTTACCACAGTCCCGAGTACAGGGTTCAGGGGTGCCTCTTAGGTTCTGTCTGGCTAGGCACAATTCCTTCCGGCCAGGAATAAAACTCCCATAGTCCCTTCCAGTGCAGTTACAAGTTACACCTCTCCTGGTCAGGCAAACTCCCTCCTACAACCAGGTTATTCTCTTCTGGTTACTGGCTCTGTCACCCCCTGCAACCCCCGGGCTACTGGCTCAGCTGCCTCCCTGTAGCCCTCAGGCAGAGCCTTTCCCTGGCTCTGCTGGCCAGGCACAGTCCATCCTGTAGCCAGCTTAGAATCAAAGCCCTTCCTGGCTCCTGCCTCTCCCACAACACCTTCTCTATTGAGCTTCAGGCTCAGCCTTTTAGCTTTTGGGCTGGCTCAGCCACACCCAGGCCGGCTGTCCCCTCATGCCCTTGGTTGCCCAGCTCTGGAGGTTAGCCCAGCGGAAGTGCATTAAGGCATGAGCCTGTTCTGCCTCACTGGGCATTTTTACACACACCTTAAAGTTCCGGATTTTTCAATCTTCTGGGTTTACAAGTCCACAAGTAAGTTCTGGATGCAGTTTTCACACACACACTGCCCTGAGGCAGATGCATTCTTCACACAAACACTGCCCTGAGGCAGCCTAAAGTAACCGCAGCTGTAGATGTGACAGGCTGCCATGGAAACCAAGTGACCACAGCTGCCTGGAGCAAAGCAGTTTACCAGGAGAACGTTTTACACACAAACATTCTGGGAGAAGTTCAATGTAGAAGTTCAAAGAAACAGATATTTAAGATCTGGGTGAGTGATTTAGACACACAGAAAGTTCAGGCTGTAACAGCAAAAATGCAGGAGAAACGTGTGTGTAAAAACACCCAATGTCTGTGCCTCCCAGGCCAGCACCAACCCTCTTTATAGGGCCAGGCTCAGGTTCAAGACCCTGCTTACAGAGCACATTTTAAAAGTTTTGCAACCTTTTGGCCCTTTTGTGCCACAGTATCCATTGCCAAGGAAAGCAGAAAGACTGTTATTAAGCAGTGAATGGGAGACAGAATTCCTGATAAAGTCCATATAATCCCCTCCCCGGGTTTAGCAGTATTTGTTGGTTACACATCTGCACAGCAAAGTTTCCAGCTGAATTAGCCCCTGCTCTGCACCAAGAAAAAGCCAATTCCATAGTCAAAGTGGCCAGTTTGCTTGGATCAGGAATATGAGAGCCCAGAGTTACTCAGCAGCCACCTTTAGCAATGTTGCATGGAGCTGTGAGGGAGCATTTCCCCTTTATGAGAGTGCACATATTTTAAATGGTTTTACTAACAGTGAGCACAGATGTTATGAATGGGCTTCTTTTTGGCTTTGTGTATCAGCATTAAAATGATGCAGTCTTACTAGAACATCCAGGACATGTGTTAAAAGGTTGTTAAAGATGATTTAAATAAGCCCAGTTGCTGTTTTTTCCCTCCCAGAGGTGGAGTTTACTACTTTAATGTGTGATACTGTAACTACAGCAAATGCAGCCTTTTGAGAAAGCTACAATTTGAAGTGGCATTGTGACACTTGAGGATTTGAAGGGGGGGGGGAGGAGGGAGGGAGGAGACGTTGTCTAAAATGACCTACAGGGTAGAGGATGGCCTCTGGGCCAAATATGCCCCAAATCTGGATTGTATTTGGCCTCTTCCCAGTTATTAGATCTGGCCTATAGATCCACCCCTACCCTCAAGTACCGAACGGAGTGGAGATGAGAGCATGAGTTCAAACATAGAAAATGGACTCACGGGACTATCCATAATCTCAAGGCCTCCCCACTTCTTGTCCTAAGCGTAGCTCCTTCATCCCTGCCATCCTCAGCTCATACCTGGCTCGTGGAGCTTGTTCTAATTTTTAAACACAGCAGGGACCCCTGCTCTTCTTGACCTTTCTGTTTCCTTCTGATCTGTCAGTGTCCATCAATAGGTTTTGTCATCTTGTCTACAGTGGCAGTGTATGTCCCGCCCGTTTGTATGAGCCGTTCGGTCTGCGATAATTCCTAGATCCTACAAGATCTTGGCTTTGCTTTTTTGAAAATGCTTTTGATTTGGTGAATAAAATGCAGCTTGGTTAATCTAAATCTGTGCTTGCTCACTAGGCTCCAGTGCAGACAGCTGGCAAGCTGATTTTTGTCTGTCCCTTCTCTCTCAGCCAGGTTTCCTGCAGGTGCTCACCACATGTTCCACTGTATCTACTTAATCCCTCTTATTCTTATCTTCTTTATTTTTTATCATTAATAAATATAATTACTGTATATTTATTATAGTAAATAATTAATCCTGCTGAGCCATGCCCCTGAATGCACCGGAGGACATCTGCAAAAAATTACAAACTGGGTGTACGATCATTTTGAGGAGGCAAATACTTGATATGCTGTGATATCTTTCCCCTTAGGGCTGTAGGATGCAAGTATGAGACTCCTGCTCTTTATAACTGAAGCATGGGAATGCCAAGAAGACTAATTTTGTTATTCAGTAATCTTAATTAATTCTAGATTAGGTTAGAATTCTTGATTTTGTCTAACATTTCATAAGGAGATGTTTGTAAGATTTTTTTGAACATTAACTAAAACTAGAAAGTCAGTATAACCCAAGGTTTCCTATGATCTCTGCTGTCAATCCATTTAGTAAATTAAGGAGAGACAATTGCATAGTTAAGGTGCTGTTGGTGTTTATTCAGTTGATAGATTTTACCTGTCTGAAATATTCCCTACTCTTAATGTGGGGGAAAGCTGCCAGAATGTGTAACTTTCTGGGAATGGAAATAATAATAATAATAATAATAATAATAATAATAAAATATTTTTATATAGTGCCCCCTCTCATAGCACTCAGAGCGCTTCACAGGTAATAAATTAACATGACTTTTAATCCTCACAACAACCCTGTGAGGTAGGTTGGGCTGAGAGAATATTGTGACTGGCCTAAGGTCACCAAGTGAGTTTCTGGCTAAGGCGAGACTTTAGCCAGGGTACCCCCTACCTCATGAGCCAGGTATTGCACACTTAGCCATTACACTACACTGGTTCTTTAAATTAAGTTTTAAATTGTGACCACTGTATCTGGAAAATGAGACAGATGGCTAATCTATCTGGGAAATGGACCTTCAGCTACAACAATGGCCTATTCCACTGAATAAAGCCTCTAATATAGAGGTGGGCAAAGTTTCCCACCGCCAGCTCCAAGTGCCGTATACCAAAATCTGTATATGCACAACAGCCACAAGACACATGCTTGTGCCCTTCTGAAGCATCTCCCAGGCTGAGCTTCTCCTCTTTCATGGTTGGCTTGACAGAGCCAGTGTTCCGTAATTCTGACTGCTGAGACTCTAAGGAGCAGCTGTAGTTCAGCGATGGAGCTCAGGTACAGTGAACTAAGACACAAGACCAGTAAGGCAGTGTGGGGTCTGGGATGGTCAAGAGCTGCACCCCAACTGCCCCAAAGCAGCCATTCCATACCCTTTATCATCTTTGTTGCCCTTCTCTGTACCTTTTCTAGTTCTATTATATCTTTTTTGAGATTTAGCGACCAGAACTGCACACAATATTCAAGGTGCGGTCACACCAATGCACTCTACCTCAGCTGATAGAGAGAAGCTATGTAGAGAGGCAGGTCTAATATAACCTGGGAATGGCCAGTGGGGTCTCACTTGTGTATGACTGTTGTTAGGGATTATGGATAAATAATACAACCATTTCCTAGTAAAGTTGGTCTTTGAACTCTGTCGGTGGGGTCGATCCCATGCCCTGCCCGCGCAGCCATGATTATGCCTGTGCGCACAACCGTGTGGTTTATGCGCGTGCTATGGGCCCCATGTCAGGGTTGAATGTGGCATGGTGTGTGTGTGCGGTGCTGCTGGTCTGCAGGGCATGGGATTGGTCCTATTGACTTCAGTGGATGGAGGATTTGGGCCGTCTGTGTTCTGGGACCCTCAACTATTGATTTATTAGACTTAGGGTATTTTCAGATGTTACGAGATCACAGTCAACCACAGTCAATTCCCTGTGGCGGTTGTGACCGCGTAACGTCTGATGGGGGGAATGGATGTTCCCCCCCC
>QEPC01011608.1:4551341-4566696 GCA_003113815.1 Sphenodon punctatus | reverse complement strand
ACTGAGAGGAGATATGATAGAGGTCTATAAAATCATGAGTGGTGTGGAACTAATAAACAAGGAGCAGTTATTTACCCTCTCAGCTAGTACTAGAACTAGGGGACACTCCATGAAACAAATAAAAGAAAATACTTTTTACTCAGCATATAATTGGGTTGTGGAATCTACTGCCAGAGGCTGTGGTAAGGTCCAGTACTATAGCTGATTTTAATAGAAGTTTGGACAAGTTTCTGGAAGATAGGTCCATTAGAAGCTATTAGCCAGACAGAATCAGGGAACATGACGGGAGCTGGGGGAAAACAACAGGGAATGGATCCCCCATTGTGACCTCCAAGCCACAGTGATTGGCCACTGTCGGAGACAGGATGCTGGGCTAGATGGACCATTGGTCTGACCCAGTATGGCACTTCTTATGTTCTTAAGTCAGACTAGTGCCTTAGCTGCAAGATCACCCAATTTTCTAAACTAGGTGTGAATGACCTCTAGCCCACAGTCCATTTGTGTCACATGGCACCTCTCCATGGCACCTCGCCTGCTCTCAATCTCTATTACTTGTGACTCACTGGCCTTTCCTTGGAGGTTCACAGGCAGAATGCATGGAGTGGGGAAACCCCCAGGTACAGGGAAGTGCTTCAGCATGGGTCCAGTACTCGAGGCTGTGGGATCAGGGATCCCAAGTGGGATCAGGTACAAAGAAGAAGAAACAAAGAGTAAGACTTGGGAGCACAGTGGAGTACAGCCCAAGTCACTGCCTGGTAGCTCTGACAAAGCCATCCAGGAAGTGATATACTGATTTCCACCAATCAGCGTGCAGAGCAAACCTGGACAATCGGAGTCCCCTGGGGTTGGGAAGAGCAGTTGAGGATTAAACCTTGAAACTTCAACCTTATTGTTGCAGCAGATCCTTGGCCATGTGGTCAAGGTATCTACCTGGGGCATAGTAGACCCCAGTTCAAATCTCACAGGACCTGACAACACATCAGGGAAGAAACATACAACAGTATTCCTTTGGCTAAAAGCCCTGATTTGGCCCCTTGTGATGTCAGCCTTAAATACACTAATTCATGAGCTGGTGAAAATTAGGTGATTTCATTTATTCATAACATCATTATTCAGGGAACAGAAAAGTCCAGTATGCACCCATATCCAGAGGAGTAATCTAAGACGTCTGCATGGTGTGTGCCAAGCCCATTAATTACTGATTTTAAAAACATCTTGAGTTCAGTTTCCCCCCCACTGTTATCCTGTTGCAAACCTAATGGAGTTCCTCCCAATTTATGACCATGTAACTGAGAGCAGAATTGGGTCTCTGTGTTTTAAAACCCAGCTTGCCACATAGTAAATAAGCAATAACTTCTTCTTGCTGGGAAAGAGCAAGTTTACGTGAAAGAAATATGAACTACAGCAATGAGAGCTAGTGATTAATGTTGGGAGGAATGCCTGGAGACAGTCTCAATTGGCTGGTGTGGAAAATCCATGTGCCATGCAGATTTAGGATCCATCTGCAGATGTGGCTGTATCCCTTATAATTTAAAATGTCATTAAAATTGTGGTGAGCTAGTGTTGTACAAGGTGCAACAAGGCTTGTTAAAATACCAGCATCAGATGAGGTGTGAACTCTTCCTTATTCCCTTTTGGTCCTAATTGGCAATCCCAAATAGAAACTGGGGGGGGGGGGGAGGAGAGAAGGTGCCCTAAAACCTGTTTTTCAAAGCAATGTGGGGGTGGGGGAAGAGGGGAGTTATTTTCCATTAGAAGGCCTACTCATGAGAATAACCTATTGCCTGTCTTCTGATCTTTACATCTGTGAACTGTTAACTCAGACACAACCACTGATCTGGATTTACGTGGTGTTACATGGGAAGAGAAGTGGATTCTCCGGTATGTATCAGCCAAAACTAGACTCAGCAGGTCAAGTTGAATCCAGAAGTGAATAGAAGGCCAGTGCTGGGTAATGCTGAACTAGAATAATGAGCCCTTAGCTGCTAACACTGCTAGCAGCATGTCCTCTAATTGGATAGCACTGGCACTTAATATGGGGAAAGTCCTGTTTAAGAGAATCGGACTTGCTCCTTTGCTCACTTTGGCTCTATCCACAGAGGGAAATCATACCATTAGTTAGCCAGGCAGCCATATGTTCCAAGTAGCCTTCTACAGTGGTCTCATGTAGGTACAGATGATTATTGTGCAGATCAGAGAGGAATGATCACAAATAAGTAACCAGAGGCCAGCAAGAAGCTGTCCAGGACCCAAAGACACCATTAAATTTGGACCACTTCAACAAATGTGGACAAATTCCCTCAATAATAGAGATGCTCTGTTAGATCCTTTTCAACTTCACCACCATGACCTCCTACTAACCTGTCAAGCTTCAGTTTGCTTCCTTGCAGACAATTATCAATCTCAATTTAATGCTGGCAAAGTAAAGATGCTTTGATGGAAACGAGACAAAGAATTGTGTGGCAACTGCCTGCCACTGACCCCTTGCTCCCAAATGTTACACCTAAAGCTTGGATTTAAGCATATTGGTACAGATAAGGCAAAGTGTACCCCCACTGCCCCCCAGTATTTATTCTGAAGTGAAAAATCCCTTACTCTTTCTTGTTTCTTTACAATGGATCAAACCTGGTTTCCATGTCTGAAACGGAACTCGTAAATTTTGTTACATGTATTATGCCCTCCACCCATATATAGAGCTCCGGGTTCTGCACTGGCTGCCTATAGTCTTCCAGGACTGATTCAAGGTATTGGTTTTAACCTATAAAGCCCTATATGGTCTTGGCCTGACTTACCTGCGGGACCACCTCGCTCTCCGCGCTCTGGAGTGGCCTCTGCGGTCCACTAGGGGTGCCCTTCTCGAGGTCCCCCGTGTGACCCAGGGGGCCACTATGGAGAGGGCATTCTCAGTGGCCGCACCTAGGCCGTAGAACTCCCTCCTGGTGGAGGCCCGGGTGGCCCCGGATCTCCCCTCCTTCTGTCATATGTGTAAAACCTGGTTGTTTTGCCTGGCTTTTGGCAAGGAAACTGGGGTGTAAGGTGGGACTGGAGGGAGATGAGGTGTAAGGTGGGATGGGGGGAGGAGGGCCGTTTGGTTTGGTGATTCCCTTTTTATTGTACTTTATGATTTTACTGTTTTTATGTGTTTAAATATTGTAAGTCGCCCCGGACTGCTTGGAGCAGGAGGGGCGGGGTATTAAATTATTTGATAAATAAATAAATAAATATATAAATACATTACTAAGGGTTTGATTCTAATCTTCCCCACTCCAATTTTACAGTGGGTAGCTTCATTGAGAACCACAAAGTTATTCTTGATTTGTTGGGAAATCAGAATTGGGTCCTTGGAATTTAAACACTTCGTGCAGGGAACTTTGTCTTATAGCATTTGTGTAAAAAATAAATAAATTAAAGTGCGTATGTTGGGATACACAGTCCCCTTTTCAAAAGTGGCTGAGGCATTTTGAAGCTTAAATATTATGGAAAGATAATGAGACTCGTGAGCATCATGATGTTTCCCCCATAGGTATCTACAATAACGTAAGCAATAAATTCATATAGAAATGATAAATACTAATAATGATAAAAAGTCCATCCCAAAACACAAGCCTTTAAAAAAAACAAAAGAATGCAACCCCATTACAGCGGAAATCATTTCAGTGTGCTAGTCAAATTATCTTTCCTTCTAAATAGTCTGTTTTTTTCCAGAGTGTTTTAATCTCGGGAGGAACTAGACTTCTTTATTTTAGGAACTGACATTGTAACAACACAATCTTTCTTAGCACACAATCTTTCTTAGAGTCTAATAAATCATTTGTTTTATGTTGCCCTTGAAGAGATTTTTGTTGGCCCCTTTTTAATGAAATGTGGAAGTAACTTTGAACGAACCCAAATAACATAAAATTTAAGGCAGCTCTAACTTGATATATTTTTATTCACAACAGCCATAACTTTTAAGTAGTGTTTTTAAAAACAAATAAATAAATATTCAGTGATTGTTGCTACTGAAGAACTAATTTGAATTAAAATGAATAAGCCACACTGTTGCCATTACTTATGGTATTTTGCAACCTAAGCAAAGGCTCAGGTATTTCAGATATGAGAGATGTGCAGATTGCATAAGATGTTATGCATTGCTCACTCTAAGATACCGAGTCCTGTCTGCCCTTAAACCCTTTGTTCTCTTGGCTGAATGCAGTTAATTAGCAACTGTCTCCATAGCAACTGCCTCATAGTCCAAAAACATTGTCTAGTTTTTGCAGTTTAGCTTATCACACTGTTTACCTGAAGGGCTTTTCACCGCACTGAGTCTCATTCGAGTTGGCTGCCTGCCTGTTCACGGAAGTGAATTGTCAAGATAGAAAAACACCATGGCAGCAAGATGCTGAACAGAGCTCTGTTGTGTGAATCCAAAAACATTTTACAAGTTCGGCAGAAACAAAAGTTGCAGTTTGCAGTGATTTACATTAAGCTTATATCATTGTATTCACCAGGATTACTCTGCATATTCTAAAAAACAGCCTTATTCACGAGCCTTTACTATGATGACATACTGTAGTCTCACCCACTTACGGTTCCCCTGTTTTTATTGCATACGATAATTAGTAATCTTCAAGCCCTGGGTGCTTTATAATTACACCACCTTCCATGCAGTGTAAGGAAACTTCGCTTCCTTTCTAGTCATACCATTTCAAAAGACCATAGCCTGTGCATTGAGAGGGTTTGACTGTACACTAGTCAGCTCTTCTATTGAACCATTACTCTTCTTTGTTTTCTCTTGTCTTAGCATAATTAAAAAGGAATGCTACGTAGGTTTGTGCCACACAATCCATTCATTACCACAGAAGACACATACCTCAGACCTGCGCAACAAATTGTTCGGAAGTCTGAAGGTTGAATTGGATATTTCTGAGTGTCATTCAAATTGAGATGAAACGATATTTTACATGAGCATTTCTTTCTGTGACCCAGATTACAGTCTGACCCGAATCTGCTAGCATGTTTTTTTTTTTTTTCTTAAGCATTACAACACAAGTTGGCCATAAATTCCTTACCGTGTATGCATGTAAATGTATGAAGTTCAACAGAAAAAGTGACAGTGTTATTTATATTTAGTGACTTATTATATCTTAAAGTCGTACTGATCTCATTAAAAAAAATTGATCTGGAATGTATTCAGAATGCTAAAGGTGAGGGAAGTTAGGGAGCAAAAGCAAGGTTAGAGCTGTACTGAATTTTTTTGCTGATTAATTTTGTCTCAGGCCCTTTTCACACGAGACTCACCCGCCCATCTCCACGCAGTTTTGCTTTGTGGAGATGGATGGAGGTGCCCATGGGAATGCCACGGCGGATGGGTAGGGGTGCGTGCACGCTCCTGCGCTACACCCATCTCCGCCCATCATCCACGCATGGAGCAATGGGCTCCAATACCAGTTGCTCTGTGAGTGGAGATGGACCCACCTCCCCCCACCCACCGCAGCCAATTTGAAAAGGGCCTAAGAGTGCAGAGGTTATATGACCCTTTTCACATAGACACACTGGGTATTTTCAGACGTTACGAGATCACAGTGAACCACGGTGAATACCCACCTGTGGTCACTGTGCCTCGAACGTCTGTTTGGCCGCCAGATGTTTGCCATGGTCAATACCCGCAAGGGGTCAATTTGAACCACGCTTCCCGGGCTAGCCGGGGGAATGTCCCTGGAAGCGTGGTCAAAAAAATCCCCAGTGGGGACCAAGAAAAAGTAACATCTGGCCNATCCCCAGTGGGGACAAAAAAAAAGTAACGTCTGGCCGGTTGCCACGGCCCGGGATTCCTGGCGGGATCCCGGGCCACGGCACATCCGGCCCGACGCGGCGGCCGCAGTGGCCCCGCCGCCCGCCCGTCTTCCTGGAGGGCAGGCGGTGGGGTGCGTGGAGGGGGCGGGGCCGTGCGGCCGCATGTTGCGCCGTGCGGCCCCGCCCCCTCCCAGATTCCCCGCCGGGATCCCCCTGGCACGTCTGATATGGCGTGATGGGGTGACCCCGGCAGGGAATGAAAGGGTTGTTTTCGGTACGGGGCCAAGCGGACCCATAACGTCTGAAAACACCCACTAACACTGATAAAATGGGTGTTACATTTTATTATACATGTTGCAGGGCTGCATGTGTGCTCTATGGGTGCCCTGCAACATGTATAATAAAATGTAACACCCATTTAATCAGTTTTAAGAGTGTCTATGTGAAAAGGACCTCTGCATGAGGAGTACAATGTTGATTTAAATAGGAATCTTTCACATCTTGATATGCATAGAAGGTTTAATTACTTTGTTGTAAAAGTTGCATTGTGTCCTGGCCACGTTCCAGTTCTGACAGATTTTTCCCTACCTAATTTCTCCCTAGAGTATCAGTTGGATTTGGTATTCTTCCTCCGTTCCCACCCTAACCTGTTTTTTGTTGTCGGGGTGGGAGGTGGTGGGATTTTTTGCTCTACAGAGATAAAGCAGTACTTAATTTTATCCCAGAGGTGATGGAACAAAGTGATTGCTTCACAGAATTTGTAATTCAAATTAAAAGCACAATCCTGTCCTCACTGAAGTCAGTGGCTCAACCCGTATTGACTTCAGTGGGTGGGGATTGTGACCCAAGTTTGTAAATGGTTTGAGATTCATAGGGATGAAAGATTTTACAGAAATGCAGGATAGTCTGAGGACTTATTATTTAACCTCAGTGACCTTAATACTGTACACAAAGGAAAGTATTTTCTCCAACCATACTGAAACATTACTAGTATAGTTATAACTTATTATTACTATTACTATTATTGATTTATATTCTGCCCTTACCAAACAGGCTCAGTCAGGGCAGCTCAATATACCTGAAGTGTGACACCTGATTGTTTTATTTCTCTTTTAATTGTGTTACAGGAGTGCCCAGTTGCTGCTGTAAAGATCAGAGTGTTGTTGTAGACATTGTATAAACACATAATAAGAGACAATCCCTACTCCGAATTGTTAGCCTACTTTAGAACCCTCAAAGAAAGTGAGTTAAACAAACTACTTCACCCCCACCCCCAAAAAGAAATAAAATTAGGATTAGGGGATAACAGTGATGGAACAAGTTGGCTGTAATCCTCAAACCTTTCCAAGTCATCCCACTGACTTCTAGAGCAAGATATAAACTGTGTTCTAGCAAGTTACTCTTTCCAGCACCATCTCAGAACCCGTCACATAGTTCTCTTAACTTAGTCAGAGGCTTCCTGGTTCCTTCCTTAAGCTCAGTATCTATGAGCAAAAACCTCCAATAGCCTGATCAGTCTGCTAAAATTCAGCATTACTCCATTAGTTAACACTACTGCTGAAGTGAATAGGAGATTTGCAAATATTTTCCATGTTTTGAGCTAATACTCTGAGTATCTGAATGGATAATTGTACTGAAATGAACATTCACATATTTGTCATTCCTATTTTCCCATTTCCTCCCACCCCAGTCATTTTTCTCTGGCTTTGTGGTTATTCGACCGAATATCTGAAATGAAATGACCGAAAATACTGAAACAAACTTAAGAACCAAAAAAAAATCCAAAATGAATTTTCAAACAAAGTACTAGTAGGCATGAATAGAGTTTTGCATGCCCTTCGTTAAACCCATATTGAAGTGGGTGAATTTGATGAATACGGTATTTGCCACAGATATTAACCTCAGCTCTAGTTAACACCATTAATATTGAAAGCCCAGATCCTCATCTGTTTAATCTTGATATAGCCCCATTAAAGTTGGTGTTCAGCTCCTATTCATCAATAAGGCAGAGAGGATGTTGTTGAGAATAATCACAAAAAAGGCTGTACAGCTACACACACACACACACACACACACACACACAAAATTAGCAGGGGGCTTCAGGGACATTCAGAGTGCCTGAAACTAATTGCAACCCCAAACTGAGTAGCTGGTGGTCTCTTTATCAATCTTGTTAGCCACATGTAAGATAGAAAAACAATCCTGTATTTTTTTCCTCCAAGTTATGCTGGGATTGCAGAGTTAATGGGAGTTAACCATTCTGTATTTTATCTTTTGCAAGTCGTTCAGTTTTGAGGCTAAGCCATCAATAATTCATTCTAGTAATATAATGTCAATTTCTAATAAGCTGTGCAAAGACATCTATAAAGGGATAACCTTATCCTACAGTACACAGGTTCTTAGAAATAAAGGAAGCTTTGATGGAATGTCTGGAGCCACACAATTCTTGTCCCCTGGAAATTTTTCTACAACTAAGGCCCTCTCAGTAGTGTAAGATAATTTTGTTGCTTAATGTTGGCGGTGGGGGGCATTAGAAAGAGAAAACAAAGTCAGATGCCAAAGTTGGCAGCTTATTTATGAGCTAGATAGGTAGATGATCTGTTGCAATTATTAGTTCCTTGTTAGAGAGAGATTTGATCAGAATCAGCAATGGATCAGACTTGTTGAAAGCAAGATGCATTTAAGATCTGCTGTCATACTGGCATCTCTGTACCTGCTCATTTTTCCTCGGACGTGAGCATATGTGTAAACAAAGGAGATACTGAGGGGATTAACCCCATGATGTAGCATACTGTAAGGTTTTTAAATGCATTCACTCTGAGCAATGGATTAACCACAAAAATAAAAACAGTATGAGGCAAAGCTAATGTTAAATAAAGCAGTAAAAGGGATTTGGGATATTATTAAACATTATATTTTGAAAATCACATTGCAGCCACCAGGGCCAGCCCTACCACAGGGGGACCTGAGGCAAATGTCCTGGGCCCTGCTATTTTCTCTACTTCCAGGGTCCTGACAGTGGCTCCTGTTTTCATCACGGCAGAATTTGGGGACCCCACTCCATCCCTGCAGAGCATTAAACATGACCACTTCTAGGGTTCTGCAGAGGGTGCTCCCGAGGGAGGTGCATGGATAGGGGTGGGGCGAGGAGGAGGGGAAGGCTACCCAGGGCCTGATCAGGGACCCCATATTTTATCTTTGCCATGGGTCCCATGAATTCTAAGGCCAGCATTGGCTACCACATTTCTGATCTTGCAACTTCAAGGAAAAATTATTCCCACTTCATCTCGTTACATCAGGTAGTACTTGGAGAAAAAGGCTGGTGCAGTGATTAAAGTTGTAGCTTGGGACTGACTTGGGAAATCTCAAGTTCCGTTGCTTTCTCTGCTACCTAATTGCTGTGTGATCTTGGGCAAGTCACTGGGTAACTTCAGACGTAACGAGACCACTGTCAACCACAGTGAATCCCTTGTGGTGGCCGTTTGTCCCGTTATGTCTAAATAATTCCCGCCAGATGTTCACCACGGTGAATACCTGGCGGGAATAAAATTAACCACGCTTTCGGACCTCTGGCCGCCCAGAGGTCTGAAAGCGTGGTTAGATTGGCCATGATCTGGGATGGGCCAAAAGTAACGTTTGTTACATTTGGCCCATCCCGGCCCGTGGTCCCAACCATGGGACAGGATCGGGCGCAGCGGCCAGGTTGGCCGCTGCGCCTGCCTGTCTCCTGGAGGTCGGGCAGCCGTGGGAGCGCAGGGGGGCGGGGCTGTGTGGCCGCATGTTGTGCTGCACAGCCCCTCCCCCTCCCCGATCTCCAGTAGGAATCAGGCTGGCACGTCTGAGGGATGGCCAGACTGATTCCTGACTGGGATCCAAAATGGATCCCGGTCTGTGGTTCAGCGTGGCAGATCGCAGGGCCCATTACATCTGAAATTACCCACTGATCAGGCTATGCTCAGGCATATTATTATTATTATTAGACATTTATAAAGCGCCAGTCGCATGACCTGGTGCTGTACAGAACATAGAATTAGACGCGGTCCCTGCCTGTGGCTTACAATCTAAGAGACAAAAACAAAGGGGGGGAGACGGAGAGGGGACAGTGGGAGAGACATGGGAGACGACAAACAAACATTCAGGCGGATGCGAAGTCTCAGGTGCTTGTACTTGGCTTGGTTACAATGAAGTTGTAATACATTAGCAGTGGGGCACATTGTTCTGGGTCTAATTTCTTTAGCCACACAAGACACTCTGGGAAGGCTACCACACCTTGCTGGTAGCCTTAACCCACTCTGGGCAGCTGGGCCACACGATGTAGTGTATTGTGTGCCCGGTGGCCACCAGATGTTCCTGCTGCCCCAGGACAGGGCAAGCAGCTGTGTGCTATGTCCTAAGAAAAAATTCAAGGATGCATCCCACAGTAGCCTTACCCCAACTGGGGTAAGGCTGCCCAAGGTGTGGCTGCCTGTATGCTGGTGCCCCTTCTGGGCAAGCTCCATGGGGGGGCTTTGAGCAGAGGGTGTTGTCGCCTGGCGCATGCAGCCGCGTCATGGGGCAGGATTTGGGTTGGGCCGGAGGAGGGAGACACAGCAGGGCATCCGCTTGTGTGGCCAGCACCCTGGACAGCCATGGTGGGGATCAGACAGCAGCCTGGCTGCCCTGTGGGAGTTGCCCCACAGTGTAGCAGCTGCGCTTGCATGCCACGGGCCTGCGTGGGGATCAGGCCCTCACAGCTCATGTGGAGACACCCAGTGTGGGCTATATCTTGGTAGAGTAAGGCCATTCCCCACATTCCTCAGTTCACTGTCAGATTTATACTATGAGAGAATTAGGTTCAGCTTCACAGGAATTCATAACTTCCCCTTCTCACAAGTATCTAGGAGACATGCTCTAAAGGTAAAATGCTTGCAGACAGCTTCTTGAACCAGTATCTTCCCCCTTCCTCTCATGTAACTATAGGAGCCATAATAGTTCCCTTGGTACCTACATTTCTTTGCACACCTGGTGTAAATAAGAAGTAACTCAACTACTTGTCAAGGTAGGAAGAGCAGAATCCATGCTCTTGGTGTCAAAATTGATGGAGATCAGACTTGACCCAGTAACAGTTAACCTCTTCTCAGATTACCTTCAAGGGAGAACGATAAATCACATGCTAAGGAGTTACAAGTCTGTATGACTATGTATAGTGTGTGTGTGTATGCATGTGTGTAAAAAGTATGTCACAGTAAAAGTGTTAAATAATCACTGGTGAGTCTATATATACCCTCCACATATTTTGTAAATGTGTTAACTGGAGCATTAATTCACAATCGCTCTCTCTGATTTACACTCTCCTCTCATGATTTTATGAAATGTCTAGTGATTGTACATACTGTCACATATTAATGAAAGTACATCAGTGACTGTCACACATCAGTCATATCAGTGACTGTACATAATTGTTAGTTATTCTACAAAATCACTGGAGAGTTTGCAGAAGGTGTTGAGTAGATCAAGGATTTACACTTTTGCCAGTGTTTGTATAAACTAAGCAACCAATGATGATATGCATTCACTGTCACTTACTAGTGAACATAAGAGGAAATCGTAGAGTTTTACACATTCACGGATGGCTCCTAATATATGTAGAAAGGAAAAAGTGGCTGTATAATGTTGGAATTTTGTCAATATTAAACAGGCTGGCTGGCTTTTGTTTTTTTAGTGATTCTGTAAAAAATAGAATATACTATATATGTGTATATATATATATATAGAGAGAGAGAGAGAGAGAGAGTAGGACCTAGAAGTTACCAACATCAAGAAAATAGAGATTGTAACAATGAAATGTTCATAACTCTCAAAAATACTGCATATCTTATTATAGGGATAGATGGGTATCTTTTTTAAAAGGTGTGGAAAAATCCTTTTCTTACTATAGTACTTAAGAATCAAACCTATGCACAAAATTTGCGGGAGTCTGAAAGTAAGCAAGCTAAATGCATTGTTTTTGACATTTTCTTGACAAGAATTAAAAGCCAGGTTAGCTGAAAGAATTTCTATTCCCCAAACATCCAAATCAGCTGAAGACTCATGGTTAAATGAGCTGAGTTGGAATTACATACTGTAATGCAGGTCTCAGTATTTTTACAGAAGCAGACTTTAGAACAGGCAGTGTGAAATACTCTGCAATTGTGAAATTGCCTTTGAGAATTGAAAGTTGTACCGGACAATCAAATGAATTGGAGGGCTGGATACCACAGGCAAACTTGATTTCTAAGCTTGTTTAGATTAAAGTACAAAAGATAACCAGAGGTAAGTGGATATAAATCCTAATAGAATTTTCTTTTGAAGAAGACTGTCTTTGCAGTTTGCTAAAAGGAATGGTATGAAATACTGATCAAAGTTGGTTGGACAATAATTTTATGTGAGTTGCACATACAGGCCAAGGGCCAGACTCTCGTCTCTTACACCCTGATAACTCCACTGTTGTCTCTACAGGCAACTGACAAGAGATTTTGGCCAAGGAACCATCTGTTTTGAGAAATTATGAAATGAATAGTGTAGCCTAATATGGCTGGAATCCTGCAACCACTTACTCCAGAATGCTACCATTGATGTCAATGGGACTGGTCTGTAATAAGTGGCAACAGAATTGCACCCTATACGTGGATTTCTGTGAAACTGATGATTCCAGTTTTCCTTTCACTAATGCTTGGTGCTCGGATAATGTATGTGTGTGTTTGTATGAGTATATATATATATGCCTACCCATGTATATATATATATGCCATATATATGCCTACCCATGCAACCATGGCATACATTCAGGAGATTGCTCTGCTGCAACACTTTTGTGAAAACTGGAAATCTAAGAAGAGACCACTAATTGATCATTAATTGTATGTTTCATTTTTAGTGAAATTCCTCCATGAATTTGTTTTTGTATGCATAATTTTACGTCCCCCCCCCAAATTAATATGTTTGACAAGTCCACTTTTATTTTTGTTTATTTATTTAAATCACCCTCTCACTCCCTCCGCTAGTCTCCAGATATCAAGTAAGCAGGAACTACTGCTGTTTATCATCTCTCGAAATCGAGCCCAAGGTATTTAAGTCTGAACCGTGTTCTCCTTTGAAAATGTACACCTGAAACCTTTTCCCCATGGAGGGCTTGGTTCTCATTGTGAGGCACCTCTGCTGAACATGTAAGGGAATGATGCTGGGATCCCCATGGAGCCAGTTGAGTATTTGAATACAGACATTTTTTAACTGTGGTAATTTTGTGCAAGATAAATATAACTTCTTTCCAAATACAGCATATCTTTTATCTTGGTGGGTTATATTATTTGGCAGCACTGTCTTTGGGTAAAAACAAACATGATGAGGGCCTGTGTTGGCCAGCTATGGCCCGGGACTCATCCGCACGTGTGAGCCTGCGCTGCCAGATTTTGGCCTGGGACTTCCCCGAGTTGGGTAGGTGGCTGGCCTAGGCTGCGTTGTTTGGAAATCTCCAAAGTGCAGCCTGGGCCAAGGGCCACCCACGTGGGCCAATGCGGACCAGCACATTTGTTCAGCCCTGCCATCTCCGCCTTGGGACAGGGGTTGCCATGACTGTGTACCATGGTTGTCCGTCATGGTGGGGGTGGGGCCGGACACCCACATGTTTGTTGAGCGCCCAGGTCGTGCGGGTGGTGGGACGGCTCTCCAGCCATGGGGACGTTTGTTCAGTGACTCTCCCTGACTCAGGGAGGGATGGCCAATGATGACCGGGGCCAGGCAGCCACCATGCTGCCGCATGTCTCCACCAAGGCCAGGTGTATCAAATTACCACATAGTCCATTGCTGATTTGTATGCTTCACTCCTTTATTGAATATAGGAAATATGTCATAAGTTATCAAATACACTGAGATTTTAAACAAATCTGAGTATTAAATAGTAGAAGCAAGATGTATGAATGGCACGGAAGCCATTCATAGCTGGGGTAGGCATTATGTAGCATCTGTGAGAAATCAACAGGAAAGTTTGCAATAGTAAGAAAAAGTACTTCTACATAATGATATTTAAATAAAGGAGTAAATAGTGGAGTTCTTTATAGTTAAATGTGATTGCAAAACCTTTTTTTAAGCATGCAGTACATACCAGAGTAATTAGGGCATTTGGAAATAGTTTTCTAGATACGTTTTTAATTCAGATATGCTCTAAACCTCAAATTGGGTATTTTTAAAAATAATCCAGCAGAAGGATTTCAGTGAGACTACTTAAAGTTATCCATGAGCTTATCTACCTTGCTGGATCAGGACCTGGATAGCTCACTAAAAGAACAAGAAATTAACATCAGTGTTAGTTTTTATTTTATTTTGTTTATTTAGACTTCTATCCTAAAATCAAAGTCTTAGAGCAAGTTACAGTAAAAGTGTTCAAAATGTAAAGATTAGAAGGGCGGGGGGGGGGGGGGGGCACTTAACCCACTCCCCAGTATCCAACCCATTCCCAGCTACTGAGAGCTCATCTAAATAAAATTGCTCTTCCATTTCCGGAAGACACACAGGCTCCGGCTTCAGCAAACCCCTGGAGCAAGGGAGTTTCAAAGCCAGGGAGCAACCACCAAGAATGCCTCTGCCAGCGCCTTGTTTGCATTACATGGAGGAAAACTGTGAGAAGCCTTGATTAGTCCAGCAACTCTATAGCTTCTATTCTGTTTCAGATTGGTGTGTGCTGGCAAAGATAGGGTGGTGGCAATCACTATGGCCCACACCCTTATGTCACTGGAAATGGAAGGAATTTGCAATTAACTTAAGTGGGAGCAGGTTCAGGCCTCAAGGGCTTGATCTAAAGTCACTAATGCCAATGGAAAGACGCCAAGTGACTTCAGTAGGTTTTGGATCTGGGCCCAAAAGTACAAGTGTTTAGTAGAGCAATAGCGGCCAATCCTGTGAATCGTTCTCAGACGAAACTCGTTTGCTTCAGTCATATTGACAAGCATAATCTGATGGGTAAAAACCAGCAAAGCTTTAGCAAAGGAATTCATGCCTCACTGACCTATTAGGATTTTATGAGATTGTTAATAAGCACGTGGATAGGGGTGATCCAGGTGATATAGTATATTATTATTTTGATTTTCAAAAAGCTTTTGACAAAGGCCCTCGCCAGAGACTCCTGAGCAAACTAAGTAGTCATTGGATAAGAGGAAGAGTTCTGCCATGAACTAATAGCTAGTTAAAAGATAGGAAACAAAGAGTAGGAATAAATGGTCATTTTTCAAGTTGGAGAGAGGTAAACAGCGGGATCAGTACTGGGACCTGTATTGTTTAATATATTCATTAATGATCTGGAAAAAGGGGTAAAGACTGAGGTGATTAGCTTTCAGGGGTGGGAAGTTTGGATTTGGATTAATCTGTAACTGCATGGAATGGACCGTTGCACATTAATCCGAACTGGAACATCACAAGAACAAGCCTGTTTCAGTTTGGATCTAAAAAAAATAAATTACTGCACATGCTCAAATGGCCACTGAACTGTTCTGCTCAGGGCATGAAATTTCAGATCAAACTCCAGGAGCCAAATGAATAAATACTAAGTCGCCAGACCGTATCCTGATAT
>QEPC01011608.1:4521905-4539590 GCA_003113815.1 Sphenodon punctatus | reverse complement strand
TCCACCTTGCCCGTCACTTCGACCATGTGCAGCCCCTCCTCTCCTCTCTTCACTGGCTCCCCCTTCCTGAACGAATCCTGCATAAGCTCCTAGTCTTCACCTATAAAGCTCTTCACAACCTTGCTCCCCCCTACCTCTTTGCGCTAATTTCCCTCCATACTGCAGTCTCCGAACTCTGCTCCTCCTCCTCTGTCCCCTTTCTCGCCCTCCCACACCTTCCCTGCTCCCCTAACTTCCTTCGTCCCTTCTTCCTAGCTGCTCCCCATGCCTGGAACTTCCTCCCTGCCCACACACCCCTCGCCCCCTCCCTTCGTACCTTCAAATCCCTAAAGACCCACCTCTTCCGCTTTGCCCTCCCCGACTCCTCGCTCCCCTCTCTTGACTCCTGCTGATACCTTCCAACAGTACAGTCTGTTACCTGAGGTCTGTGTACTACTCATATCCTCACCACATGGACCAGCCAGCTATCATTCTTGATGTAACCAAGCCAAGCGCGTGCACCTGAGACCTCACATGTTCGTGAATGTTACACTCCTTGTCTCTTCCTCTGTTCCCCTTCCTTCCCCCTGTCTCTGAGATTGTAAGCCCTAGGGCAGGGACCATGTTTTTACTTCGTAAAGCGCCAGGTACATTGCTTGTGCTATATAAATGCTTACTAATAATAATAGGGAATGGAATTTTGTTGGCATGTAAAGTGAGGTCTGCTGCTGGGGGAGTGGAATGAGGGACTGGGTCTGCAACACGCAGAGCTGCCTGTCCTCCCACACCCTCAAGTGGATAGAAACCTCCAGTTACCTGCGGGGAAGGATGGTGCTGCTGGGGGAGTGGAATGAGGGGCTGGGACTGCAACACCCAAGTCTGCCTCTCCTCCCCCTGTAAGGTCCCACATGGGTCTTGAGCTCCTGGCCCCCCAGGGTTCTGCCTCAGGCTCTGGTGCCACTCCCTAGGCCTGACTTCAGCTCTATTTGTCCTCCCTATGGTTCTTCCAGTGTTTCCCCAGCCCTTGCCTGAACCACAACCGTTCTAGGTGTTTCCCCTGTACTCTAGTCCCGCCTCCCAACTTCCTGATTGGGTACCAGCTAGCATAAAAGGCATACTGGTACTAGCAGGAAGCTGGGTAGAGCAATTCCTCCTTCCCACTCCAACTCCTTTCCTCCTTGCTCCATTCCACGTCTGTTTCAATTCCTTCCCTGCTGCTTGCTCCCTTCCACTCCACTTCTTGCTCTCTTTTTCCCTAGCCCCCTTGCTCTGGCTAAGAGCCCCTTTGTGTCTTGTCTTTTGTTCCTAGTCCCTGTCCTTGGCCTTGTCCCCTACTTTCTCTTTGTTGGTCCTAACCCTGATCCCCTACATCCTGGATGCCCAACACCTGGGGCCCCTGACACCCCCACTCCTGCCCTCCAGTGAATAGAAGCCTCCAGTCTTCTGCAGGGAAGGAAGGTGCTGCTTCTGCTGCTGAGGAAGTGGAATCGAGCCGGGACTGCAACACCTGGGGCTGCTCCCCCCTCCCTTACCTTTGGATTCCAGTGGATGGAAGCTTTCTGTCTCCTGCAGGACCTGGCAAAGGCTCAATGCCATTTGACAGTCTGAGGCTAGGGCTGGCCTATTTAGTTTTGTATTTTAATGGATTTTAGAGTGATATTGGTTGGGCGAGGTTTGATGTCTGAGGGTAGATGTGAAGTGGTGGTGCCATGCCCCCCCTCGCCCCAAGTGAGAGGGCGGGCATGGGCATGGAGAGGGTTGTGCCATGGCATCCTGGTTAGAGGGGGGTACAGGCATGGGGGGGGTCATTTTCCCCCCACTGTGGGAGGAGGAGAGCACAGGCAGGGGTTTTCTTGGTGTGGGAGAGATGAGATGACTGAGAAAGAGAAGACTGTAAGTTTAATTCCTTTTTTTAACTTTACGTAATGTTTAATTTATTTTTTTGTATTTCTTTTGCATTTATTTCTTTGTGATAATTTTTTGTTATAACCACTCTTGAGTCCTTTGGGAGAAGAATGAGATATAAATCTATGTTGTTGTTGTTATTATTGTTGTTGTTGTTTTGTTATTATTATTATTATTATTATTATTATTATTATTATTAATAATAATAATAATAATAATAATTAATTATCATTATCATTAATTATTATTTATTTATTAAAGCAGATGTTCCCAACCTGTGAGTGGAGACCCCAAGTTGGGATTTATTTATTTTATTTTAAAAACTTTCTACCTCACCCATCTTGCCACAGGCAGCTCTGCGTGGCTTACAATTGTAACAAAATAAAACAACAAAACTAAAAACAACGCAAAATAAGGAGGATTAAAATATCCCTCACCACTCCAACTACCCACTCCCTCCCTCCCCAGCCCACCCTACCCATCCTCCCCACAGAAGGTTGGGTGGAACAGCCAGGTTTTACAACTGCGTTGAAAAGAGGGGAGATCTGGGGCCAAATGAGCCTCTAACAGCAGGGAGTTCCACAGCCGTGGAGCAGCCACCAAGAAAGTCCTCCCCATTGTGGTCCCCCAAAAGACTCAGGGGACCTCGAGGAGAGCACCCCCCAATGACCGCAGGGGCCAATCCAGGACTCGAGGAGTGAGGAGGTCCCGCAGGTAGGTCAGGCCAAGGCTGTTTAGGGCTTTATAGGCAAGCACCAATACCTTGAACTGAGTCCGGAAGACTATAGGCAGCCAGTGCAGTGACAGAAGAACTGGTGTAATATGTTGTCGGCGGCCCAGTCCCACGAGGAGATGGGCCGCTGCATTCTGCACCAGCAGCAGTCTCCAAACCGTCACCAGGGGTAGCCCCACATAGAGCGCGTTACGGTAGTCTAACCTAGAGATTATGAAAGCATGGATGACAGTGGCCAGGTCGGAGTCTGAAACATATGGCCGAAGTCGACGCACCAAATGTAACCAGTTGTGTTGTGCCAGCTGCAGGTGGAGTTGCTATCTGATGGATATTTGATATGCTTTGCATGACTCTGTTGTTCTCTGGGCTCAAGAAATTATTTAAATCTTAAAATGGGGTCACAGGAAGATTTGGGAAGTGCAGGTCTAAAGACATCGTTCTGCCTGTTACAGTATGCAAATTTAAATCAACAACAACAAGCAAACAAACAGAGGGATGTTCATAATACTTCTTGCCTTATTTTATTCAGTTTACAGTTCTGATGTTCTGAAAAAGCATCATGTATGGTACAAACCTTTGTGTACTCGCAGCAGCCAAAATTAGTTCAATAAAAATATCATCTGAACTACTTTGTTTCCATCTCTCACAATATTTCTGTAAAACTTCCGAAGTAAGGTTCTATGAAACTACCATTGTAACATTGCCAAGTAAAGGTTAATATGCCCAGATCCTTGGCTGGTGAAAGTCCAGATAGTTTTATTGGCTGCAATGCTATGCCCAGGCACTTACAGCAGCAGATGATATAACCCAGAGTCTTTTTCTTTAAAAAATAAAATAAAAAAATAATAGCCCATTCTTCTTTTATTTCTTGACTTGTACTTAAAGATCATGTAAGTGCCTTTGCTGTCAAAGACTGTATTGAATATCAATAGGTTTCTCAAGCTTGGATGGCAACTTAGAGACATTGAACTAGAGTAGTGTGAAATTGTCCTTAGGCAGTTACAGGCTGCATGCACAGATGCAATTTACACAAACGCATACATGGTAAATGCTTATGACCTTTATCATACAAACCTGTGGAAATTAGAAAAGATATTTGACTCGAGCAGTTTAGCGCTGTGTTTGACCAACATTTAATGACTAAATTATAAAAGGTCAGACCAAGGCAACAACTCTTGTTCTCAGAAAATCTTACTTTACACATGAATATGGAAAACAAATAATGCCACTATGCAAAGGAAAATCCTGTAACCTAGCAATGTTGGTTGATATTTTTTAAAATAATATTTTAAAATAATATTTCTCATTTGCTTAATGAGACTGGATCCATAATCCTGGCCTCAAGGATAATCCACATATATTATTGGCAGTGCTTGGTCAGAGCACTAAAACTTGTGATGGGCTTCCTTTTGATTTGCAGGTGATGCACATGAGGTATTTCTATGGGTAAAACCAGATGTGACAGTGGTCTGCTTGGCTTATGGGTCATTGTTACGTGTGGTTTAGGGACATCAGATGTATCCTGGGTTGTGCTGGCAGCTAGCCTGGGCTCTCACCTTGGCATATAGCTGAAGTAATAGCCTGGACTAGGGCTCGCCTGACTGGGGAAAAATGGGCCACAGCAGGTTAGAAAGTTAATTTTTGTCCCGCCATGGCTGAGGCAGCATTATTGTCCCACCATGGCTACTTGTCGTGGGGTGGGGTGGGGCACTGGGAGCAGTGCAAGCCCAGGACTGGCTGCCAGGACGTCTGATGCTTGGGCCAGGCCACCCAAGCAGCAGGATGGCTCTCCCAGTCTCACTCGCGTGTGGCCTGAGCAATTTCTGGCCATGTCAGCGGCATGCTGCCATCATATGTAGTTTTACGCTATGAAACGATTCCCAACTTTTTGTCTGTATGAACATATTTTGAAACTTAAATACAGTTCTGGAATCTCAGACAAGTACTGGTGAATAGAGCGGTGCTATTACTTCCTGACACTGGGGTACAATGATATTACTTCTTTATTCTTCCTAAAGTATATGTTTCTCTTCTCCTGTTTCCTCCTTCCATTCCCTGTTTTCCTATAAACCATACTTTGACACTGTGCACACTGCTGTTCAGAGTTGGTACAGACATGTCAGCAGTAGCTATGGTGTGAAGAGAGATAATAACGTGACCTGTCCCTTGTCCTGCTGGCTCCAGTAATATGAGGATGATGCATCTTCACTCCTGTCTGTGCTGCCAAGGCCCAATAAGTTTAAAGACGATGGGCATTACGTTTCAAGTTACTGTAGCTGTAGGCATTGGGGATAATGCTAAAATAAATTTCAGAGCCAGAAAGGTTTAGAATTACAAAGTCAAATGTGATTCTCCCTTTTTGGAATATTAAAAACATATCTGCATTCCATATATTTGCACTAGGCTGAGAAAGTAACCAATGGAGAAGAGTGGGCCTCTTTTAAACTGTGAAGCCACAGCTTGCGAGCAAAAACTTGGACAGATTTTAGCCTGCAGCAGAGTAAAAAGAGAAAAGGTTACAATTCAAGAGAACTTAAAGCAGTGGGTGAAATTTAGTAGTTTGTTTCATTTTCCTAACATCTTGATTGGGTCCTGGTTTGAAGTACACTGTGTGAGTCACCTGCCAGCATATGCTGCGAGGTGCATGAGGCTTTCTAAATAAGGCTGATTTTAAAAGAGTGGTGGCCAGATGTGAAGAGCAGAGAATATGGGTACTTAGTTTGTTGGTGTTAACTTTATGCTCACTACAGCACAAATGAAGGCTGGGAGGTGGGAATGATCTCCAATAGCATTTTACAGCCTTTCTGCACAGGTGTAAATGGCTCTACAAGGGGCAGAACTCTGGGGATGCTGTATGTTAGTGGTTTGTGGCCCGTGTGTGTGTTTCCATCCCTTAATATCACTTGATCCTTCAGGCCAATTGCAGGCAATTGCAGAAGGCCCACGGGCATGTTGGGAAGCTGAAATTTCCTAGCATAGAGTGTGCCCAGAGAGGAGAAATGGCACCTTCCCAGCCAAGATCTTTCAGCTTGGGTGCTCAGTGCATGGAGCTACAGGGTCTTTACAAAAAGAAGCAACAATTTTCCTGGCATTTATTTCCTAAAGTTAGATACCTGTAGTACTGTATCTGGTATCATTGTGTGCAGGAATGTTGGGAGCTTAGAATTCTAAATACGTTTAGAATCAGTACTGTTACCATATGCTACTGGCACAGAAGTATCAAATTACTGATTCGTGTTCATATTAACGAATTACAAATTTGTTTGCTTTTCAGCCTAGTCTCATATATTGTACAGTTTAAAAAAAGATACATTCCCCACCCCAAGAACAATGTAGCAGACAGACCGGGCCCGACTGATCTTAAGTGCTGGTAGGATGAAGCCCCATAAAAGTGAGCTGAGAAAAGTACTAGTAAGTCTTCACCCAGCACTGGGTGTTTTTAGACATGACGGTGCTCACCACTGTCCTGGACTTGCCCGGGGTGGAGGACTGGGTGCTGTCCCTCCAGTTGAGGTCTGGGCTGGCCACCAAACAACTCTTGACAGTGGCCTGTAGGGGGAGACACATGGATGTGTGTGGAGGCCCGCCCCTTGGCTGATGGGCAGCCAATGGCTGCCTGGAACGGTGGGGACTTCGACCAGGTTCAGTAAAGCGGCTGTTTATCTGTAATGGCACACTTTACACCCAGTCCGGCAGCTGTTCCCCAGGCGGTGTTGGCGTGTAGTCTGGGCTGTGACCTGGGGATGTTCCCGAGTCACAGCCCAGGCTATGCGCCAGCACCGCCTCGGGAACGGCAGAGGCAAACATCTGGCGGCACATTCAACCATGACTGTGCCCCCAAATCCACGTGGGGAAAAGTGTGGTATTTGGACTACTTTCATGTCTGAAAACACCCACTAATAGTTGATCGGGCACAGGGAAAAAGAAGCTGCTGATGGCACTGGGCACTGCATTTTATTTATATACTGGAGTAATAGTAGTAATAATATATTTTTATTTATTATTTACAATTTATTTATTATTTAGTTACAATTTACATAGCCAATGGCCATCGTAAAAGAAAAACATAGCCAATGGCCATTGTAAAAGGAAAACATATACATACAAAAAACAATATATAAAACAAGCAAAAAGATAACCAATCCCGCCAAGAACATATTTATAATTTACACTTTGCAATTTGAGGAAACCCATAAAGCTACATACATTTGGCAAAGCCATCTTAGATTTTAGAACCAGGGAAAGGAACCTGGCAACACTAGCTGTTACAATAGGATCCTGATCCCTTAGAAGAAACACCACCTTCTAGGGGAAGTAAAAACTTCTTGCCGTAATAAGGGGTTCAATGTGTAATAATCTCCAATAAGAATAAGCTGGGCAATCCAATAGTATGTGTGCAATCGCATTGGGGATATTGGCTTAGGCTAATTAATCAGACTGAGCCTTCACTACCAGTGCTTTGTTTGGAGGAGGACTTGGATCATTCAGGAGTACCTTCTTACCCCTGGATTTCTCTAGTTCTTACCCATTTAACTAGAGCAGGTCTCTCGATCCCCTGTATTGGGGGGAAAAGTTTAGCCATGCAAAGAAATTTGGTGAGGCAGAGGCTGTCAGACATCTCTAAGCAGGAAGATATAGCCACGTTGGTCTCCTGGAAAGTAACCTTTCAGTTGTACCTTTATAAGCAGTGGCATATTGTTGAGCCCTATTTAGACATCCTGAAAGACAACACAATATGGAGGGCTTTTACATGCCTCCGCTTCCAGCTTCTCCCCACTGCTGTGGTGGAGGGCCGCTATAATAACGTACCCTACAACCTACGGTTTTGTCCCTGGTGGAAGATCTTGATCTGGTGGTGGAAGATCTTGAACGCTTCATACTTTGTTGCCCCTTTTATGAATCTCTTAGGTGGACTTGGTTAACCTCACTGTGGGGAGGGCGATGTCTTTCGAATAGGGACAAATTGGAAGAGATACTGTCACTCCAAGACGATATATATATATACAGGCTGCAGCCACTTTCACTCTGCTAGCTACCAGAATTCGAAATACAATCAAAGGATGCTGATATCTATTACTGTGAGCCTGGTTTTTGCTAACCTATTGGTTTTTGCTGTCCCACTGTACAAAGAATCCTCTGTTCGTTAGTTTGAGCTTGGATTTTTATTTCTAAGAAATGTTTATGTATGTATGTATGTCTGTTGGTTAGTTGGATTGTCTTGTAGAAGATTTAGGCTTCTGGTTTTATTTCACCTGTATATGTATTAGCGTTTGCTTTGTTGTTGTTTTGATTATGGCGTAAGCCAGTGGTTAATAAACTATTGATTGTGTGCAATCATCTCAGGAACCATTCTATGGTATTTAAGGCTACAATATTGGCAAACCCTTTCATTACATGGGATTCCTCTCGGTCTGCCTTCAGTAAAGGCCGAGGGGAAGACATTAAACCTTGCCAAGGTAAATGCTACTCTCATTTGCCCTATTCTAGGATTGGAAAAATAGGAAGCCCCTTCTAGAGGGGTCAAACAATCAGGATACATCTGTGAGACCTTTTGACAGCCAGTATGCTCCTTGTAAACTGAGCCTCCTGATCTTTTAACCTAGATCTAATTTCAGTCCAAGCTCTAAGAAAAGGAAAAGATAGAATATAAGGTATAGAGAAACCCAAAGAGTGAAGGATTTCCTCAACCTTGCCTGGCCGTTGGCCAACAGCTGAATGGATAGCCACCCGTGACAAGGAATCTCTCTGAATTAAATTCAAACATAGCCAAAATTTCAAAATGGCTAATTTAGCTAATACAGCAACTTGGTTAATACCTGCCTCCGCCCTGAGAAGAATCATACAACCTTTGGGTGCATGTAGGATAGAACATAACATTCTTTTCTGTTCAACCTCAAGATCATCAATCATAGCTATATTCCAGACTGAGGCTCCATCTAACAATTGAGGTACCAGTTTGGCTTTAAGTAGTTTCAGGGCCGGCCTAAATAGTCCCCCCCCCCCCCTTAGCCCAATAAAAGCCAATGATACCTTGGCATGTGGTCCTTGCCGCTGCCCGAGCAGATTTATAATGCATATGCCAAGAAGGAGCAGCAGAAACAATAACTCCCAGGTATTTATAGTATCGAACTTGTTCAATACAATGGGACTCCATAAACCATTTATGATGTATCGGGGCTTTACCTATCACCAGAACTTTAGTCTTAGTATAGTTAATTTGTAATAGTTCTTCTCTACAATAAGTACAAAAAGCTGCCATCAGCCTCCTCAGCCCTATCTGAGTACAAGCTATAAGTGCCATATCATCAGCATATGATAGGGCAGAAAACGACTGGTTTCCTAGCTCTACTGGATGGTAAGAAGGATTTGTAAGGGCCTCCTTCATGTTATTTAGATATAAACTAAATAACAGAGGCGCTAAAATGCAACCTTGTCTGACTCCTCTTAAAACCTCTATAGGCTGTGTAAGACTGCCCTGCCTTTTCATTCGAACTTGGAGTGATGTATGTGCATGTACTGCCTTAATTAGGTACAGCAGCCTAAGGTCAATCTGATACTGCATTAACTTCTGCCATAATCTCTCTCTATTCACTGTATCAAAGGCCGTCTTTAGGTCAACAAAGCAGATGTATAATTGGGATTTGGTCTTTAGTACATATTTAGCTATCAATTGATCTAGCACAAAAATATGATCTCTAGTAGAAACTCCTTTTTTAAAACCTGCCTGTTCTCTCCCTATAAGGTTCCTTGAGTCAACCTAGGATTGTAATCTGGTCAACAAGTATTTTGCATATAACTTGCCAACTACACTCAGCAAACTAATTGGTCGGTAATTAGCCGACTCTTTGGGGTCCCCTTTTTAAAAATTGGGAACCACCACACTTTGGGACCAAGTTTTAGGTATTTTACCCATTTCATTTATAACGGTAAATAGCGAGGCCAAAGCCCTGCTCCACCAGTCTATATTGGCTTTTAGAAGCTCAGCTGGGATAAAGTCAATTCCTGGAGCCTTCCTAGATTTTACCTGTGAAATAATTAAGCCTACTTCCACAGGTGTAACCAGCTCCTAATGAGATAAGCAATACAGCACATACAATGTAGGTTCCCTAATACGGGTACCTACCCCTGAAAATATGGCCCCATAATAGGCTTCCCACTTAGCTGCGGGGATGTTAACTTCCTCATATCGGACTCCCGAAGCCCACACAGATTTAATTATTCACCAAAATCTTGAGGCGTTACCCTCACAGGCAGCAGTCTCCAGGTCTGCCCAAAAAGCTAATGGATGCTGGCTCTTTTTTTCCTTCAGAAGGCTTTTATTCTCTTTCCTCGCTATAAGAAATGTATCTACTAGTAAATGATTGGAGCTATTTTCCTTCATAGCACGTACTAGGTGGTTCAATTCACGCTTAGCTAGCCTACAAGATCTATCAAACCAATCTGTTTTCCTATATGCCCCCTGATTAACTTTTGGAGTAAAAGTGTGGAATTTGGGCTACTTTCATGTCTGAAAACACCCACTAATAGTTGATTGGGCACAGGGAAAAAGAAGCTGCGGATGGCACTGGGCACTGCATTTTATTTATACACTGGAGTAGAAAAAACGAGTAAGAGCCCAGTTGAAAGGACCACCAAGGAGGAGGCAGAGCTTAGGAAAGGACTGTGCCTCAGGGATGGACACTCTGGGTCAGTCCAGGAATGAACTGACCCAGAGTTTGAGAACTATGAGCCTGGAATGAGAGACTCACCACAACAGAGTTGTGACTTTGGAAAATGGACATTATTTTACTTATGCACAATAAGCTCCCTTTTGCAAACGTGGGGGCCCCTGTCACTGTAAACAATTCTGGTACAAGAGGACTGCCCAGTTACAAACCAGTTATTCCAGTTCCTAGTACCTCTGTTGGACATATCTGATACTGACAGATGACCCCCCTGACTGGTGGTAGCTATATTCCTAGGAAATAGCTCATTTAAAATGCTACGATTTTCCATAGTCCTCCATCAGAGAGGTACATGGTTTCTTGCCATCAGAATCCCTCTCTCTAAACCTTTTCCTTGTGGAGTTCTTACATCCACTAACAAGCCTATGTCGTCTAAAATAAATATTTTCTAATCTTTAGGTATGTTGATTTTAGGCATCACATTTAGTCTCTTCACTCTTTCTTCCAAAGTCTTTCTTCTTGCCATCATCAGAGTTTTTTCTACTAGCTTTTTCCCACTCCAGATGGAGACCAATGAGTTCTTTATATGTGTATATTTTGTTGAATCTGCATAAGTGCCATGACCAGAGTACTGATAGCTCTATATCATCCACCACCCCCAAATTAGCACTGATATTACACTGCAAGTCAGCACTCTACTTTGCTCTTAGCTCATACAGGTCATATCGCTTCAAGCACTGTGGAAATGTATAAATTGCTGAAACTGAAACTTTCATCTTCACCAGTTCGATAAAACAGAAAAAGGTACAGCTGACGGGGGATATTGTTTCGATTAAAGTCTGTCAACTGTCTGATCTTTGAACTTGGACTGGCCTGGATAGTAACAGCTTAGGTAACTAGGCAGGTAGAGCTGGTCAGACTGTGCATTTCCTATTCTGGATTTGTTTTCCCACTTGAAATTGGACAGAATGCACATTTGTAGGAATCTCCCATGAGCCTGCACCTACTGACACTCTCGATGGGTGGAATGAGGGGTATTCTCCATTGTAGTTATCATAGACACAGACATTGCACTGCTCACACATTACAACGCTGTCCAGCCCAATCATTCTGGACAAAAGCAAAGGAGACCCATATAGGCATTATGATGTTGCCTAGGAGACCAGGAGGGATGAGAGCCTTACCCAGCATGCTTACCTAGATGATAGCAATAGAGAGGCTGGGAGCCATTTCACCTCCAAGGCATGCTTCCCACCTTCACAGCAGTAGTTGTCCCTAGTAGAGCATGGTGCTGCCTAATTAACCAGATGGGTTCCCCTCTTGTGGTGTCCTGTACATGCACAAGCCATTGTGGGATATGTAGTTGACTTGATAGAGAATATGAAATTCACAAGTGACCACCCATTCATGGAAGGATTCAGCTTATGCAAGGTAGAAAATGCCGTTGACTTCAAAAACAGTCCTTCAGTCACTTAGTCTCTTACTCGCTATTATGGTGAATTCCCTCAGTTCTGTGTTATGAGCTTCGAGGACCTGGTTACTTGTGTTCTCCTGCTACCTTTCCTGGCAATTTCTTAAAGATTTTTATTAACTTGCTGCAGATTCCACATCCTGAAACCAGTGCAAAAAAAATTAATGGAATTTTCTTTATTATTCTTTTTGAAGATACGAGCACAGGAACTCTGTGTTTTCAACATAACCCCAAATCCACAATGCTTCAGTTCATTATAGAGCCACAGGAGCATCTCTATAGTTAAGGCGGCTGCATCACTGTTAAAATAACAAACTTTCTATTCATTATAAAATTGTGATGATTTCTCTTATCACCGTGAAATTTGGTAGGTAGGATCACATAGGTAGAATCTCTCCAAATGTCAGGCAAATTGGATAAAAAACAAGAACATGACAAACCTTTTAATTTTGAAGGCGGAATGACATTTACTCCCCTATTTGACTTTTTGTTGTTGATGGAGAATTAGGGTAAAAACAAATGAGACAATAGCCCAGTGGAGTCTGTGTTCGGTCCGTGCAGCTCCCACTCACATGGTTTAGCACAGCAAAGCTAATAAATGGGCAGGTGCTATGCTCCGTATACCCCCTATCCCCTTCTCGTGACTCACAGCCACAGTGAACTCAGGGTACAGGAAGCCACCCCTGCTGTGTCTTGCTTTGCTTTTGGGGAGTGCCTTTTGGAGTGCTCCCAAAATGAAAGTAAACATTCAAAGCAACATTGAGTGTGAGAGCAGGGAGAGCACTCGCTCCTTGGACCATGCTAGGCGCTTTACCGGGCACTCTATGGTCTTAGCAGATCTGTATGCACTCAGAAGCTGCGCACACTCTAATTGATGGGAGGCGGCTATGTGGGTGCACATTAGCCCACATCAGTCTGCATGGCGAGCTCAGGAATCTCCAGACCATACCGTGAGTGTGGGTAGTGGGGCAGGTGGAGGTGATCATCTGGCAACCACCTAATCAACAGACAGGTGGACACACACCTGGTAGGTGCTATTGTCTCATTTGTTTTCACCCTTGGTTCTGGGGGCAGTCTTAAAAGATCTAGTAGTGATTGAAAATTCAAGTGTGGCCTGAATGGATTTCGTGTTTTTAGTTCTTGAAAATCTGTTGTATAGTTTTGAAGTGCTGATTGGGAAACATTGAAAAAAAGAGGCTTCGCTGTCTGCTTCACTAAGGTTTGATTGAATGTGAGGAGATAAGCTTTCATGAGAAGCTGTTGTACAGACCTGAGTGGCATTTTGTTGCAGGCAATTTTACAGCATTTTATTGCAGGCATTGCACTCTATTCTTGTATGGATGCGCCAGGGGAGTTTATTGTACCCTATTCTTATATGGTCATCAAGCAAACTCCCTAGCAGGTGTACTGGCAAGCAGGGCCGGCCCAAGGCATGTGCCACTGGTGCCCAGGCACATGGCCCTGCACAGCGGAGATGGAGTCGGACCCCGCAGTTTAAATTTCCCCCTCGCCCCCATTGGTAGCGAAGCCCCGGCGGCCACCTGTCCTGGCTTGGTTCCCCCCCTTTGCCCTGGGCCCCCCCTGCCAGCTGACACATGCCCCCTCCGCCACCTCCACTGCTGGGATCAGATCGGACTGGGAGATAAAACTGTTTGTTTACAAACAGCTCCTCCCCATGTGCCGATCAGAAGGTTGTAGCCTTGTAAAGAAGGTTCTTCGAGATGGCACCTAACATTCTCACAACTGGGTTGTGCATGCTCACCCTGTTCAAATAAGAGCCACATGATGGTCTCAAGCTCCTGTAGTATAAAAAGTGCGCTCCCCCTGAGAATAACAGTTCCTTCCAACCCTTTCTAGAAATAGAAGGAAAAAATTCTACGCGAGGCTGAAAGGGTGGGTATTTGTGAGAATGTTCGACGCCATCTCAAAGAACCTTATTTACAAGGTAGCAACCTTCTGTTCTTCTTTGAGTGGCTCCTCACATGCTATTTTTACTAAATATGAACGTGCTTGTGTGATCAGGTATTGTTAATAGCATGCAGCTATTTTGATGTGGCCCAGAGGTTTTGTATGTTTTAAATATGTGAACAGGATTTTTTTATCCTGCTATGGCACTACCACTGATGGAGAGAGAGAGAGTTGTCCTACTGGAGTCCCATCCACTTACTGGATGAGATGCTAGTAGGAGGGTTCTCTCAGTCTCCAAGTGGCAGGGTTTTACTCAGCAGCAAGGAGTTCCCAGTGTAAACTAATGTTCTGTCCATCACATCTTAATGCTAAAAACTCTTTGTTGCTGGATTTTTGGAGGCTCTGCCTACAATGGACAAGCCCCTCCCATGAGCTCTGCCAGCCATAAGGTTCTGCCAACCCGCCGGTGGCAAAGCCGCCAGCAGACCGGCAAGCCTTTGGGGCCCCGCAGCAAGGCTTGGCACATGGCCCCTCAAACCCTTGGGCTGGCCCTGCTGGCAAGGCACAAGGAATGTTGATTTGGAAACAACTGAGACAACAGGAATACCAATTGGAAGTAATGGGGCTTTGAGAATGCCAGTAGCCTTCAATGGACAGTAAACCAATAGAATGGCAGATGCTTAACTGAAACAAAAAGAGTGGGGGAGGATCTGAAATGCCAAAGGTGGTGGTGGTGGTGGTGGTGGTGGTGGTGGTGGTGGTACTAAAAAAGGCCAGGAAAAGGGGGAAAGTGAGGAAGCCATGTAGAGAAAATGGAAAAACGGGGAGGGAAGGTTGGTGGAATGACAGGTAGGAAGCCATTCAGAGCATCTAGAATTATGGAGGTGGAGCAGGGTGATGAATGATGGATATGAGACCATTGGGAGTGACTGGAATGACACAGGACTGCATGGAATGATGGGTAGGAGGTTTCCAGGAGTGTGGTGATAGGTACAAAGACACTAGGAGTGGCTCGAAGGCTGGGTGGAATGATGGGTACAAGGACACTGGGAGCATCTGAAATGAGGTATGGGTGGGTGGAATGACACACCAGAGCTGCTGGACTGATGAGGAGCTGGGTCGAATAATGGGTAGGAGGCCATCAGGGGTGACTGGAATTGGGGGTGGGCAAGGTGGAATGATGGGTAGGAGGTTTCCAGGAGCGGCTGAAATGAGAGGGAGCTGGGTTGGAGTACAAGGACTTTGAGAGAGGCTGGAATGATGGGTGCTGGGTGGAATGATGGATGCAAAGACCCAGCCCCTCCCATCATCTTTCCATTTCCTTTCCATGTCTTCCTCACATCCTTCCACCCATTCCTGGTGAAGGAATAGACTCAAGAGAGAGATTGTATAGAGTTATGTGCATTGAGGAATTTTACATGAGTTGGGCAGAATGCCTTTCGGGATTTAACTGACAACGATCAGGGCTGCCAGGGAAACATTCTGATGAGGAGGAGTCTGCAAAGCAGTGTTTTCTCCTTCCCCCCACCTTCCCATGAAATTGAGGAGGCTACTTCCAGATGGGGAAAAAACCCTCTGCTGGTGAAAGTGACACAACTGGGGCTGAAAAGGAAACTCACTGGCTGGCTGCTCTGGTTACCAAGTAAACACCCCAGCAGGTGAAACTGACAAGGCTACTGCTCCCAGTTTTGAACCAAACTGTAACAGGATGTGCATATCTGGGGTAAGTCCTCTCAAGATCTGTGCCACCCCCTCCCCCCCAGGCCAGCCCATGCAGGATCTTTGTTAAAGTCCTCTTTATTTATCATAGGGTTCAGGGGTTCCTCTTTCTTAGGTCCATCTGGCCAGGCCCAGTCCCTCCCAGGCAGGTATCTCCATACATGGCTCCCTGGGTACCTCTGTTACTCAGGCCTCCCTGACCAGGCACAGTCCCTTCTGTAGTCAGGTAGCCAACTATGAGTCAGCATCTTCCCTGGCTCCTGCCTCTGCCACAACCATCGCTCTCCTGACCCCAGGCTCAGCTTTCTGACTTCTTTGCTGGTTCAGTCACGCCCAGGCTAGCTGGTCCTATTCAAGCCCTTGGTTGCCTGGCTCTGGAGGCTAGCCCAGCTGAGGCATATTAAGGTGCTGCAGTTGCCAAGTAAACTGGCCAGCAGGTGAAACTGACAAAGTTGGGGCTGGCACTAACCTTCCTTAAAGAGCCAGGTTCAGGCACCCAGCCTGACCCTGCTACACAACCCTTCTGGTGAAAGTGGCAAAAGTCAGGGCTGCAAGGAAAGGAGTGCTCTTCAAAGCAGTCTCCCTCTTTTCCACTTCCTCCTGCCCCTGGTGAAACTTACAAAGTTGGGGCTGAAAGTGAAACTCACTGGGAGAAGGGAAGAGAATGTATGTGGTTATGTGCATTGAGGAGTTGCATAGAATTCCTAAAGGTGCATAACTGAGAAAGCTCAGAGCTGCAAGAGAAACACTCTCTGGTGAGGAGGAATCTTTAAAACAATATCCTCCTCCCATGGCTCCACACCCTGCTGATGAAATTGATGAAGCTGTTAGTTTTACCAGGAGGATTATTTTGGTTTGTTTTAAACTTGGGGCCAAAGTTTGTGCTGAAAGGGAAACTGGTTGGTTGGTTGGCTGCCAATCAGACTAAGGTTGGCACTGTGACAGCAGGGGTAATTTAGTGCATTCCCCTTACAAAAACCAGGGAAATACTTAGATCAAAAAACCTTTGATTTAAGAGAGGAGTCAAGGCATATACAAATTCAGTCATGCTCTAGAAAGCACAGAAATTGTAAGTTAAGGCTCCTGCCTTAACATGCACATCATTTAAGCAGTAAAGACGTTAGGTGAAAACAAACAATACAGTGGATCCCTGGGCCACCTCGGGGGAGGGTTATGGTAGTGGCCACTCCTTGATCTGGGCCTGGGGGCTGCCGTCACAGATCCCTCCATGGCACAGGCTGGCCTTGGAGCCATCCATACGGGACAGGACAACAGGACTACTGCCATGCAGTAGGATCAGGCCCCCAGGAAGAGCTGCTGAAAAACAGCTGATGGGGGGTCTGGAGGCACACCCTCACCTGGCCTGGGTGTGTGTCAAACAGCTGATTGGGGTGCTCCGTTGGACTCCCATCAGATGTTTGGTGGCCGGGGTAAGGGTGCTCCTTCGGGCCCCATTCTCTGAACTCATCTCATGGCAGGGCTGGAATAGACTGGAGCAAGACTGTTAGTCTGATTTAGCCAAGGTGGCAGGGCCTTCAGCTGGGCTGCGTCATCAGGCGGCCCATATGTCCCATAGTAGCTGTCTACTCGCCCTGAGGTTGTAGTTGGTGAACATTAGGGATGTGCGAATGCGGTTTGGAATTTTGGAGTTTGGCCCAAACTCAGCCAGTTTGGATGGCCGAACTGAACACCCGAAGCCCTGAACAGTTTGGCCACGTTCGGATGAGTTCTGGCGCGTCCGGGCAAGAAAAACAGGACTGGCAGGCTCAGGAAGGGTGGGGGGCAGCTGAGGAGCAGACTTCCTGACACCAGGGGTGGAGAGGCTTGGACTAGCAGCCAGCCTGCCCAATCACCATCCCTCTTTTCCTCAGACCACTGGCTTTGCAGTCTGCTATTGGCCACGGGCTAGGCTACACAGAGCCAATGGGGCTTGTGGTAAGGCGGGTGCAACAAGTAACAAAAGTCATTGCCCTTCCCCCTTCCAACTCCTTGTGAGCTAGCTGCTGATCTTGTCAGCAGGTGTTTTCAGAACTCTCCCAGTAGTTTGTGTACCTCCCAATCCATTGTTATCCTCCTCCTTTCTCACCCATTTCCACACATTTACCTCCATAGTTTCATTTATTCAGATTAGATTAGATAGATTTAGGTGTTAATTTATTTTTTACCCCTCCCTGTGTTCTTTTTCCCTACCCTCCATTGAATCCTTCCCTCCTCCCTGTATATATTCCATCCCTGATTCCCTTCCCCTGTTTTTGGATTTATTTAGAGTAGCATTAGATTGATTTAGGTTTCATTTCAGTTTTGTA
>QEPC01011608.1:4485257-4520891 GCA_003113815.1 Sphenodon punctatus | reverse complement strand
CACAGGGAGCTGTTGTTCCACCTCATCAAGAACCAGTCACTCCAGCCCCAGGACCCACAGTCAGGGTTCTGGGGTCTATGTTACAGGCAGGGAGGGCTGTCATTCCACTTCATCCAGAAACTGCCACTCCAGCCCCAGGACCCACCGTCAGGGTTCTGCGGACTACGTTCCAGACAGGGAGGGCTATCGTTCCACTTCATCCAGAAGCTGCCACTTGCCCGGCCAAATAGGGGTACCGGCCACCAAGCCTTGGCCAGGCCTCTGCTGCTGCTCTACCAATGCCAGCCTGCAATGCCCTGCCACCCTATGGGTGCCAGCCACCAAGCCCCAAACCTTCTCTGCCTGTGTTGCTGCTGCTGCTGGGTCTCTGCCTGCAGGCCATGATAACACACGCAACCCCACTTTGGGCACTGGCAGGCACTAGTTGGCTGGGCATTGCAGGCTGCCAGACATCAGTGGAACAGCAACAGAGGCCCGTCCAGGCCTTAGTGGCTGGCTGGCACCCCTACCTGGCCAGGCATTGCAGGCTGTCAGGCCTCCAGTTCTGCTTGCTCTATTCTGGGTTCTCCAGTTCTAATCACCATCATGGCAGGAGTGACAAGGCTACAGTAGTGCCTGCCGGTGCCCCAAGCGGGTTTGCATGTGTTGTCATGGCCTGCAGGCAGAGACAGGCAGCCCAGCAGAACATCTGCTTTCAGCAGCCTTTGGGTGGGCAGCAGCATTGCTCATTTGTAGGACAGGACTACCTGGTTTGGAAGTCCTTTGACCTCTCTGCATTTCAGCGTTCCCAGTTCTAAACCAGAGGGCTACCGTTCTGGGAGCTCACAGGAGAAAGAACCTGTATGGGAACTAGGCTTGGGGTATGCAGTTCCAATTGCTGTTGTGTATCCAGCCTCTTTGCAGGGTAAAGAAGAGGACTCTTAAATGCTTCCCCTTCTTCAGAAGAACTTAGGCTTGGCGCTTGGCCCCTGGGGGTACCAGCCCAATTCCCGTTGGGGCATGGCTGACCATCTGAGACCCACCAATGCCTGGCCAACTATGAGTGCCAGCCACCAAGCCCCAAGCCTTCCCAGCCTCTGCTGCTGCCACCGCTGGGTCTCAAGACGGCCAGCTCTGGTGCCACGGGCACCCCCAGGGGCCAAGTGCTAAGCCTGCCTGCCCGGGCAACCCGGGGTGCCAAGCGCCAAGCCTTCCCAGCCTCTGCTGCTGATGCCGCTGGGTCTCAAATGGCCTGCCATGCTGCCACGGGCACCCCCAGGGGCCAAGCGCCAAGCCTGCCTGCCCGGGCAACCCAGGGTGCCAAACGCCAAGCCTTTCCTTTCTTCTGTTGCTGGGTCTCAGACGGCCTTTCATGCCACCACAGGCACCCCTGGGGGTCTCTCGAGTGCCCCAAACCTCCCGGTGGAACCGAACTTTCTGAACATTTGGGGGGTGTCCGAACTCCGCCGGTCTGGACCCACGAACCCGAACTAGGTTTTTAGTCCATATGTTCGAACATCCGAACTCCGTCCTGTTCGCACATCCCTAGTGAACATCTGGTGGTGACCTACCAAAGGAGCAAGTGACTCCTGAGCTAACATGGGCTACTGTCTCATTTGTTTTCATCCATTGTACAGTCTCACATATTGTGTTCACTTGCAACTTAGCCTCTATGCACCCATACTTTGCCTTGGTCTTTCAGCCACAATCCTCTTCCTATGCAGGTTGGGGGCAACACTGAAGCTGGGAAGAGCAGCCTCTTGCCCCTCTGCTTTCCCTATGTGCTTTCATTTGGGTTGGGGAGAACGGGAAGAATGTGGACAGCAGAGGCTACTGATGCTTTGCATCTGTATTATAATGATTGGGGTCTGATTTGGTTAAATGCTAGGATTAAAAACATTAGGGAGGCAAGGCTTACCTTGCTGTTTCCTGCCTTTGTCTATGAGATTGAGGCTGTGCTTTGGTTGTGTAATACTTGAGCAGTACTCCTCCACAAGGATTTGTTGAGATAGTAGACAACACTGAGATCAATCCATGTTTAAGACTTGGAGCTAAAGGGCAGGTTCAGGTGTTTGAAATGTAGGTCTAAAAGATTGTCTACACTGTAGCAGTACAAACCCAGTATGTTCTGGGGGCAGGGAGGACATTGTTAGAGATGTGTCCTTGCCAAAGCATCAGGCCAGGAGGCTTCAGGGAGCAAAGGAGGAGTTCCTGAAACAGCCTGTGACCACAATTTTTTCTCAAGAGTGACCACTCACTTACCTTTAGTCTTAATTGGAAAAGCAGATCATCTTAGGAGAGAGTTTGCTATATTGTACAATGGTGCACTAAAAATGTGTTGCAAAGCCATTCCAAAATAAACAGCTATACGGAGTCCAAGTGATGATTTTTGTGAAGCAAGGGGGAGTATGAAATGCAGCAGTTAGTGCAGAAGCAGGAGAATCTGACTAAGCAGCAGCCTCATTGCATGACATAAGAGGGCCTGCCCTTAATCACCTGTGCAGTGACCAGATGCACTTGAGCTGCTACCTGAGAGAAACTGTGGCCATAGTGAAGACAGAGATCAAGCACACAATAGTAGGACGGGGAGGAGCTTGCTGTTTCCAGCTTCAGTGTTGCCCCCAACCTGCAGAAGAAGAGAATTGGGCCTGAAAGACCAAGGCAAAGTGTGGGTGCATGGAGCCCAAGTTGTAAGTGAGCACAATACGTGAGACAGTATGGCATCTCGCATATGATATTTGGTGTACGGCTTACATGGCGTGCAAGTTAAGGCAGAAGCCTTAACTTACAATTTCCATACTTTTGAGGGCATGACTGTATTTGTAAGAGCCATAACTCCTCTCTTAAACTGAAGGTTATTTGATTATGCCTGAACATTTTTGGTATATAGAGAGGAAATTCCCAGAGACTGAAGCCGCTTTTACATGAGCAGCGGGATGCAGTGCGTTGAATGCACTTCCTGAAAAGCCCCTCAGGGTGTGTCTAGACGTACTGGAAGTGGCTCATGCGGTCTTTTTGAAGCTGCATTTGAGAAGCCTTGATATTGGGGTTTCCCAAATGCGGCTTCAAAAAGACTGCACAAGCCGCGATTCCTATGGCGGCCAGTTACTTCCAGTGCATCTAAACGCACCCTGCAGGGCTTTTCAAGAAGCGTGTTCTTCAATGCGCTGTATCCTGCCACTTGTGTAAAAGCGGCCTGAAAGTCACACTGTAAAAGGCGACCAGAGTGCAACAAGTCCAGCCCTGAACCCAGGTGGTATGGTCAGGATTCATATTCTTTAATGGGAATGTACTAGCAATCAAATTGTTTCCTTTTTAAAGAACTTGGTCACACAAGAGCATTTGCAGAGGTAGCAACCCTCTAACCCATTTTACCATCAATTGTGTTTATACACACACAGGGATTAAATCAAGGGTCACATTTTGCTATGCCAGTGGTTCTTAGACTGGGTGCTTGTGTGCACACGCTGGCAGAATGTATCCAGAGCAGTGGGTGAGAGAAGAGGCCCTACTGTCCCGTCTCTTACCGTACTCACTCCTGACAGCGACCACTCCCACAAGCCAAAGACGTGGGGAAGGGGGAGGCTGGAAGTACCGCCAGTGCGAACAGGGTTCTGCCACAACTTCACTTGCGAATTACAGAGCTCAAAATCCAGCCCTGTCATCCTTGAGTGAAGTTGTGACAGAACCCTGTTTGCACTGGCGGTACTTCTGACCTCCGCCTCCTCCCCCCGCCGTGTCTTTGGCTTGTGGGAGTTGCCGCTGTCAGGTGTGAATGAGGTATCTGTCTCTGCTCTGCCTGAAATAGGGTAATTCTGAAAAAGGCAATAACCCTGCCCACTTCTGTAATATGAATTCTGATTGATGATGCAGGCTCCAATCAAAATTCATGTTGTAGTTTTAAGCAAGGAGATAGTGGCACCATTTTGAACATTTCACAGTCATTCTGAGCAAGGGGAGATACGATAGCAACAGCAAGTACAAGGGAAGTTGCACAGGGCAGGGGACTGAGGGGAAGCAGAAAAGTAGGGTAATGGGGTAAAAGAGAGAGGACACAAGATATATAAGTACGCAAGAATATAAGTACCATGTATGTGTGCGTGGCAGGGAGCCACATATAACAGGAAGCGAAGGCCTGATCTTATTAGGTTTGAGATCTGCTTCGCTTCTCAAAATACAAAAACACCTTAAAAATTCCCTGCTCAAATTGGTGACCCACCATACCATTTTGTTCACTAGGGAATCTGAGGTGAAATTCAGAGGAGCAGCATGGTTTTGTGCACATATAAGGTTCAAGTGGTACATTGTTTGTTTGATCCTTTATAGAGGTGCAATTACACCCTCTGAGATTATTTTCCACAAGTGCTAACTACACACAAAAAAACCCCTTTGAGTAATCTTCCATGCAAGAGACCTCTGTGCTTCTACATGTGCCAAAATATATGTTAAAATGATGTAAGTATTAATAACCCCATGTCTTACAGAACACAGACAACCATGTAATTATTGTGTGATACTATTTAATTGATGCCTTTGTAAAGTGCATTTGTGAAATTTTCCAAGTGTGCAGTGATTATATGTTGTCTGAACGGCATAGATATTATCCTATGAAAGCCATTCAAAGTATAACCGCTAAGCAATCTGTAGGTTTTTTTAAATTATATTTACAATAAAAAGGAATATAACTACATAATTGTCTGGCAATTGTTGTACATGCTAATTTCTATTTGTATATACACATTCCACCAGAAACAGCTATTGATTCTAGCAATTACAAACTATGTACTTTGGGTCCAATTCTGCCATAAGTTATATGAGGACAGATTTTTAACTTTCAGAATCCAAAACCAGGGACAGATATTCAGACCTCAGTTCCCATTCCAAGATAAGAATCAGATTGTCAAAAGTGCTTAGCACCCAGCAGATCTGATTGTGTGAATAGTTGAGAGTTTTCAGATAAGCTCAGCACCCCGGGTAAATGGGAGATGATCTCTTTTGAGAATCCAGCCCCAGTTATGGGAGCTGTATTGTCTGTCTGTCAAGTAGACCATGGGCGTACCATCCTTTCCACTGATGTGAATGGTGGGGTATAAATTGATACAGAATTAAACCCTATAGGTAGGTTAGCATATTGGTACAAACTATTTACACCGTTTTTAGACGAGGCACTCAAAAGCGCCTCCTGAGCCGCGCGTTAAGAGAGAAGCCGTGCCGTGCTGCTGGAAGTGACGTGCTCCCTGTTGCCGGCAACGGCTGGAGATGCGGCGCTTTGCAGAGGCGAGTTCTAGAGACCTGAAAATTGAGGTCTCCAGCCGCCATTGCCTGCAACAGGGAGCACGTCACTTCCGGAAGCACGGTGCAGCTTCTCTCTTAACGCGTGGCTCAGGAGGCGCTTTTTAGCGCCTTGTCTAAAAACGGCGTATTTATGTTCTAGTCTTTTTCTAGAGTTCCATGTTCTTAACTCTTCCTAGTCTATGATCTCCTATAAAGGGGGAAGTAGCAAAGGCACTGGCTGGCACTCAGAAGACCTAGGCCCAGTTTCCCTCTTGTTTCTAGGTTTCCATTGTAACCTTGAGAATGTCATGCAGGCTCCAACCCTTAGTTCCTGTTTACTTCACTTATTAATCTAAAAACATACTAGACCCTTTATATAGCACTTGAGGGCATTTTTAGATGAGCAAAGGAATCTAGCTGATTGAGAAGTTGTTGTTATTATTATTATTATTGTTGTTGTTGTTATTATTTTATTAGCAAGCATTTATATAGCACAAGCAATGTACCTGGTGCTTTACAAAGTAATGGAATAGACACAGTCCCTGCCCCAGGGCTTACAATCTGAGAGATGGGGGAGGGGGGGAGATGAAGGAAGGGGAACAGAGGGAGAGACAAGGAGTGTAACATTCACGAAGATGCAAGGTCTCAGGTGCACGTGCTTGGCTTGGTTACATCGAGAATGATGGCTGGCTGGTTCTACACAGACCTCAGGTAACAGATTGCACTGGATGGAGGGTAGGTGAGGGGAGAAATCTGCTCTTACGAAAGTCGTGCAGGGAACGTTTATATGCATCCGAATTTGATGGCTGTCACTGAAAACAGCAGCACCCAGTGGCTTGTGCGTTATTTTTAAAACCGGATCCAGTTTAGTATGTTTTTAGATAATTGAAGTAAACGGGACGTAAGGTCGCTTTCACACACACACACACACACACACACACACACACACACACACACACACACACACACACAGTGCATATTCTGGCTGCAGGGGGAATGCGCAGCCAGGATATGTGCGGGGATTGGCCAGTCTGAAAGTCCACCCCAGACACGCGCAGGAATGCAGACCTCGATTTTCTACTCTGCATCCCTGCACGTGTCTGCCGGTAAAGCCGGTGTGTGTGTGTGTCTTTCAGACCAGCTGATTCCTGTGCATATCCTGGCTGCGCATTCCTCCCCTCCCCCCTGCAGCCAGAATAGGCGTGCCGGGGGGAAAGGGGGAATGTCTGAAAGTGGTCTAAGGGTTGAAGCCTGCTTGACATTCTCAAGGATCTGATCCTGTTTAAAATATAATACGCAAGCCGCTGGGCACCACTGTTTTAAATGGTGGCCAGTGACTTCCGCTGTGTGTAAATGCTCCCCACATGACTTTTTAAAGAGTGGATTTGTCAATTCGCTAGATTCTGCCACTCATCTAAAAACGCCCTCCGTGTTCAACATGTTTTACAGTCCTTATCTAGGACACCCTTAGAACGACCCTGCAAGATGTCCAAGGGCACAGCTTATATATTAGGCTACCCTCTCTGTTTATGGGTAACTTGAGGACAAATACAATAAGGATTGTGAAATACTACAGTATCTATCAATGCTAGATGTTACTACAGAAAAAGTCTTCCTGCCTCTCCCCAGCTGGACATGAAAACAGGAAAGTTGAAGTATGTGGATACTGGCAACCTGTATATGGTATGATGATCAGGTATGACGACCATAATAGGGCAGCAAATGCCCAGGCTCATACATTGGGGATAGACTCCTTCCCTTGTGAGAGATAATATGGCACATTGTTGCTCCTAGGCCAGTTTTATGTGCACCTTGGTACCAGAATAAAGATCTGGAGAGTTAGGATCTAAACTAATAAGCCCATCTCTTTGCCTGTCTAATGAATATTAATCATTAGTCAGAAAATTTTCATTACCTTAGTTTAAGCATTGAAACGAAATGAAACAGTGGGTGGTTGGAGGGTTTTTGAGATTCCATTTGAAAAGAGAGATCAATATAGCCGTGTTTCAGTGCACACAATTTCATTGACTGTAGTGACATTTTTTGCTCTTAAACCAGAACTATTCCTCCCCATCCCCAATGAAGGAAATCCTGCATTCATTTAAATTAACAGAAGTTTGGCTATTGGTTTGGAATCTAGCCAAACTCACCTGTAATTCTTAGGTACTAGACTTTTTATGTATGTTTTTAAATGGATATGATAGATACATAATATCCTCTGTGTGAGGAAAGGTTTTACCATTCTCCCATTTCAACTGTTTTGTAGGGGATCATGCACATTATTGCTTGATGGGTATCACTGAACCAGAGACTCTTTTGAGATTTACCCCCATAACTCTTTGTGAAGAAGTTCATTTTCTTCCCCATTCGAATTCATTAAAACCTAACCAATCTATTGCTGTGCTCTGAAGAGCTGAGCTCCTGCCGTCTTGGTGAGTGGAGGATGAGACCTCGTTTGAAAAGGCTCTGGATCTTTGGATGGGTAGATGTCTTTCAGTAGAGAATCGATGAGATGAAACCAGCTTTAGCAAATCAAAAATCCACAGGGGGTTTCTCTGTAAAATACAAACAGAAAGACTTGCTGTAGTGTAGAGTCTGAAAGATCTCCTTGTCCGGTTTCGTTTTACTTTTCACCTGAAGCTGACTCGCACAACTGCTGAGAGGTGACAAAATTTCATCTGTCTTGATAATTAGAATACACTTTGCTAGTGGGCTGCAATTGATCCGATTAGCTAAGTATACACGCTGTACATTTGGGGTTTCTAATTAAATTTGAAAGCCTCTTTCCTTCAGTCAGTCAGTTTTTTCACCAGTCCTAGATGGACTTTCCCTAAAGTATTTCCATACAAATTTTGTACATAAACAGAGACTTTGGGTTTAAATGTACAGTCGTACGAGCCCAAAGTATCAGCAACTGTGCGAACCATTTCCGTGTGTCTCAAAAGATGGTCCAGACCAGTTCCATGCCAGGCATAACTGATATTTTGTGTATGATTGATTTTCCTGGCATAGGTTTATGTTCCATGTATATACGCCATACTGTGTAAACCAGGTGTGGGGAACTTCTTCCCTCCTGTGGGCCACTGAAAATTAGTTCAAGCTTTGAGAGCTTGATAGGAGAGTTGGGATGGGAATGTTTAAGGGAGTGCTGGGGATTGGGAAAACAAACTGAGGAATGAATCTATGCCATGGGACATATCCTCGAGCACATGCCCTCATTTTCATTCTCTTCCCCCGAACTCAGTCTTTCAGGGTTTGAGGATTGGGCCCACAGACCAGATCCAAGAATTGGAAAGGGGCCAAATAAAAGAACAACTGTGGGACAGATTTGGCCCATGGACCATAGGCTCCCCATCCCTGGCCTTTATTACTAAGCATTTTCTCCTACAACTTCTTTAGCGTAGAGAACATCTTTGCCTCTCTTAGGCAGAGCATCTTAGCCCACAACATACAACAACCTACAGTGTAAGGTTTTGTTATGTTACATTGCCTGAAGGGCCAGACTAGATATAAACCTGTGTTTATATACTTGCTGTATCAGTCCAGCACATTAATATGACCAGGAATGAGCAATGTTCATGGTCAGTTGTTTAGGGTTATGAAAAAAAGAAAATAAACTGCTTTTTAATGAAACTCTTATTAGATGTTTGTTTTCTATATGCTCTCCTTGGGTTATGTTGTTTAAAATATTTTTATATGTGTTGTTTCCAAGTATATGAGACAAGAAACAAATGGCGAAAACAGACATGCGCCTAAACCTCACTTTAACACTGCTTTAACATTTCTTATGCATGTTGCAGGGCTGCACAGAGTGCTAATACAGCCCTCTGACATGCATAAATGTTGAAGTGGTGTTAAAGGTGTGTTAAAGTGGAGTTACGTGCATGTCACCCAATGTGATTTTTAAAAAATTATTATTATTTATGGAACTTCTGTTAAGTGCACACAAGCTCTTAGAAAGCTCTGCTTCATATCTTCTTCATCTTCATACCTGGCTCAGGAAGTTCTCAGAAGCTCCAAAGCTGGTGTCTACTCACAAAAGAAGTTGGTCCAATATTTAGAATATACAAAGTTACATTTTGATTTTGAAGGCTGGGAACAAGTCTGGAGGAGGTTGGAGATCCAAAACAAACATGACTGAAATAATAACAACAAAATACAATTTTTTAAAAATGAAACCTCTCTGAAAAGAGGTAAATGAAGTAAAAATGAATAGTGCTTCATTGGATACAGTTTGAAGCAAGCAAAATCATCAGATAGGATTCACCTTGGCTCTTGAAACCACTATTCTATAGTCTCTTGGTTACTATAGTATAAAAGGGCATTTCCCCCATGACTGTATACTTTCTACCTTTTGTGGCCCCCTGTGAACTCAGAACTTTTGTGATGTTTTCTTTGAGGTCATCTGAACTACTTAGACAAAACCTGTAAGGTTTAGCCTATTCTGCAAAATGGATAGAACTAAGAAAATGGTATGAAGAAACAGTATATTAGTTACAAGCCATAGAAGATTTATTTGGTTTCTGCCTGTTCTTGGCAAGTAGGGGAGTAAAGCTTTTAGTTATAGGTTGGTTGAGAGGAGCTTGAAGAAATTAAATTTCTAGGTAAGACAAATACCCTTTAAATTAAAGGCAATAATCTATTTGTTTACAGAGAAAGGTCTAGGAGATTGTGGGTGTAGCAAGAGGTTGCTAATCTGAGTTGTGAAATATAGAATCTCCTGTCTTCCTAGTCCTGTCACAATTTAGATTTCTAGCAGCAGTGCTAATGATTGTTGAACAGAAAGTCAGCTTGCTGTTCCACAACAGATACATTTTACTGCTGGATATACAATTCACAAGTACTTAAATTATGCATTCTTCATACTGTGGTGGCTGGTTTAAACAAATGCCCTACTTGTTCTATGGTCAGGCCATTGTTAGACAGCGAAGTGTTTTAATGCAGTTAAAAGAACTGTATGTTCATATTGTTGTTTATGCCCTTATTTTATAGCTTATTATGCAGTGGACAACTAAGTCAATTAACTTCTTGTCTTGTGAACAGGGCCACAGCTTTCCTGGCAAAGATGTAAGGGTGTGTCTGAGAGAAATGAGACGAGCTGTGGATTTCTCTTGGACAGAGTGTGGGCTGGTTTCCAGTTGCATCATTTGTTATTGGCTCCCTTTCTGCTGAACCTAGATTTGAAATGATTGTGCTTATTAAGAAGTTCAGCTAAAGGCCCCCATTCTCTGATTTCATTTATATACAAATGGTATCTTTGATGTTCTTAATCTGTACTGCCTAAACATAGGTGACACGTTTCATGCTAGGAATACAAATGGAAGTGAAACAGTCACGTCTAACTTTCTTTTCCATTTAGGAGGAACTTTCTACATACGATAAAAATTGGCTTTAAATTTAGTTTTAAATTTGGTTGTTTTTTAAAATAAATGAATAAATAGCTCAGCATTTTCTGTTTATCATGAATTTAAAGCCTCCAGCCTTCAGGAAATTCTTTCTGAACAATGAATTACCAAAATTTAATGCAGCATTTCCCAACATTTTCGCCTGACCCCATTTTGAGATTTAATACCTGACAGAACAACTGGGTCTTACAAAATCGTCTAAAAGAATGCCCTCTTCATAGTAGCCCTTCAGGACACCTCGAGAAAGGTGCCCCCCAATCCAGAGCCCCAGAGACCGGGGGTGAGGCGGTCTCGCAGTTAAATGGGGCCCAAGCTGTGGAGGACTTTAAAGGTAAGCACCAACACCTTGAATCAGGCTCGACAGAGGCAGCTAGTGCTCGAAGGCAGCTAGTGCAGAGAACGGAGCACCGGTGTAATATGCTCCCAGTGGCTCATCCCTGTAAGGAGGTGGGCTGCCGAATTTTGCACCAACTGCACTCTCTGAACCATCACCATGGATAGCCCCATGTAGAGCGCATTACAATAGTCAAGTCTTGAGGTGATGAAAGCATGAATGATAGTGGCTAGGTCAGAATTAATGTAAATGTTGTCAAGTGACATATTTTGGTTGTTTCTGATTCCCTGCATTTAATAAGGTTATTTACACAGTGTGACAGAACTGTTTATCTGTGCACTAGAGGCTTGATCTTGTACGGTGATCCTACCATTTTATGTACCCCTGGGTCCATTTGAACTTGTAATGAAAGTGCTTAATAATTCTCATTGAGTTCTTAGCAAGTCAGTCCCCAAAATAATGCCCCATGCAATCCCACATTGAGGCTTAAATGTAATTACATCACCCCTGACAGTAAAAAAAAAATACCAAATATCAGATGGGACCAAGACCCTATTGGCATGACCCCTACAGGGATCCTAATCTGCAGTCTTAGCATTTCATAAGATCAACTCTTATAAGTAGGAGCCTTTCCAAGCCATTAGGCACTTAATATTATTTTAGAATTTATCATGCTCCCAAAATGTTCTCAGTCCTGTATTAAGTGGTATGTTCCAAACAACTTACCATCGAAAACTGGACACGCTCAGTAAAAATTGGAGACCAAACTTGACAGGGTAACATTGCTTCACTGAAGATCTTTCATCAATCTAACTCAGTATCCTAACTTTGCCATTAGGCAGCTTCTGGTACATCAGAGGAAGGCAAACCACTCTTGTTGCACCTGTTGTAGAATCCGTATATGGTGGTGTGTGTGTTTTGTAACAGTGCGCGTGGCAGCACTGGCATAAATGAGCAGGCACTGATGATAGAAGAGGATCACATCTCCAGGCTGGTGCAGAAACATACAGGTGCCAGCTGCATAGAAGACAACGGCAAAGCATCTATCAGATGGAAATGCCTTGATGGATCATGAATATTTAAGAGGACAAGCCTCAGTCTGTAGAGGGCACCAGGGAGGAAGGAGGGCTGGAGTTGAGCTCTCCACAGAGGCAGGAAAAGGTGCCCGCTAGACACTGCAGACCTGTGTAGGAACCCCAAGGATCAAGTCCTGGCCTGGAGCTCTTGGCAAGTGGAGGAATTGAGTCAGAACTTCTGCTTGGGAGGAAGCAAACTGTCAAAAGGACTTTCAGGTGGGAACTACCTGTGGATAGGCCCCAGAAAGGGGATTTTGCAGGACTATATGGACAGATCTTGCTTTCTCGCAGAGTGGGAGCAGCCCTAAGACACTCTGGTGGAACAGGCTGGCTGGCTGGACAGTGGACTGTAAGGGACTTAGCTGTCCTAAGAGACTCTTGGTGGAACAGGCTGTTTGTAAGGGAGGTGGAGGCCAGACTTAAAGGCACTACACATGCACACAGAAAGGGGACTTACCCCAGGATCAGGACCATACTATAAAGACTAAGACTGCATAGCTTCAGTGTAACAGGACTGTGAGCTAGAGTCCCCATACGACTATTCTGAAGCCCCGTCCAAGTGGGAGGTGTCCAATCTGCTGCAGCCTTATTATCTCATCTTGCATAGCTTTAAAGATTCAGCCACAGCTTTGGCTTGTGCAGGCTGATTCTGTGCAGTATAAAGTATTTCCTTTTGCTGTTTCTAAGTGTCCTCTGGGATCCTTCAGAATGAAAGTTCCCAGGTAAACATGAAGCTTTACTAGTATTGGGGTTGATCCCCAAACCTGTGGATGAGTGCGTGCATATAACCTGCGTGCACCCTCATGACAGGGACATTGGCGCCTGCGCAAGCCATGCAGGAATCGCATGGAAGCTGTGAGAGAGTGCATTCTGGATTGTACCCAATGTCATTAATCATATTTTTACAATTGCTTTAGTTCACTGGAGAGTATTTTTTATTAAATTTGAGCCCTTAGGGTTTCTACAATACTACATACAACTAAACTATGAGAACCAAAAGGTGAAACTGACTCAGCTGACCTCATCTGGTGTCACAGTCCTCACTAAGGGTGATTTCAGACATTGCACGGTCCCGATTCACCACAGTGGATTCCCAGTGGTGGCGAGCCGTCCAACCACCCCCCATGGTACAGGGAGGCCCCGAACAGACGTGACGGGACTGGGACCATGGCAGGGAATCGGACAGACAGACCACGGCCCAGGGCAGCGCAACAGATGTGATGCCGATTCCTGGCCGTGGTCAAAACATCCAGAAGGCATCGGGGAGGGGCGGGAGGAAGACATGGTCGGCTGAGGGCAAAGGAAGCCAAAAGTGCCAAAAGGGAATGCCTACACAAGGGAAACAGGAAGGGAGGGGGAGGAGGGAGAAGAGCCGCTGAGGCGGCACACACAGCAGGCACAGAGACAACGAGGGCACAGTGGAACACACAGCACAAACACACGCCCGGGCCCATACACACCCAAATGGGAAAGGAAGGGAAGGGGGGGTCACAGCGGGACAGACGACACACATGGCACAATGGGCACAGGGAGGGAGGGGGGACAGGGACAGGGAGCGGGGGGGAGAAGGAACCAGTCCAGGGGCAAGGCCGGACATGGGGAACGGCATCCAGAACCCCCACAACAGCACAGCTGGCACCACGGGCACCCCCACAGCTACACAGGTAGTCCCAGAATGGGGCGACCCTGCATGGGCGGAGCACAGGGGGAGGCCACACGGAACAGGGAGCAGCCTGGGGATGGTCCAGGAGGCAGACAGGTACCCCAAGCGCCAGCGAGGGTGCGATGGATGGGATGGAGGAGAGCCGGAGCAGTGCAGCCGGTCCAAAGACACACACACACACCCCGGGAGGACGCTGGGAGGTGCAGTCCAGGGGCCCCAGAACCCTGCAGTCACAGAGTAACCCAAAGGGGGAGGGGCACGGGCACAGGAGGGATCACAGGCAGACGAGGAAGGTCAGCAGCACCCCGGGGTGCTGGGTGCCGACTCAGAGATCAGGACACGACCACTGGAGAAGGCAGCCACGGAGGGGAACACCAGTTGGAGAGGCGGATGGGGGGGCCCAGAGCCACAGGCAGGGACAGCGGAACCCCGGGAAGCAGGCAGCACAGCAGCAAGGCTGGGACATCATGGAGGGAGCAGGCAGCGACCCACGGCATCAGGGTGGAGGTGGGAGCTCACCGCGGGCCCAGAAGGCACAGGGGGCCTCACAGCCAGCTGCAGGAGGCCACGAAGATGCCTGGGGCTAGGTGGCCTGCCAGGTGCACGAAGTGGAGCCACTGGAGCATGTCCTGACATTATCCCGGTGCTGCCATGTGGTGGGCGACCAGGTAGTATGCCTCAAAGGGATCCTGCATGGTGAGCCCCACCTGCACATCGGAACGGGACCACACACCAGCCAGCGCTGCCAGCTCCACCCCGGTGGGCTCCGACAAGCCATAGTCAGCAGCTGGGGGCCACGGAAGGTGACCCAGCTCCAACAGCCGATGATAGACCGCTCCACAGGACTGCTGGTACTCACGGGCCCCGTGAACACAGCCAAAGAAGGACACAGCCAGGGCGGGGCCCCCCTCCATCAGACAGGCCATGTAAGCAGCCAGGCTGCGCACAGAGAGGGAAGATACGGTCTCCGCTACCGACCACCTCACATGCGCGCACCTCATCTCTGGGATGCGCCCATCAGGAAAGGGACGCAGGCCCAGTGTCTCCGCATGCAGCCGGCAATCGCGGACGCTTGCCTCATAGCCAAACTAGTGCAGCCCGGACCTCAGACTCACATAGGCACCTGTCAGGCTGTCCGGGCCGCTCAGGAGCAATTGCACGGCCGAGGAATGCCACAGGTCACACAGGGCCATGGTCTCGCAGAAAGTCCAGCTATGGGGAGCACCGAGAGTAGAGGAGCCTTCGGGTGCTGGGGAAGCCCTGCCAGCCATGATCCAGGCCACGCCTGATACTAAATGGAAGGTGAGAGGGGCCCCACAATCCCTGGAGGGACGGGAGGGGAAGCAGGGGAGCTCCAAGGCCAAGCGATAAGGCCACAGACCACAACATTGCCCCGCTAATGAGCGAGGCGTGGGGTGCAGACTCAGCACAGCTGCTGGCACCGAGAACACATACAGGACATCCTACACAGAGATCAGGGTGGCGAGGACAACAGGCAGCCAAAACACAGAGAGGTGGGAGGTGATGACAGCAGGAATGCAGCTGCAGGCCACACACACTTGGGCGCAGGCTGGACCATGCACCAGGCCCCGTGCAGGGACCGTAGGTGTGTGCAATGGGGTGCCCACTGCGTCACCCTGTGGGAGCCGACCCAGCCGGCGGGGGGGGCAGAGGTGATTTGGGGCCTCCTGGTCGGTAGGCAGGTCGCAAATGGGGTGTGGTGACACGTGCCCCAGCCTATAACGAGTGTGGCTCCAACCCACCCGAGCCACCGTTCACCGTGGAGCTGGGCCGGTTGGGCGCCTGCGGGATGCACCTAGCAATCTGTGCTGAGTGGTACTGCTCACACACGGACCTCCTGCGCATCCAGACCGCAGAGGTGCACCTGGCCGCCTGACTGTGGGTGAGCATGGCCTAGAGCTCTGCTAGAGCCCGGCGAGCCCACCACGCTCGCAGGCACTCCCTGGTCCGGCTCAGGGCCCAGCGGGTATCCGGAATGGCCAGGCAGGCCCTCATCCGCACCCAGCAGCAGGCTGAAGCACGCTGTGAGGCGGCTGGCTGGCTGGCTCCAGTGGCGGAGGGAGACCATGGAACGCGCTGCCCAGCTGTGCCCCCATTGTTCCCCTCAGTGGTATGGCTGTCTCCTGTGTGGACCCTCCTGATCCCGGTCCTCCTCCTCCTCCTGATCCTCCACCCATCTCTTGCGGGGGCTCAGGCTCCCGGGCCCGTGGGTCATAAGGGGGGGGGGGTTGGTTGCCGGGTTGCCTCATCCCCGTGGCCCTCCACCTGCCAGCCCGCCCCCCCCTTCGGTCCCCTTACCTGTTTCCGGGGTGCCTCATCCCCCAGGCCGGTTGTTGTCTCCGGGGCGGCCTGTCCCGGCTGCTGCTGCTGCTGCTCCTCTCCCCCCACCGCCTCCATGTGCAGCATGACCTCCTCCACCTGCGCCTCCTCCTCCTCCCTTGCTCTCTCGCCCTCCGCTCTCCTCTCCCTTCCGGCTTGCTCCATCCCGCTACGTTCCCCTGCTGCTGTGTGCCCTTTAACTCTCCCTCCGCAGCCTGTGTTGTTGCTCGTTGCCTGGAAGCAACGCTGTGTGCTTTGTCCCCGGCTGGGAATCTTTTTGCTTGATTCCGGCCGGTGGTTGCCGTTCAGACGTTACTTTTTGTTGTTTCCCGGTGGGAATTACATTGACCACGCTTTCGGAGATGGTCCGGAGCTCCAGAAGGGTGGTTAATTTTGTCTCCTGCTGGGGATTGTCTGTGGTGAACATCTGGCGGCGGCCGAACAGATGTTCAGGGCCGTTTGGCCCTGCCGCAGGGTTGAGTGTGGTTCACTATGGTTGACCATGATTTTGTAACGTCTGAAATCACCCTAAGTATAGGACAAAAGAAAACAGATTGCTTCCCACCAAGTAAATAACACTAAAAAAGTTCTATCTGTTTTAATAAGGCATTAGTAACATGAGGAGTATTTTCGGGAAACGTTTGGCTTAATCCAAAGTCTACTAACCAGACTAATTTCATTGGACTTAAGAGCGCTGGCAGAATTATGTTCATGGGAGGCTGGGGGGTGTGGCAGGTGGGGAGAAGAGACCTTGTTTGCTCTGCCTCTTCCTGACTTGACCACGCCCTTTCCCAAGCAATGTGGTGATATGATGTCCAAAAAGGGGCAGGGTCAGCGGGATTTTCGTCCCTTTCTGATGTGACCATGCCCCTTTTCCAAACATCATGCCATCGCCACACTCAGGATTGGACCAGGTCAGAGCTGGGGGGTGGGGGGGAGGGTGTGCAACCACACCTGCTTATGCCTCCCTCCAAGATTGGAGGGAGGCATCAGGGAGGCCTGCATCTGGTGGCCTGGAAACTCTCGTGACAGTGAATCCCCGGCCTAGGTGGGCCATAGCCGGCTCATGTTGCATCTGTTTTTTCACCCAACGTTCTCATTGTTCTGGAGCAATCACCAGAGAAAGGGGGCCAAGGGAGGTGAACTTCACAGGGTTTTTCTATCAGATTTCCCTTCAGATATTTCCAATGAAAAAGGTGGTTTGTCTCCTTGAGCCCCAAACTTGGTGGAAGTCCTCACCAACACCGTCATCTTTCATGTATTTATTTTTCTGCACTGGCCTCTTACACGTCCCTTCCACTCTTTGTGAGTCCTGTTTCAATAGCACTGGTATAATAAAGGCTGCATCACTATTTCTCTTTTAAAAAGCGGTTTCTGTTTTATTATTTATTTATTTAAAATTTATATCCTGCCCCTCCTGCCCACAGGGCAGCCCAGGGCGGCGAACAGCACTCAGTAAACATTTTTTTTAAAAAAAAAAACAATTTAAAAATACCAAAATATTTTTTCAAAAACAATTTAAAAATACAATACAATGTGGGGAACACCCCACCCCTCGCCAAAAGCCTGACAGAACAGCTAGGTCTTTCATACACGCCGAAACAGCAGGAGAGTGGGAGCCAACTGAGCCTCCTCCGGGAGTGAATTCCACAGCACAGGGGCGGCCACCGAAAAAGATCTAACATCAGTGGCCACCCACCTCACCCGGGAAACCTCCAAAAAGGCTCCCATGGACGATCTCAAGGGTCGCACAGGCACATGGGGAGTGAGGTGGTCCTGCAGATAAGCAGGTGATCCAACATGGAAGGCTGCACAACAATTTATTAAGGTGATCCAACATGGAAGGCTATACAACCAAAGCTATATCACTGCAGGGATGGTAATGGAGTAAAGGGGAGGGAGGTTTAGTGGTGTATATGCACAACTTATTCTTCTGTTCAATTATTCCTTAAAAGATATTGGTACTGTATCCGTTATAGGACCACCTAAATTTTGTGCTGCTGCAATCAGAGCTGGTTTTGCCAAATTGTCACAAAGATTGCCTCCAGTAGTATAGAATTGCAGCCTAAGAAGGGAACAATTGGAACTAGAAAATGGGATGCACTGTGCCACTGGCATATAACCGTGGACCATTTGGCACCACTGCCACAAGTACCAAAGAGAAGCAGCCCAGGACCTCACACTGGAAAGAAGATCCTCTGCTGAGAGGTGCGTGTTGTGTTTTTAAAGATAGCAGATGTCCACAATTGATAGAACAGCATGCTGGGAAATTCAGTTGTTTTCTAAATTTGTACAGTTTGCTGGAATTGGTTATTTTGCATACCTTAGAGCTCATTCACACTGCTGCAGTCAGAGCAGCGTGGTGCTCCGATGTCAATTTCAGCCGCCGGCAGAGACAGAGCACTCAGTCAGTGAGCGCTAGCCTCTATCTGGGACCTGACTCCCTTCTGGGACTCCTCTGCTCCCTGAGTTCCTCCCCACACGTTTACTCACCCCCCCTTCCCCAGTGTCTCATCTCCCCAGGCTGGGGGCCTGGAATGGAAGGGGGGGGGGAGAGTGTGCAAGACTGGGGAATGGGGGGCATGGGGGGGTTGTGGGGACAGATGGGGGATTTAGGGGGGGGAGGGTGTTGTGGGGACAGACAGACTGGGGGCTGTCTCTTATACACATCTAGATGTGTATAAGAGACAGGCACCAACACCTTGAATCAGGCTCGACAGAGGCAGCTAGTGCTCGAAGGCAGCTAGTGCAGAGAACGGAGCACCGGTGTAATATGCTCCCAGTGGCTCATCCCTGTAAGGAGGTGGGCTGCCGAATTTTGCACCAACTGCACTCTCTGAACCATCACCATGGATAGCCCCATGTAGAGCGCATTACAATAGTCAAGTCTTGAGGTGATGAAAGCATGNGTGTTCCACTGCTGCTTCCTGCTGCTGCTGGAAAGTAGTTTGTGTGGACAGGCATTTGGCTGCCGGGGATAAGGTGTGGCTGCTGGGGATGATCCTGGTTGGACTCGGGGCCTGCTTTGGTGGGAATGCACTATGCAGCCCCGAAAGGGGCCAAACTTTTTAAAAAAGGGGTCTGTGTTCTTGAACAGGCAGTTTGTTGGTGAAGCTACTAGGGATGCTCGTCTGGATGTGTCTGATTTGGTGGCAATGCATCCCTGAAACTGGCCAATTTTTTAAAAAAAGGCCTGTGTGCTTGCACAGCTGTTTGGCTGCCAGGGATGCCTTTGGGGGCTTGTGGGAATGGTTTGTTTTGTTTATGTGTGGTTTTCTGGTTTTTATATGGGTTATGTTCACTTGATGATGTGGTGTGTTAAATACTAATTCTCGCCCCCCACCCCCCCAACACACATGCAGCAGAGGGTGAGGGGAAATTAGTATTTAATGCCCCGTGATTCAATTGAGGATTTGAAATCATGAGATGTAACTGTTAGTCTGGTGACCTGGTTGCTTTTTAAACCTGGCAGAGGAGGTGAATATAACCTGCCTAACTGAAATTGCTGGATTAAGTAATGTAATGTCCATCCAATGTTAACCCTGGGGACTCCTTGCTGCTGGCTGGGTTATTCCCTGGCTCCACCCACCATATTCTTACTCCGCCTACCGTATCCCTGACTCCGCCTACCGTATCCCTGGCTCCTCCCCTAGGCTAGGTTCTGCCCTAAGGCCCGCCGGCCTTACTGCCCCAGTGCCCCTCCAACCTCAAAACCCACCAGCCGCCCCATGTGTGAACATTCAGCAGGTCGCTTATTGGAGCCCGGAAGGAATTTTTACAGTAACCCCTGATTGGCTTATGGATTCCTGGTTTTCATCTTCCCCACAGTGTTGTTTGATTGAATTGATCTGGGGCTCTTAAGGCTAGGGGTTGAATGTCTGTTATAACTTGTTGCACTCTTGCAGGAGTAGTTTCTGCTAGTTTAGCAGACAATATCAAGATATCTTCCAGGAGATGGGGATTGCAACATGGTGCAGAAGCAGGTTACATCCCTTAGGAGGTGTAAACTTGAGGGCACCAATGAAGCACAGGTAGCCTTGGGCCTTCTGCATCCTACTCCTTGCTCCAGTTCCTTGGGGGACATGTTTGTCCTCCCTCACCCTTGATGTGCGTCCTGTGATGGAGGGGGTGGCATAGTTGATTAAGCATTCGTGCAGGTACCTGAGAGTGCATCAGATCCCTCACCCCAAAGCTTATACGTAATGTTTGATGCCTTTCTGCTATTGGACCCAAAATTGCCTGTGGCAATTCCACACCCAGATTATGGAATTTGTCTAAAGAGTGCAGCCATTAAAACCCAATGATGGTGTCCTTGTCTCATTATTCACTGAGGGCACTATCCTCCACCAATAAGGTCAGTGGCAAACCTCTCATTGATTTTAATGGTGGAGTATTTGTCCTCCTGGTGTGATTTTTGTTTCTTTCCTTAGATTTATGTTATGGAAATATCCACCTGTCATCATTTTTCTGTAGATTTTGTAGGACAAATAATAATGTCTGTTCTTAGTACTAATTGTAACCAAACTTTGCTCTAAAGTTTCAGGTGTTCAGTATGTGGCTGAACTGCGTATCGGTGTAAGAGAATTTTCTTCACACATGCATTTAAATGGGGGGGGCGCAGGGGGCAGCAAGTGATCCAGCTAAATCTTACTAGATTGTCAGGGTACTTGAGTGTAAATGGGACACCTTTCTTTGTGAAACAGTAATAGAATATGCCATCAGAGCTGGTGCTAAAATAAATAATTTGATGCATAATCTTTGATTCTGTCTACTAAAGTTTTAAACCAGTGGTGCTTAATGGAATCAATTTGTAAGGTCTCCCCCCACCCCCTTTTTTCCCTTTTAATGTTTAATTGTCAAAAGAACCACTTAGTGATCTTAACACTCTTTTATGTGAAACAGAATAAATATGAATTTGCATCCAAAATGGCATGCTGCATTCCTGGTGATATCTTTTTTCTTTCCCAAGGCGATCAAGGTTTATTTTTCCCATTGTTTCTTGCACTAATCATCAATAACTATACTGTTGTCACAACTCAAAAACTTTCCTATTGACACTTCAATCATTTTTAAAGATCTTGAATGTTCAACGTGTATAAAACTAACCTTTTGCACTCTATTAAAATGTAAGAACTGCTTGATTCTCAGTGAATGCCCAAGCAGCTGGATCATGAAAGCATTACCTTGTGCCAAGGGCATGATGCAGTGCACTGATTCCTTTTTAACAAATAATAAGAAGTTTGACTTTTCATTTACACATTCTGCCAATTGCTAACAAGTTTCTATCTCGTTCAAACACTGGATTGATCCTAAGAAATTGAAAATATTGATTTAACCCTCTGCCTGATTTGTGCTGTGGGCACCTGCTAGTACAGTCTTAGCACATTACAATTGCTTGTCCGTAATTCCTCAGGGGACCACTAATAACTACCACATTTGTCTTTTCATCTTCTGAAATTATTCTAGCAGTTGTCCAAGTCAATTGTGATTCATTTGATACTGCTCTCCTTCAAGACATATTGCAACCAAATAGACTTGCTCACCAGTAATATATCTGATGACATAGTTAGTTCTAGTTAATTGACAGAATGATTCAGGCTTTTATGGATGGCATTAATTGGTCCCTAGTGTCCATGCAATAATTGACCAGACAGTGTAGGCTACATTAGCTTCTCATCCAGTCAGGAGAGTGGTAAGATGAGGTAAATGTGGTACAAATGATAAAATGGCTATATTTTAAATCAAACATTTATAAACCATGGAAGTGGGAAACAGTAGCCTCAACAGGGCTTAAATAATGGAAATACATAAATGTCCATACTCAGTTGTTTCCCCTGCCCCCATTTAACGCATATGGAAAATCACACTGAGAAGCCTTAATGGGCTTTGTTAACTATTGTTTAACATGTAAAGTCAAATGGCTTCTGAAGTTTTAGCTTTTGTGCACTTAATGTGTTGCAATGTTTAATTTTTTTAAATATATGCATGCATGCATTAATCAAGATATATTCGTATCTGCTTTGAAAGATGACTCAGGGCCAGAGTCTATCTGCACTGTAAGTAGTATCTTATTCCTTAAATAGCCCCGCTAAAAACCACAGGTGCTAATTGTGGAACAAGTCTTACTCAGAATAACTAAGAACAGTAGAATCCTGGATCTAAATTTAAAAAAAGAAAAAGAAAAAGAAAAAAAGAGTTAAGTTGGGGAAAGCAAGGAAAGCTGTGCACTTATTGTTGCTATAACATCAGCTTGTATTAATGCTTTTCTTAAGGAGCCAAAGAAAAAAGTTGCCACCGTCACATGTGTATTTGTCCAGTGTCGAAGCATTCTGTAGCTCTACCTTTCCTAAATAACATGTACTTGCCTCTCTTTGTATTGCTTTTCCTACTCCTCTTTCTCAGACACCACTTCTCCTCAACTAGCAGCAAGTTCAACAAACTCTCTGCTCCAGCCACTACATTCCCTTGCTTTCTTCCATGCTATTTGCTAAGCCCTTATTTGTGCTGGTCCAACTGACAACTTTGGGTGAAAACAGACATGACGCTAACCACCCTTTAACCACCCTTGGTGGTCATTTATGCATGTTACAGGGCTGCATAGGTCACCAATACAGCCCTGCAACATGCATAAATAACCACCAAGGGTGGTTAAAGGGTGGTTAGCGTCATGTCTGTTTTCACCCTTTGTTGTTCTACTGTCAGCTGCTTCCAATTTATGCTTATATTATTGGTGCTGTTTCATGCGAACTATGTGGTTGGAATGTGATAGCTCTTATCTAAAATAGATATACTTCTGAGCTTCTCGTTGACTTAATCTCATAAGAATTGCTATATTGGGTCAGCCCAGTGGTCCATCCATCCCAATATCCTGTATGTCATAATGGCCAACTTTGGTTGTTTCAGAGAAATGCACAACCGTTCATAATGAAACCATCCATTCCAAGCTCTTGGCAGTCAGAGGTCTCATTGCGCTGACAAACTTGACTCATCAACTCATTTGGATTAGACTTTATTGCTACTACAAGAAATTAGCCTTTTCTTCATTACCAAAGAAAATGTTGTTTTCAAATTTGTGGTTGCTATTCTTTGATATTTCTCTGTGAGTTTCCACCTTATGGATGCAAAAAGTGATGTCTTGTGATTCATTTGGAATAATGTTGCTTACATTTCCTATGTTACTTTAACATCTAGTACACGGCAGCACGTTTTTGTGCAATAGGATGTTATTCCTGCATAAAGAGATTTGTCCATTGGTAAGATCAAGGCTAATATAATCTATTACTGGACTTTCTGGATTCTGTAAAGTAAAAGGCAATGCTGGGCTTGCATACCAGTGATTTATTACCAACATAACTAATGTTTAGATAGTTTTACCTCCTCACATGGATAACAATACTGATATTAAATATGGTTTAGCTTACTGTATGTCATGGCAAAATCAGTGAGACCAGATAAAGAAAGTTTCACTCTTGGTGTGGAAAGGAAGCAGGAGTGGATTTTTTTTTTTCTTTAATGCAAGACAAGGTTTTAAAAACATGTTTATCCTCCCTATTCCCTACACAACTAAAAATGTAATGGATTTTAAGGGCTCATTGACTTCGGTGGGAATTTCAAGTCCCTGTGCAATAAAGAATTGGGCTCAGAAAATATAACTATTGGATTGAATTTAACTTTCATATACCTAATTTGTTGTAATTATATGTTGTGTTAATGCAGTAAGTTATGTCGCTTTCCCATGTGTGCGTGTGTATGTATCCTCTCCTACATCTCTAAAACCAGATACACATTTACTTAGTGCTTTAAGAATAACAATTTAATTATTTTAATCTCATCATCCATAAGACTGACACTAAGTAGATATGATTTATATTTTATGACACCAAAATATGTTAAAATTAGCTATAGAAAGAGATGTCTGTGTGAAGTATTTGTAGTCATCATCTAAAAGACAATAATCAGTTAGTAGACAGAGGATGCTTTCTGATGTGACGGCTTCCGTTGTCACCACAGACTGCTCCAGGCGGAGGTGGGAGCCATTACTCTGGCCAGGACTTGGCATGGCTGTTGAACAAAAGTTACAGCGGCTGGACCAGGGAAGGGACGAGAGATGTATGCTATATGGAGCCTCCCCCCCCCCCCCCCNGCCTATGATGACCGCGATGGCTGCCTGGAAGCACCGCCATTCTGGACCGATGCAAATACAGCAGGCCTTCATTTGAGACAGCCTGCTTTAAGCTCAGTTGGGCAGACCTTACCCAGTTGGTGGTGACACTTAACCTGGGCTGTGACTTGGGGATGGTCCCAAGTCGCAGCCTGGGCTAACGACACCACCGGCTGGGTAATGGCCTGCACTAACGTCTGCTGGGCTCATTCAAGTGTGACGATGAGCCACAGTCCCATGTGTAGCAAAGCATGTACCATGGCCCACCATCACATCTGAAAACACCCTAAATTTATTTTCCCTTATCCACTGATGGCTCCTACATGGAGACCCTTATTCAAAAGATGATACTGTCTTGCCTGTTCAACCAAATGCACAAAACTGAAATCTAAGGGAGGGAAAAGACCTCTTGGAAGACCCCGATTGGTTTGCTCAACTTTTCTTTGTTACACAGGCCTGCAGTCGTCCGCGTGTGCCCTCCTCGAGGTACCCCGGGTTTTCCAGGTGTCGACCGTAAGGAGGGCATTTTCTGTGACTGCGCCGCAGCTGTGGAACTCCCTCCCGTTGGAAGTTCGCTTGACCACTGACCTCGCCTCTTTCCGTAGACAGTGTAAGACCTGGCTGTTCCGCCGGACCTTTACCAAGGCAGATGGGTTGGGTGGGTTGGGTTAGGGAGGGTTTCGGTATGGGCTATTTTAATCTGGGGATTTTATGTTGTTTTAATTGTATTTTAGTTATGTATTTTAAAATCTTAGCCACCCCAACATGCTTATAGCAGGAGGGGGTGGCATATAAATTTTAATAATAAATAAATCAATCCTCAGAGCTGTTAATGCCAGCCTGAATGGTGCTAATGCTGGCACTGTATTCCCAATAGCATTCAGTGCTGGCATTGCATCATCCTGTCCTGTATCAACACTTGAGTTTACTGCTGACAGCAGAACTGATGAGTGGTTGTAGCAGAGCAATCGGGTTCAGGGATAGCCAGCATGACCATTAGCATGGCATCAACAGCTGCAACATGTTGGACCCAGGGCTGCCCTTAAGCAGGACCGGTTGGGGCCAAGGCCCAGACCCCGTAGATGGAGGGGACCTTGTAGGGAGGCCAGTTTTAGGTTCCGGGACAGGTTCTTTCTGTAGGGTCCTCGTTTTACCGGTGAATCTCTGCCCCTCAGATGGCTACTTCCTGTGGAGCCCTTCTCCTCTGTCCTCACCTATTAGGATGAAGAAGCAGGGCCATGCAGGAAGGGGATAAAGTAGTGGGCTATGGAGGGTGTGGTTTTGGGATCCCTGCATTTTAGCATCCCTTGTGCCCCACAAATTCTAAGGCCAGCACTGTTAGTTAGTTAACTACAGAGGCAATCTTATAGGTAACCCCTGCCAAAGTGGGGACTGGGCGTGGGAGGGTCAGGATGCAGCACCGTTTTGCCCTGCCCCTTTGGCAGTACCATGGGCCATTCTCACCCCCCACATTATCCAAGGCTCATCCAATGCCCTCAGTAGAGAAAAAAGCAGCTGTTAAATCAGGATGAGTCTGTGTGTGCACCAAAGGGTATTTTCAGACATTATGGGCCTCCCTCTTACCACAGTCAATCCTCTGTGGTGCAGGAGAGGCCTGTAACATCTAAAGGATTCCCGCCAGAGGTTCACCCCAGTGAACCTCTGGTGGGAATCAGATTAAACACGATTCCGGAGGTAAGGCCGGCCTCACCTCCGGAATCGTGGTTAGCGCAACCACAATCCAGGATCGGCGGAAAGTAACATCTGTTACCTTTCGCTGATCCCAGATCGTGGTCCTGGCCACGATCCGGGATCGACTGCAGTGGCCGAATTGGCCGCTGCGCCAGCCCATCTCCTGGAGGGCAGGCGGCCGGGGGAGCATGCGGGGGGGCAGGGCTGTGCGGCCACATGTCGCGCCTCACAGCCCTGCCCGATCCCCTAGCGGAATCAGGCTGGCACGTCTAAAGGACAGATGACCTAATTCCGAACCGGGATCCGAAACAGATCCCGGGCCATGGTAAAAGGGAGGCCTGTCACGTCTAAAAATACCCAAAGTTGCACACAAATGCACCTCATGGACAAGCCAGACATGCACATTTTAAATATCTGAAGTGAAATCCCAACTTCTCAAAAGTCATTGAGAGTTTTCCATTGATTCCAGTGGGACCAAAATTCACTCTTGGGCCTTAAGTTTAAGTTCAAATTTGGCTTTGCTCATGAAATAGGATTATTAGTCTTGAAGTAAAACTAGTTGAAAATATATCAGTATTGCTAAACCAGCCCACAGCTAGGCTCTTTTTGTTGAGAAAAATTTAAGAATTGGAATCGTTTTGTATTTTGAGATGCATCAGCAGAGCCATATTGGAAAGGTTGTACATGTTTGCCTCTGACCTGTGACATTGGCATGTCACCTTCAGAGCAGTATAACTTGGCAAAATATTAACATTTTTTGCACACATGTTGTTGTTTGCAATTTACTCATTTCAAATTTATTTATAGACCCGACCTGTGTGGGCCACCCCAGCACATCAGGCCCTGTGAGGTTGCACAGTCAGCACTTGTCTGGATTAGGGCTGCCAGATATGGAAATTGTAACTGATTCATTGACACCAGTGTAGCCCTGCAACATGTATTTTTCATAAGTGGAATTTCTGTATCTGGCAACCTTAGTCTGGATCCAGTGCTGGGTGGGACACTGGCAAAGAGTGAATAGCCTATTTCTGGGTAAACGCAGAGATGCAACCTAAGGTTTTTCTGAAAGCTTTACACTTTTAAATGGGAAAGCATTTTACTTTAAAGTTTTCTTGCCCTATCCCAAAGGCTCAGGACCAGTTACAATATATCAGAACATAAAATACACAGTTATAATCGGACATTTAAAAATAAAAGCAATTGAAACTCCTTAAAAATAAAATAAAATTATTTTTTAAAAATAAAACTAATTGAAATCCCAAACCACCTGATTCTTCCCCTCCCCCCCTGCCAAAAGCCTGGCCAAATAAAAAAAATATATCTTACATTAGAAGTAAACGAGAACTTTTCTTGGGTATCTCATCAGGATTGTCAGACCCATAGGGGCCCTGTTTGTCTCCGAGTGCCCATTTCTTCTCTCTTTCCTTTGCTGACTCATGGGTTCAGTCTCCCATGAGTGTTGTTCACTCTCTCATATGTTGGGTTTGTTGTATTTTTGCAGCTTGAGAAAGCACTTACCATGAGTTGGGAATTTTAATCACAAAATGTCACATACCTTAAAAAGCTATGCAACAGAAAAATGAAGGGACTTTTATTCAGTCTGCTTAACAACCCTTTTTTAAAAAAAATATTATTTTGTTTTTTAATTCTTGGCAGTTTTCTCTCTAAATTCATAGCATCACACTTGCACTTTGTTCTAAGAAACTTGATCCCTTGAGTTATTTGACTTTCCGAAAGCCAGGCTGCCTCACTAAATCTGTTAGGTAATGCAGAGTGCTCTCGCTAACGCTTTGCTGCATAGGTTATAAGACTGATCATGAAGTCAATGGAGTTTTGCATTTGACATTTCTGAGATCAGGATTGAGTCCTAAGAGAATACTGCTCTGCAGTCTCCCAGGTGATTTTTTTTTTGTTTTAAATAAAGATGGTTCTTCTGAAGTCCAGGCAACTGGGCCACACATACTTTAATGATAGAGATTTTTTTTAAAGTTTGTATTGGGGTGATAATGTACTTTTAGTCTAGTTGGGGAAATGAGAAACTTCACACATGGCATCTGGAAATCCTTGTGGCTCGCTACCCTGCTTGACAGGAATAATATGACTATAGATCCCCCCTGACAGAAAATGCATCACAGCATCAATTTTGCTTTTAACAAACGTGTCGTTTTAAATCACCTCAGTTTTAATATCTTTTATATAAAACTTTTGTGACCTTGTAAAACATCTACGGATGTTTGACTTCACAATGGGTAATTTCAGACATGACGGGCCCAGAGGCCCGCCACGCTGAACCACAGGCCGAGATCCGTTTCGGATCCCAGTCAAGAATCAGTCTAGCTGTCCTTTAGACGTGCCGGCCTGATTCCTACCAGGGATCGGGGAGGGGGTGGGGCTGCGCGGCGTGGAGCGATGTGCAGCCGCATAGCCCCGCCCCCCTGTGCTCCCCCGGTCACCTGCCCTCTGGGAGATGGGTGGGAGCAGCAGCCAGTCTGGCCGCTGCGCACAATCCCGTCCCGTGGTCGGAACCATGATCTGGGATGGGCCAAACCTAACAGACGTTACTTTTGGCCCATCCCGGATTGTGGCCAGTCTAACTACGATTCTGGAGCTCCGGGCGACCGGAGGTCCAGAACTGTGGTCATTCTGATCCCCGCCAGTGATTCACTGTGGTGAACATCAGGCGGGGAGCAAACAGACGTTACGGGACTCACGGCCACCACAGGGGATTCACTGTGGTTGACCGTGGTCTCGTAACATCTGAAATCACCCTCACTCTTCTCTCGTAGAAGTGCTTAAAACTATGGCTGACATCACTATGGCCCTTTTCACACAGACACTCTAACACTGATAAAATGGGTGTTACATTTTATTATACATGTTGCAGGTCTGCAGGTGTGCTCTGAGTGTATAATAAATCATGTATAATAAAATGTAACACCCATTTTATCAGTGTTAGAGTGCCTATGTGTGGGTGCACCAAGTGTACGCCGCATGTATGTAATACGATACACAATAAAACGTGTTTTTAAAATGCCACGGTTGCAAAGTCAAGCATTCAAAGGCTAGGAAACACCAGCATTTAAGTAAGCCCTAGCAGAGGGACCAAGTCTGTGGAGTGAGAGAGCGTTTGTCAGGAGGTAGGAGGCACATGTCAATAGCAAGATGCAGTCTTAGGCCCTTTTCACATGACACGCCCCCACGCAGTTTTGCTGTGGGAATGCCGGAGGGGATGGGTGGGGGTGCATGCGCGTTCCTGCACTACACCTATGTCCACCCATCACCCACGCACGGAGCAATGGGCTCCAATGCCAGCTGTTCTGTGGGTGGGGATTGGTGTGCACCCGTGGGAACGGGCGCACACCCACCACGGTGCATTTGAAAAGGGCCTTACATGCTGCAGTGATTCCAGGCTGGTTAGGGAAGCCCACAGTTAGAGAATCAGAGCAACTTGGGTTAAGTGGCTGCAACTGCAAAGGCCATTTGCTTCTAGCATATCCACTCCCCTTCTGGGCTTGGAGTTCTATGCTACACTTGATAACCCACTCGTAATGTTTGCTGATTTGTGTACTGTTGCAGATTTGCACAACATCCAGATTTGTAACGGAGCTATATAATTGTTGGTAAGTTGGATTAGGGTGGGAAGGGATGGGTTTTAACTTATTGTTTTAATTGATTATTGTGTCTTTTAATATGCTTTTAATATACTTGTGCCTTTTAATATGCTTGTGAGCCGCCCTGAGATGCCTGAGGCAGGAGGAGGCGGCATATAAGTTTTAGAAATAAATATAAATAAGCTTTAAGTTTTCGAAATAAAAATAAAAATAATTAGTGGCTTGAACTGAAGTGTCAGTTGGTGCAATGCACTTTTCAAAGAGTAACTTGTAGCTTCTATGGGTGATTTCAGATGTTACGGCCGCCAGAATTGACCGCAGGCCGTGGTGTGGTTCGGACCACGGGCGGGGGTGAAGGGGTGGGCGAACAGATGTTCCCCCCCCTNCTCTATGGGTGATTTCAGACATTACAGCCGCCAGAATTGACCGCAGGCCGTGGTGTGGTTCGGACCACGGGCGGGGGTGAAGGGGTGGGCGAACAGATGTTCCCCCCCCTTCACCCTCACCCATGGGGAATGAGATCCCACGGTCAATTCCAGTGGCTGTAATGTCTGTTGTGGCACCCCACCTTGGAGGGGGCGGGGCTGTGCGGCCGTGCCGTCAGCCCACCCCCCAGCATGATGGGCAGGAAGCGCGGCCTATCCGGCCGCACCACCCGCCCGGGACCGGGAAGGCGAACCCCGACCGTGGTGAAGGGTGAGTAAACAGACGTGACGAACCCTTCACGACGGCCATAGTGGCCTTTGACCACGCTTCATTACCTCCGGGTGGTGAGAGGTAATGAAGTGTGGTCAATGCAAACACGGGCCGCGTTTGACTGTGGTGAACATCTGGCGGGTGGCAAACAGACGTTCGCCGCGGCCCGTGTTTGACTGTGGTCATGGCGGGGTGAATATTCACCCCGCCACGCCTGAAATCACCCTATGACTTGCTTACTTTTATTGGTTAATCAAGCTGCAAAACATCAGCCTGTATTTGTTTTAACGACTACATTTCTGCATCCAATCTGAAGATTGTGGATGCAGCAGTAATATGCTTACAGAGTCTGTGAGGGGAAATGTAGAAGGCAGCTACGTTAATCAGTTCTTGCTACAGTAATAAAGATTAAAATGTAGGATGTTATAGATGTTTAGACAACTTAAAGTCTTCCAGTTTCAGTCTTTCTTTCCGGTGTGTACACCGACCATCAAAGTATAGGGGCCGGTCCATGGTGTGTGTGCGGAAAACATGTAGTGTGCAAATGTTCCGCAATTGGTGCAGACGCAAAACCTGCGCTTGGCTTGGACCCAAAATGTTATACATGTCTGGGGCAACAGGGTATATCTAGCTTTATTCCTACACTTGCACAAGTGTAATTTTATGTGGAAGAGATCACTATCAGTATCTTGGCATCACTGGTGTAAATGAAGAGTTTCTTCACTATGGTCATAGTTACTGTGGATTAAACCATTGGGTGGAAACAGATGGATCTCAGTTCTGCTTCTCCTCGCCCCTGGATGCTCTGTCCATCTAAAGACAGGCTGCCAGCTGATGAGGTGGAGCAGACGTGGAGCCTGCTCTGGGCCAGCCCCATTTGCAGTGCTCCAGAACATCCTGGGTGCCAGCCTGAAGCAGAGCTGCGGTCTATCTGCTCAGTGAACAGCAGCTGCAACCCTGCCTCGGCCTGTCAGTGTAAGGGAGGGGAGAGGTGTGGAGAAGGGAGGAAAGGGGTAGGGTTCAGACCCTCACTCACTGAGCTCAGCACCCAAAGGGGGTGGGGGGGGATCGTAATCCCTCTGGATTTTGTGTGGCCCAATAATTCTGTATGGAAGGAGGCCAGATCATCACAGAGAAGGGTGATCAACAGTAATGAGCTCCAAGCTCTCGCACACGGTTTCACAAGCACCCACGCTAACACACCAGGGACAGGAAAGTGATGTGATGGGGGGAAGAGGGGAACAGGAAGGTAACAGGTCACCACCAAACAAGGGAAAGTTGTTACAGGAGGGGGCCCAGGTCTTAGAAGGGAAGGCTACTCTAGTTATTCCACACAGTCACATGCACAAACAACAGTTTACCCAAATATTCTCACTGTATCACTCACCAATCTCACGCAATATCAATCTCAAGTCTCCAGAAATTCCAATACGCCCTTGCTAGGCTAGTTCATACAGCAAAGCTGATCACCGGCAATGTTACACCCTGTCTGCCTCCCTCCCTCTTATACCTTGGGTGTTCCACCCAGCCGCGCACGCAGGTGGGCTGAGCGCTGTGGCGCTTCCGGTGGCTCTGCCCTGCTGGGCCTGGCCTCGGTGTTCCTGGGCTCCTCCCCCGCTCTGTCAGGTGACAAAATAGGGGCGGGGGGTTGTCTGCCTCGCCCCTGCTGCGTCAGCCCCCGGCTCTCCGCAGCCATCAGGAGCCTGATGGGGGTGTCGGCGGTGATCCCGCCCCCATAGCCGCCCGTGGTGAGTTCTGACAGTCAGTTGTCCTGGAGTTGCAATCGGCAGCCTAGAGCTTCAGGCGATCCACCTGCAACTCTATTGTGCAGGGGGCGGGGGTGTGCCACACGGGCAGACCATGGGCCGGGGCAACTGCCGGGTGCATTTAAAGCGGACCCAGGTGGAGCTGGGTGTGGGCCTTTGTGGGGGTGCACCTTCAGAGCATCTCTGGGGGTGGCCAGCCCCATAACCATCTAAAGATACCCATTGTCACAGAGATCACAGGTTGAGTGGGTCCTACCACAGGACCACCTTTTTCATACTGACTAGTCCATGTCTTCTTCACAGGTGTTCGTATGGGCTTCAAGAGTAGCGGTATGGCAAACTTCAGATATTCAAACTTCATGACTGCGGTCCCCTCAAAAATCATGAAATGGATTAAAAAAATAAGATTTTTGTTTTTATAAGTAAAAAACTTTTTTTGTTCTTTTCAACTGTTCTCTGAGCATGAGCTTATAGGTTATAAGCAGGACATGTTTCCAGACTTTTCTATGTGACCATGTAGTTAAGAAAGCTTAGCAACTCCTTTTTGGGGAAGGAAGATCCATGAATGGAAATGGATCTGCAAATCTTATACACAAACTGGATAATCCTGATTGGCTTCAGCCTTATAAAAGGGTTGCAGGCTTCAGTGTGGGGTAAAAGGTTGGTGGATTACGGCTTAAATGTGAAATGAAGAATAAAATTGCAAGACTTGGCAACACTGGAGATGCTAATCTTGAGTACGTGTGGTACAGTGGGTGTCTTTAGATGAACACCTGCTCCGCCCCACCCCCGGCTTGCCCATCCATGTAAACGCGGACCACCGTGGGGTGAGGCAGAGCAAGAGCGGAGACCAGCTGTGCTTGCAGTGCTCCCAAACATCCTGCAGCACCACAAGTGGAGCGGGCTGCCAAATCCAGAGCACCACCCTGCAGCTCCCCTTCCAGCCAGGATTTGACCCGGCAACAGCTATAGAGCTGTGGGCGGTAACCTCGAGTGACTGGCGATCTACCCGCAGCTCTATGGTGTGGGGGAGGGGAGTCACCGTATGGGCAGACTGCATAGGGTATATGTGGGAGTGAGACGCACCTCTAATGCATTGTGCAGCCCTCCTGGACTTGGATGTGATAGTGGGAAGCATATATTGCGGTCGTATTACCTGCTGCTGTGAGCCAAAGGGTAGAGGGCGTGGCAAAGAATGGGTGGAGTCAAGGTTTGACAGCTCAGCAGGCCTACGCTGAAGCAATGCATGATCAGTAAATGAATGCTACCCTGCTGGAGCAAATAGGAGCCAGGGGAAGAATCATGCTTCTGTTTTTAAGGGGAAGAATTGCTTTACTCTTCTTAATTGCAGTTCTTGAGCTTAAAAAAAATAAAATAAAAAACATTCAAAAGATGGGGGAAAGCAGAGAACTTACAAACCACTTCTTTTTTTCTTTTCTTTTTTTTAAAAAGCCACCATTATAAGAGGCAAGGCTGCAGGTTACTGTATTGGAAAAATTATTAAATAGGCAGAAGTTAAGGCTACTGAAGAAAACTGAGTGGGACTAATGTCCGTAACTGTTCAAGATAAACTTGGAATGCAATTCTGAATCCCCCCCATTTTTATCTGAGGTTCTGTTTTCTGCATGCATCTTTGCTGAACAAAGTTGTTTTTGTTCTAGTTCCTGCTGGCACAACTGGTATAGTTTGAGTGATCTAAATTTGGGTGATTGTGCTGGAACATTCGATCCTTGATCTGATTCAGCCCCTGCCCTCCTCACCCCACAGGGCATGTCTGAGCTATGAAATGGAATCCCCCTGTTCATCCTGAAATATCAATTGTTTCTGTCAGGTTTTTAAGTTACTATCTGCTAAAACCATTTAGTATGATAACCATGCTGAAGAGAATGCAAGTGGAAGGGAGATGTGTCATATGGGAAGTAGGCACATTGATCTTTCCTGCTGCTGTTTTATTGAGCGAGTCTCTTGAAGAAAGCTGCAAACTAGAGGACTCATAGTTATTTAACTAAAGCTTCTTTTTTTTATTGCAGATGTTGACCAGGTACCCCTTTCTTCTGTACGTTAAAAAGAAATTACTTTTGTCCTGTGTCTATCGGCCTGTCCTTCCATGCCCCACTGCAGCCCCTGTGATCAGCCGGGAGCACCTCCCTGTGGGTGCCACCCATTAGCCTTGTTCATACAATGAGAGTTTGCAGGGAGGTGTTCTCAGTTGCTGCCCCAATGCTATGGAACTCCCTTCCCCTGAAGGTTCACTTGAGCCCAGGCCTGAGTGTCTTCCAGAGGCAGCGTAAGACTTTTTTGGTTCAAAAGTCATTTGGCAGGTGGGGATAGAGGTTTGGGGTAGGTGTGTGAGGGATATGGGTGAGCGGTGTGGGGATGTGGTAGAGGGGATAGGTATAGGGTTGGTGGGTGGGGTTTAGGGTATTTTAAATTGTTTGTATGGTTTTTTTAAAATATATGTTTCTATTTGTCACATTTATATATTTTATTTGTAAGCTGCCTTGAGCCTCCTGAGAGAAAGACCAGATTAAAAATGGAAATAATTAATTAATTAAATAAATAAATATCAGCAGTTCCCTCTAAAGGGTTCTCCTGTGGAAGCACACGGGGTTGGTCACACTGCCACACCAGAGTGGTTTCCCTTTTCTAGTGTTGTTTATACCATTTATATAAGTTGCCCCTTGTCAGGCTCGGCATTGATATGCCATCCTAAGCCACAATCCTCAAATCACTTATTTCAGTGTAGTTCCATTGAAGTCATCCTCAAAGTACTCCAGATTGACTTCAATGGGACTATTCTGAAGTAAGTAGTTTGCCAACTACGGCTCTGGTCTGTTACTTATAAGACCATTGGAAGCCTCAGCTCGCCAACCAAGCTAGAGCTGGCTACCAGCAGGCCTCTCCAGCTGGTTCCTTCTGCCTTGCCTCCAAGGAGGCAGGGGATCTGAGTTTGCAGGGAAACACTCTTAACCGAACCAGGTTCAAGGTCAGGGGTGGCTGGTGGGTTTTGATGTTGGAGGGGCACTGGGGTAGTAAGACCGGCGGGCCTAGGGGCGGAGCCTAGCCTAGGGGCGGAGCCAGGGATACAGTAGGCGGAGCCAGGGCATAACTCAGCCAGAAGCAAGGAGTTCCCAGGGTTAACATTGGATGGACATTACATTACTTAATCCAGCAATTTCAGTTAGGCAGGTTATATTCACCTCCTCTACCAGGTTTAAAAGCAGGCAGATCACCAGAATAACAGTTACATCTCACGATTTCAAAACCTCAATTTTATCACAAACATCACATTTCTAGTATTTTGAGCACCCATAAGATCACCAGACTACCGGTTACATCTCACGATTTCAAAACCTCAATTGAATCACGAGGCATTAAATACTAATTTCCCCTCACCCTCTGCTGCGTGTGTGTGTGTGAGGGGGAATTAGTATTTAACACCCCGCATCATCAAGTGAACAAAACCCATATAAAAATGAGAAAACCACACATAAACAAAACAAACCATTCCCACAAGCCCCCAAAGGCATCCCCGGCAGCCAAACAGCTGTGAAAGCACACAGGCCTTTTTTTAAAAAATTGGCCAGTTTCAGGGATGCATTGTCACCAAATCAGACACATCCAGACCAGCATCCCT
>QEPC01011608.1:4420798-4484609 GCA_003113815.1 Sphenodon punctatus | reverse complement strand
CCCTCCCCCCCCCATTCCTCAGTCTCGCACACCCTCCCCCCTTTCCACGATCCCAGGCCCCCAGCCTCTGCTCCACAAGTCCCGTTCCCCTCCCCCCCCTACCATACGCATGTTTACTCACCGTTGTCGTGGACTGGACTGGCACCAGGCAGCAGTTAGTTCACTGTGTTCAGTGGAGGCACTCAGCGGCGAGATGTGCTGCGAAGCGCATGCTCAACTGACTGAGTCAGTTCAAGCATGCGCGCTACAGCACATCCCACCACCGATCGCCTCCACTGAACGCCCAGGTGAGGCTTTGGAAATTTCATTTCTCAGCGGCGCACTTGGTCTGAATGCTGAGCCGCCTGGCTCGCGTTCAGACCAAGTTTGCCCCGTTTGGGACTCCAGACTCTGGAGTCCCAGAAGGATTCCAAGCAGAGACTAGCAGCGCTCAGTCAGTGAGCGCTCTCTGCCTCTGTCTCTGCCCTTCTGCCGATGTCTGAAATTGACATCAGAGCGCCGCACTGCTCTGACTGCAAGTCAATTTCAGCCGCCAGCAGACTCAGCAGAGACAGAGGCAGAGAGCGCTCAGTCAGTGAGCGCTACTGTCAGTGGCACGGGACGGGGGAGAGCGGGGGCAGGGCACTGCCCCAGGCTCCCTCAGGCTAGGGCCGCCACTGTTCAAGGTGCTGGTTTTAACCTTTAAAGCCCTTCACGTCCTGGGCCCTACCTATCTGCGGAACCGACTCACTCCTTATGTGCCCATGCGACCCTTGAGATCGTCCGTGGGAGCCTTTTTGGAGGTTCCCCAGGCGAGGCGGGTGGTCACCGATTTTAGATCTTTTTTGGTGGCCACCCCTGTGCTGTGGAACTCACTCCCGGAGGAGGCTCGGCTAGCTCCCACTCTCCTGTCATTTTGGCATTTATGTAAGATCTGGCTGTTCCGCCACGCTTATGGCGAGGGGTGGTGGTGGTTGGGGGTGGGTGGGTTTGTTCCCCTGTATTGTATATTTTTAACGGTTTAAATTCTTTTATTGTTTTTTATACTGTTTGCCACCCCGGGCTGCCCTGTGGGCAGGAGGGGCAGGATAGAAATTTTAAATAAATAAATATTTTTTAAAAAATAACTGCCATCCTCCCAGACTGCTTCTCCTCAACTGACTTATAGACTCTACTTAGTGATTACTAAGCCAAGCCACCGCTGTTCCCGATAAGCCATCGGTTTAACTGGACCCTTTATCTGAGCAACATTGATTCCTTCCAGGACAGAGAGAAATCCTGCTACAGTTCCCCATAAGTACAGAATATGAATATCTTGCTTATACTACAATAGAAACCCTCTTATTGGGGATATTTCCTTATTCTGGACATGCCTTATGTCTCAGACACACTGTACCCCTTATCCAGACACTTCTCTGATCCATATAATGTCCCCTGAGATGTCTGGATTATAAGATTTCTATTGTAAAGAATTTCCCTTCGCCCTCTTTTACAGATGGGGAATGGAGACTAAAAGAGGCTAAAGTGCTTGCAGGAACTGGGGAGAAAGTCAGGAATTCAAGTTTCCTGTGTTTCTCTTATTCACATCATACGTAAGAGAAGACATCATCATGATTTCTCTGCAGTGAGATACAGCTAGAGATCAAGAGTGAGCTATTTCCACCATCATTCTCCGGTGGTCTCAGTACAGAGACAGATGGGCATATAAGTAATTCCTGGCTCAAAAGGGCACACAAATACTGTCAAAATTGCTTCTTGGGACTCCCTTTTTCAAGCTTGCCAGCTTTAGCTGCATATACGATGCAAGTGCCACAGTGTCAATACTACCATTGGTGGCCAATCCACCTCATTTGATCATGCTGTAGTGTTACTGCATGCAGTATTGTATTTTCACATTCATTTGCCTACTAGTTAAAGAAGTTCCAACCACACACAGGTTTTGAATGAGCAGGAATCAGGACTCAAGCATTTCATGAGGAAGATAGCAATCCTACAAGCCATCTTGGCATCCCTAAATAAATTAACTGAGAAGCAGGGGAAACCTTAAACTAAGCCCCATAGAGCTCATAAAACTAAAAAGAGCCATTTTTAGAGCAAGTCTATGCAAACAGGAAAAGGGAAACAACCAGCCCACAAAAGGTGGAGAAAGCAGCCCGCCAAGACCCACGAGTCTGAGTCAGGAGCCCCCTCGGAGAGGGAAGCCCACCCCGAAAGGTACCTGGTGCTCTCCTCTGATTCTGAGGACCGACTGCCTCCTGATAAACGAAAGGGCAGGAAGTGTAAGAGGTGCTCTGCCCCATCTCCTCCTCAGAACAGGAAGAAGGAGCGGCATCTGAAGACCTGGAGCACAATGTCCCAGAGTCTGAACCGGGATCAGAGCAGGAACTGGAAGAGGGACTGTCTCCCAGCCTCCCTAATTTAGATACACAGTATCCAGACAGAGAATTCCCCTTAAAATACAAGGAGAAAAGGTGCAGGGAGGTCCGGAGGGCCCTCCACCTAAAGGGGAAGGCCTCCACAGAGGATCAGTCAGATTCTTCCAGTGATGTCTCCCATAGGGGTTACATACTATGCTACCAATCTAGAGACAAGGGAGTGATTTTGTAAAGGGCATTTGAGAAGCTCATTCGGACTGAATGGCAAGCACCGGGCAAAACCACATGCCTTAATAAGGTCCAGGAAGCCGTATACCTGTTTTCTAGAAACAGGGACACAGTTTTCAAGACGGTTAAATTTGATGCCACAGCTGCCTCTTTGGCCCATCAATCTATTTTCCCAGCAGAGGGGGAAATCTACCCTAAAGATCATACTGATCGGGGCAGAGAAGCAAGCCTCAGAAGAGGTTTTGAAGCCTTGTCAGCGATCCTTAGAATGGTCACCATGACTACGTATGTTACAAGATCATTAATGAGGTGGTTTTTAAAAGACAGGGATCCCCAGCTTCCAGCCAAAAAAGCTAAAATATTAGCAGCCCGCATCCACCTACCTATAGCTTACTTGGTGGACTCATCCACATACATCATTTCATGGACAGCCAAAACAGTGGCCTCTAATGTAGCGACGCATAGGTGCCTGTGGGTTAGGGTTGCCATATATGCAAATTTTTAGAAGGCTTATGAGAAATACAGATTGAAGGGCTGCACTGGAGCCAGTGTAGACCTGCAACCTGTATTTCTCATAAGTGCCCTCTAAAAATCTGCATATATGATTTTTCATCTTCTCCCCGGGGCCTCGTGTGGAGTCCCGCAAGGGTTCTATCCTGTCATCTCTCTAGTTCAATACATATATGCAGCCTTTGAGGGCGGTTGTTATTGTTAGGGAGTTTGGCATACGGTGTCATCAATATGCTGATGACACCCAGCTATATCTCTCTTTTTCATCCGACTCAGGCCTGGCAGTCTCGATGCTTACCTGGTGTTTGACGGGTGTGGGGGATTAGATGAGGGTGAGTCGTCTGAGGTTGAATCCCGACAAAATGGAGGTGATGGTTGTGGGGAAGGCCAGGGGAGTAGTGGCCCCCATCGTTGATGGGGTCCGTCCTCCCCTGGTATCTCAAGTTTGGAGTCTGGGGGTGCTCCTGGACCCGCAGCTCCGCCTGTATGTCCAGGTGGCGGCTGTGGTGAAGGGGGCATTTTGCTAATTACATCTGGTGTGTCGGCTTTGGCCGTATGTCTTGGACTCAGATCTGGCCACGATTGTCCATGCTTTTATTACCTCGAAACTGGACTACTGTAACACACTTCACGTGGGGCTACCCTTGGTGCTGGTTCAGAGACTGCAGCTGGTGCAGAACACGGCAGCTCGTCTCCTAACAGGGACAGGCCGACACGAGCACATTACACCGGTGCTTCACTCTCTGCACTGGCTGCCGATAGTCTTCCGGGCTGGGCCCAATTCAAGGTGTTGGTGTTGACCTTTAAAGCCCTAAACAGCCTGGGCCCAACCTATCTGCAGGATCGCCTCACCCGCCGGATCCTGGATTGGCCCCTGCGGTCAGCCGGGGGCGCCCTCCTCGAGGTCCCCCGGGTATCTCGGGGTTGACCTTGTGGAGGGTGTTCTCTGTGGCCGTGCCACAGCTGTGGAACTCCCTCCCGTCGGAGGTCCACCTGACCACCAACCTCCCCTCTTTCCGTAGACAATGTAAGACCTGGCTGTTCCACTGTGCCTTTCCTGAGGGAGATGGGTTGGGTTAGGGTGGGGTTGGGGGTAATTTGTTTTACTGTGGAGTTTTTAATTGTATTATTATTGTTTTTAAATTTGCTTTAATATGTTGTTAGCCACCCCAAGATGCTTTTAGCAGGAGGGGGCGGCATACACATTGTATAATAAATAAATAAATAAATAAATTAAATAAATAAATATGGCAACCCTATCGTGGGTGCTTTCATGGAAAGGGGATAACCACGCAAAAACCCGCCTGATTTCCGGCCCCTACCAGGGAGGCAAATTATTTGGGGTCTCTCCGGACAAAGTCCTAGAGAAGGCCGTGGATAAACCACAAAAGTATACCCTGAAGAGCGTCAGCACTTCCAGAAGGTCCTTTCATCCCTATGGAAAGGGGTGGGGATGTTCAGGACCATCCTATTTGTTTCTACCAATTTCAGTCCATGGGTAGAGAAACTAGGAGACAGACACACTGGCAGTGCCAACGTGGAGCTGGGGGTCCCAACAGAGCCAAATACTCAGGGTGCTCTGGAGCCTCTAAACTCGAGGCATGACACCACTTATGTGGAGCCCATCCACATGGGGAAACTGCAAAATTTCTGTGGTCAATGAGATTCTTCTATTTCAGAGACCTGAGTGAAAGAAGTAGTCAGAAAAGGCTACTCTATAGAACGTCTAAGTCAACCTCCCTCTTCCTTTGTAGTGTCTTTGGTCTCAGGAAACACAGAAAAACACACCGCCATGACATCAGAAATCGTACGCCTGCTGGATAAAAGGACCATAAAGTCAGTTCCCAAGCTCCAGGGGGAAATGGACCTGTATTCAATCTTAGTTAGTAAAAAATCAGGGGACTTGCGGGCACTGCTAAATCTAAGATCCTTAAACCGATTTGTGCATATAAAGAGATTCAGGATGGAAACGTTTCAAACAATCTGTTTGGCTTTTTCCCAGGGAGACTGGTCAATGTTGCTCGATCTCAGGGAAGCATACCGTCCCATTCCAGTCAGGAGAGCTCACCGGCAGTGGCTGAGATTTGCATACAGGGGTCAGCATTGGAAATATTGAGCCCTTGTTCAGGCTGGCCTCATCTCCAAGAACGTTTATCAAGGTATTAGTTCCCTTATTAGCCAACCTCACAATGAGGGGAATACACATTCATTCATACCTCAAAGACCTGCTCATCAGGCCCCCATCAAAGGAGCGTGCAGTGTCAGACATGCACAAAATGATATCATACCTGCAGAATCACGGCTTTGTCATAAGCTTCCAGAAGAGCCACCTCCAACTGACACAGTAGTTGGAGCACTTTGGGATGATCCTGGACACAGCGCAAAACAAGGTCTTCATCCCACAGAATGATCAGACAGAAATTCTACAAATGATTTCACATCTCCAACACAACAAATGATTGTGTCTGAAAAGCATTGTCAGACAGCAGGGACTTCTCATTTCATGCATTCAGCTACTGCATTGGGCCAGGTTCCATACCAGAGCCCTGCAAACCCTAATAAGACCATTCCAATACTAACTGACTCGGGGGCTCAACCTTTGGGATGAGATAACACGATGGGTAGAAGTGGAACTACAGTGGTGGATGGACCCAGGGAGGTTTGATCCGGGAATAACACTAAAGGACCCTCACCATGTAATCATGATCGTGGACACAAGCCTAGGGGGATGGGGAGCCCACACAAATGAAAAATCCACCCAGGGAGTTTGGATAACCACCCACTCACAAAACAGTATAAATTGGCTCGAGCTGAGAGCGATCTACCTGGCTGTACTAGCATTCAGAAAAGAGGTAAGGAGCCAGCACGTTTTGGTGATAAGACAACACCACAGCCAAGGCATACTTAACTCATCAAGGGGGCTCAAAGTTGTGCAAATTACACAAGCTAGCCACCATGTTACTAATTTGGACAGAGAATCACCTATTGTCCATTGGGGCTCTCATTCAAGGATCAAAAAACATGCAGGCAGATTGGCTGATTTTCAGAAAATGCAAAGACCCAGAGATTCCTGTCATGGTTTCAGGAGAGTGGAGCACTGAATCAGGATGCCTTGACCTTCCCATGACCCAAAGAGCTGCTGTATGCCTTCCCACCTATACCCCTCATTGGCAGGACCATAGCCAAAATCAGGGCGGAAAGGGTGACAGTGATACTCATCGCCCCATCCTGGTTGAGGAGGCCATGACTGTCAGATCTGATGGAGATGCAGATAGCCCCACCAGTCCGCATTCATCTTCTCAGCAAGCTGCTCACTCATTAGGTCCAGTTGCTCACGACATTCCAAAGCTCTTCAATCTGACAGCATGGAAGTTGAGAGCAGGGCCCTGAGGAAACTGTTGTACTCCAAAGCAGTATTGAAAACTTTATTGTTGGACAGGAGAACCTCCACTAAACACATTTACCAGCACACTTGGAGAGGTTTTGCACATGGGTGCACTCAGCCATGGATAAACCCTGTTAAAGTGGGGATCAAACAGGTTTTGGAGTTCTTGCAATCAGGTCTGTATAAAGGCCTTAAACCTAACAGTCCGGTCCAACAAATAGCAGCAATCGATAACATACCATCCTGTTCTTCAGGACTCAAAATTTCCACTCTTCCCCATGTCAAGAGATTTATCCGGGTGGCAAAATGAATGTCTCCCGTCACAGTACATTGACTCCCTTCATGCAACGTGAGTGTAGTGCTCAGGGCACTCCTTTGAGCCATTAAGAGAAGTGTCTATGTACTTTCTGTCTTTGAAAGTTGCCTTTTTAGTAGTAATAACAACTGCACGAAGAGTTTCAGAGCTTTAGTGCTTTGTCGGTTGAGCTACAGTTCTGCTCCATTAGGGAGGATTCAATTTTATTGACAGTAGATCCTTCATTTGTCACAAACGGTCAACTTCAGATTCTATAGGAAGCAAGAGGTAGTGCTCCCTTCTTTTTGTCCTCATCCCAAGCATCTCAAAGAGATTCTGTAGCATAAGTTGGATGTGAAAAAGGTGGTAAGAATTTATTTGGACAGAACTAAGGTTCTTCTTCTTTGTTTTTACATTTTCATGCCTCCTATAGAGGAAAGAAGGCCTCAAAAACCAATATTTCCAAATGGATCTCTAATTGTATTGAGGAGGCTTATAATGCAGAGAACCTTATTCCTCCTCAGGCTATCACAGCCCACTCTCTCAGAGGGGCAGCTATGTCTTGGGCATTTAAATCCCTAGCCTCGTATGAGGAAATCTGTAAGGCGTCTACCTGGTCGTCTGCCCATATGTTCGTTAAGCATTACAAAATCAACACCTGGCAGTTTGCAGAGGCAGCCATCCGTCAAAGGGTTCACCAGGCAGTTCTTTAAGAATCTTGGATACATTATCTACCCCCAGGCCCATCCTTTAGTCTAGGGAGGAATTTACTGCTATGGTACATCCCGTATGTACTACAACAGCTGTCCTGGAGGCCCAGAGAGAAAGGAAAATTTGGGTATTTACCTGGAAATTTTTCTTTCCATGGGGCCTCCAGGACAGCCATCGACCCTCCCTGGGTAGCTAAATGGGGTCTAGATATGGACAGTTAATCATATTCAGTCAGAAAACAGTTTTCATTTGCCATGTTGTTTAAGTTATTGCTTTGGTAACACTGGCACTAGATCCGTTTTGGGCATTCTTCACCCTCACAACACATGTATATGTTTGCCTCCTGCTGACCAAAGGTGGGAACTACCCATATGTACTGCGATAGCTGTCCTGGAGGCCCCATAAACAAAAACATCCCCAGGTAAGTACCCAATTTTCCTTTCTAATTCAAAATGGCCACATTTGTATTAAACCATAAGAATTTTATTTCTGTTACGCGGCGCATAGAGCAAAATTTTCCAGTCAGTCTCTAAACATGTTCTTGCAAGTTTGGAGTGCCACAAATCAACTTACTAAGATTTGTAGTGGCTCTGAGATGGAACGGTAAGCTTTCTAAGCCTTGCTAAAATATATTTCATTGCTGTGTTCATTTTTCAATGCTAACTTATTCCTTTTGCATTGCTGACTCTCACAGCCACCTTTCAAAGTCTGCAGCTATAGCTTGAAAGCTTGTCTAAAAGCAACATATTGGGTCTCTTTACATGAATAGCAAACTATTGATCTCACTATGCCCATCCAGGGTGGAATCTTCCACTTGAGATGTTCCACAAGATGATAAAGAGACCTATGTACAGTTGATGTTCCAGAAGCAGCCAGAGAATTATCCTGGAAAGTTTTGTTATGTATTTAGAAGGACAATCTTACTAATGGCGTCTTTAGACATAACGAAGATGGGGTGTCAAAACCCCTAAGCGCATGTTTGGCCGTTGTGCGTAAGCACCATAATAATCTCAACACCAATTTGGCCACCTGTTTAACGCATGATGTGAACACCATTGCATCACAAGGACAATGTGCACGTTCCAGCTGGTCACCTTTGTGTCTAATGATATCACATGGCACGTTAGCAGGTATAACATGGGGAACAAGGCGGCAGCGCTTGCATGCTGAGATCAGGTGGCGAGCAAAACACTGATTTGTCCCAAGGTGGACTGTGTGTCTAAGCAGCGCCACATGGTGAACACAGGGCCAAACCAGTGTTCAGATCAAGGTCAAAACACACATTCAGACACCCATTGATGTTATGTCTAACGACACTCATTCCTAGCTCAAAATCATTCCTAGCTCAAGTACACGTGTGGCTCTGACTTGTAGGTTCATAAATGGGAGCAAATATTTTTTGTACTGTAACTAGAACTACATTTCTGGCTATAAAATCTCCACAAAATGCTACTTTGTGCTTTTAAAATAACTAGGAAACCAAAGTTAGTGGTTGGATGCATCCTAGAATCTTTCATACTTTTGTCAAAGTGCTTCTCCGTTTGGCCCATATGCTGTCAGAAATTGTCATCACATGGTATCCGATCCCAAAGCTCCTCCATAATAATGCAAGCTTAAATACCTCTTTGCACCTGCTGTGAAGACAAAGCATCTTTACTTTGCTGGACATAGTTGACAAATAATTCATAAGTTAAGCAAACAGCATTTGCAAACAACTTGTGAGTCACACCACCATAATCTTCAGAGCAGAAAATGAAGGCAGCTTGCACCGGTATTGCTTCTATGCAAATTACACCCCCCCCCCCCAAGAGCAATAAGATGGGCAAGCCAATCCTCATCCCAAACTTCTGATGTTTACTTTTTTCTTTTTTTTCTTTTTTACAGAACTGTTAAATTTGGTCAGAATTGAAATCACTAAGGAAAGTGGCCAGCTCTTTCACAGTCTTATTATAATTGGTAAACTAAAAAAGATGACATTGGCTGCTCCCCCCACCATCTACAGTGCCACCCCTAGAAAAGCGCTATTGACATGAGACCACCATAATTTCCGTCTACACTGATGACACTGTAATACATGTAAGAATGATATCATGAGTTAGGTCTTGGTCTATGTGCAGTGTAAACACAGTTCAGCCATAAACTAACTATTTTAAATGTGCACTGAATTTTTAGAACTCTGATAACTGATTGCTAATCCATTGAATGTATTGCCCACATAAAGAAGCAAGACTATGGCCCTTTTTACACAGGACGCACCCACCCATGAACATCCAGATTTCTGGGTGTTCATGAGTGGGTGAAGTCCTTTTTAAATGGACTGGGAAGGAGCTGCGGTGCAGGGGGAATGAGTGGGTGCCATGGTGAGTGGGTGCTGCATAGGCAACCTGCCACATAGATGCCCACCCATCTCCACGTACGGAGGCACCTCCATTTTCTCCAATGCTTCCATGCATGGGAGATAGGTGGAGGCGGGTGGAGTGTGGGAGTGTGCATGCACCCCCACCCACCGGCTGTAGCAGTAAAAAAAAAAAGCGCTCTCCCCACCCCCCCCGTTACACACATGGGCGAGGGTGGGTCGTCCACGTAAAAAGGGCCTGAGTCTTGTGTAAAAGTCGTGGCGGGTGTGCGTGCACGCGTGCTCCTGATGAACACGCATGTACACCCACCTCCACCCATCACCTACACACGGAGCAACTGGCGAAAATGGTAGATGGGTGGAGGAGGGGTGGAGATTGGTATGCGCCCGACTACACCCTCCTCCCACCTACCGTACATGCACCGGCGCACACACCGACCCCACCGCCTGCACAGCCCATGTAAAAAGGGCCTCTATTGTAGGGCTGACCAAATTGAGACCAGGTGCCCACATGTGGCTCTTGGGCAGTTGAAGTGCAATTCTCACCTATAGCTGGTTCTGGGCTCCATGCTGCCTTAATTTTCCTGTGTCTTTATCGCACATTAGTCTCAACAGCTGAATCCCAGCTGCTCCTCAGAATCTCAGCAAGCCAGGACCGCAGAAAAGCAGCTCCACCAGCCAATCACAAAGGAGAGGTTTGAGTGTGTGTATGTGCAAGTGTCTTGTGGCTCCCACCTCCCAGCCATCTAGATTTTAGTACGTGACTCTTGGGTTGAGAACGTTAACCACCCCTACTCTAGTATTTCTGAAACTATGTGATTTTATTTAACAGGTGTTGGAGATTATTGACAGAGACATTCTCACAGTTACTTTAATTAATGCTTTCATAATTGGGTTCCTCCAGGTTCCATCGGCCTTCCAACAGAATTGTGAGACCTGGCTTTTCCATCAGGCCTTTGGCAGGGGAGATGGGGAGGGTGGGATGGGTGTACGTCAGGGTAACTTTGAGGGGTTTGCACTGTGGGTTTTATTTTGCACAGGATTGGAGTTATAATATGTTTTATATTTTTAAGTTTACACTGTTTTTATTATGAATTTTGTGAAACGCCCCAAGTCACTTTTAGCGAGGGGGGCGGGGTTAAAGTGTATAAATAAATAAACTGCCCCCATGGCACTGGTCTTCGCAAAAGTCTTCTTTTTGCCTGCTTGTGGACATGTTTTGCTGTTTTGTGTGATGTTGATGCTATTTGGTGTACTGTCTACCACCTCAGTACTCTGCATATTTTCATTATTACAACATTTTAACTTAAACACTACAGGATAGTACAATCTGCATATAAACTACTACAGAACTACGTGACATTACTGCACTGAACAACATTTGAGGGTACGTGCAGTGACTGTTGAATCTTCTTAGACACTGGTACTGCCCATAAGAAATGCACCTTTATTTCACTTTTTCAGCAGCAGAGATAGAATGATGTGTTCAGGATAGTACTTTCATAACAGCTGAAGTTTTTTCAATAAAATAAGTAGTTTTTATATCACATACATTTTACTTTCCTCTTAACACTTCTTTTATGTGTAGATGATTATAAATGAAAACAGGAAAGACTGGATTTCCAGACGTCACATAGGTACAGCTGAATTGTAATTTAAGTGGTCATGTTAAATGAATTAACATTTGATTATTTGAGATGGAACTAAAAATCCAACGGTTTGATGTTCACTTGTTCCAAAGAATAAACCATAGAAAGTTAATCAGTACTTAAAACCAAGCTTCTTCACATGAATATTATTCAAACCAACTGTAATTCTTAATTATTTATTTATTTATTTATTTAAAAAATGGACCTCCGCTTTCCTTGTGGAGCGAGCAAAACTGAAACCACCTACTGAGAAATTCTATTTTGCTAATTTTTATCTATTGTGATGCAAATAGTGGTTTTTAATCCCCTTAACTCATCCATCATGCATGACAGGTCAGCCAGCCTATTGTCTGTATATCTGAAGGATTTCTGCCCAAGTCAGACTTTTTACCAATAGGTTTTGGACCAAATGTACTATTTGCTTTTAAACTTGTTTAGACCATGTAAAATCAGCACATCTTCACATAGCAGTATAAACATTCTACATACTCTAAGGTAGCATGAATGTCATGTAAACTGTTCCCAACCAGGTCACTAAGATTTCATATCACAGCAGCAAAAGCATGGATAACTTTCCCCCTAATATAGCCGATTAAAGGCATTGATGTTTTTATATAATCTGTTAAATATCTGTATCTTACCTGGATAGATGATGAAGGTCATTGTTGTGGATTTCTTTCTATTTCAAAGTGAAAAAAATTGCTATTCATTTTGAATGCAATAAAATACAGTTTATACTATGTATCCAAGTATATAATTACAGGGTGAATGATATTCAATGTGGCATTGTTGTTATGTTTGAATTTTAATTAAATCTGGCATAGGGTAGGGGTAAATTATAAATGCTTTCTCTTTTGTTGAGACAATTGTCATCGACAAAATATTAATCTAATAAATTGGTATGCAAAGAAGCAGAGACATCTTCAAACCCCTCTTGCAGTCTTTGAAATATTTTTTCTCTGTGTGTGCTTCTAAAACTAAAACAGAAAAGAAATCTTGAAACCCACATGAAATAAATATTGTCTGCATGGAATATTCCACAATTTAAAAACATGCCAGCCAGAATCCAATGCATCTCATTTGTGCCACTGAAGACTTTTTTTGAACCAGATGTGTCTGTGGTTATTTTGGAGGGCAGTGGGTGGTTGGGGGTGAGGATTGGTTATCTTTAAAACTGCGCCGGGGTTAAGTAACACTGTTGAATGCAAAGCATGATATTAAGTCATTTATATCATTCCATGTTCCTATTAGGTCATTTCCCTTTGGCTTTATAAATTATCTTGTGGTACCACTTTAATCTGAAATCACTTAATTTTTTTTGTTTTAAATTATATAGCCAAAATGCCTACAATGTCATAATAGTATCACTGCTGCATAACTTCTGTAAGTCACTGTAATTTGAGCCTCTCAACACCCATCAGTTATTTATGTGGTTCTGTTTCCTGGGCCTTTCCCTCACCTTTTCTTTGAGTTTCCCAGTTTAAAGCCTAGTGCATTAGCAGTTCATCATGTTGTACTTTAATGGCTTATTGCAGTCATATTTTAAAAATACTTATTGAAACTAATCAGATGATATAACCCATGCGATAGTTACATCACCTGCCTTTAGTACCCCCATGGTCTTGCTGTTGTTACCGCTATCTCCTATTACCAGGCATTTTCTCTTGTTGCTCTGTGCCCAAATTTAGAGCCAGGTTATACACTTCCCTTTGGGTTCTGGGGTCTAGGAATGTGCAAGGTGACCCATTAGCCCCAACGCACTCGTACACAACACAGTACAGTAGTGGAGGGAAAGTGGGCAGCTGTTGGGATTCTGGTCTTCTCTAGTGCTCTGAGAAACTCAGCTGGTGAGCAGGGAAGAATGTTTTCTGCCACCTATAGGGCTTGTAGCAGATAATTTCCCATATGGAGTAAAGAGACGGAATTGTGGCTCTCTGAAATACTCATTGAAATCAATGGCAAAATTCTCATTGACTTTAAAAACATCCACATTTTGTCCTGGGAGTCTTAACTGTGGCCTTGTTCTGCTTCTTAGGTAGCACAACAGTGCATGCCTCCTTACTGAGGGGATTTTGCAAACTATCAGTGTCACCCTATTTATTTTATGTTTACTCGCAAGAGTAGTTGCTCTGATTTACAGAAAAGGTTTGCAAATCTAAAAATTTAGCATAGACTCCCTGTAGAGGTACTCTGTTGTTGTTAATGTCCTCTAAATAAAAAAGTACCTTTATAATTCTCTTTAAAATTCATAATGATAATAATACTGATAAGGAAATTAAGTGAATTATTTTCATCACATTAGATGGCAATTTAAATAATCGCCCACAAAAGAGTGAATGAATAACTCTGAACTTTGCCACAGGCAGACAGTAAATAAAATTTTGTGCAACTAATTTGTATGGAATGTGGCCTGCAGTTCTCAGTGATGGAACTACATTGGCATGTCATGAATTTTAGGGGGGAGTTGGGGAGGGGGTTACAGTTATAACATTTTGATTATGAATATGTTTATGCTTCTGTAATTGTTGATTTATTTTTTTTAAAAAGCACTATTTGATGGCCGTCAGCAAATATGGTAGGTTCAGAGGTTAAACTCTGCTGTTGAACTTGTCTAGGGAAATCCAGCAGAAGTGCAAATATGACAGAAAAAACAAAACAATATGGTTGAATATTTGCTGACTTGAGAGCACAGGATCAACACCAATATTTTTCCAGTGATGCTAAACCTCTTGTAACTGCTAAATTGGATTTGTACTTGAATGAAGTATCAGCTGCTGCTGGACAAGCCCATAAAGGCAGGACGGCTGGCCTTTTGTAGGCAGGGCTTAAAAGACGATTGATATGTTTTAGCACTTTCGGGATTATTGTGATTAAGAGGAAACCATTCTGAATGATAGAGAAAAGGGTGTAAAATACACAGTCCACAGCTGGTAAGCAGCATGTGTTTGCTATGAGGGGAGGTCATGACTAGTTGATCCTGCTGATTCTGGTGTTGATTGACAGAGAAGAAAACTTGATATTATGAATCAGGCTATCTCTTTAAGACATACAAGTGTATTCAGTAAAAAATTTAAAATAAGACAAAAATATATTAGAATCTTGAAAACGTTGCAGAGAATTCAATCAATGATACGGTAGAACTTACTGATCTGAATATGAAAAAACACATAGTTGCAAAATTAAAAATAGGCTATGAAAACTCCTGCCAAGTTTGAAAGAAATGTAAATAAAGCAGGGAGCTGTATGAAAAATCGACTCGGCCCTTGCAGACTTGGCTTTGGTGTTGCTGGATTTGTCATTTTCCAAATATGTGGGTTGCAAATAAAACCCACATTGTATCCTGGTAGAAAAAAATATATAACTAGATATCTGGACATTTTAAAGTTTTTTGCTGAACTTGTAAACTGTTTAGCATCTGGTTATACCAAGGTATTTATGCATGTCTAATTTTTTCAATAAAGAAATCTTGCCTTAGAAAGCAGTTTTATTTTTGTTAAACACCTGCCTCAGAAAATGTCAACTGTTTGGTCTTCTCTTGTTCCCTTTCTCTCCCACTTGGAAATTCAGCTTGTTTAGTTGATTGATTTTTTTAAAAAATTTAAAAACAAACAAAACAGCCATCTGAACACTTGCAAATGTACATTTAAATGGTTGGATCTCTGACTCTCTTTTTTTTTTTTTTTAGTGGGGCTGTACCTCTTTCAAAATTTGAGTTTAGCATACCACACAGGAAAGAACACAATCTTGCCAAGTCCCGCTGAGCAGTTTTTTCAAGCCTGTGAAAAGAATGAATTATTCAGCAGTAAGCATGCTTACAGCTGGCCATTTGGGAGCTTTGATGTGCGAATCAGGCGGTTGCATGAATGCCCTTATTGTCATGTTATGTGTACACAGTGTGTGAATTATTGAAAATAGTGAGGCCTGAGCCTCATCTGGTAGAGATTACAGTGCAGGCATGCTGGGTGAAGGTCTGTAATTGAAAATCCCCAGATTCTGTTTATTTGGCCTATGTCACATGACCTTCTGCAGTAAGCTTGTCTGAACAAAATGCTGCCTGCATAGGAAGCAGTGCCCAACCCCCCCTCGCCCCCCTCCCTTCCTAAGCCTTCTCAAAACCTTCTCAAAACTCAGTATGTGAACGACTTAAACACCTGCCCATAATATTTTTTAAAAGCTTAAAATAGACTTGCTCATAATGTTTAAATAGAGGATGTCTTACTTACTGGTTTAAACTGCTTAACCAGTTGTTGACTTTTATCTCCAAGAGGTTTTAGCTTTAAAACTTTTTTTTTTTTAATTGCATAAACTTTTTGACCCAACGCTCCAGGAGCCCTATTTTCTGCTAACAAAACTGGGGTGGAGATGCTTAGAGTTTGAATTCAACAAAGTACTAAGCGCCCTTGGCTCCTGCTCAAAGCAATAAGAAGTGCTCAGACTGGAGCATTTACACAGTGAAAGGGCCCAATCCAGCTGTCTCTCAAGTCCTGTGAGAAAACTTGGAACTTGATGCCAAAGAGGGAGACTGGATGAATCTGTTCCATACTGCACAATGAAACTAAGACTGGAAACAGTCATGCTGCACTGCACGGTGGTGGCCCAACCCAGGCCAAGTCAGGAAGCTAGAGTGGACAGGGTCTGGTCTGGGTCAGGACACAACAAACATGCCCCCAGGTGGGGAGGCACATAAATGTGTGTCTGACCAGCCCTGCATCTGCACTGAGCCCAGTGCCCCACCCCCCCATCATGATGGGCAACCATGGTGGCCAATGACAGGCACAACAGATATGATAGCCCTCTGTGACATGTTTTGGCCCTATCGGCCGGAACTTAGCCTGGGCTGTAACCTGGACATAGTCCAGGGGTAAGAACCCGGGCTAGCCACCAGCATGGCCCAGGGCAATCCTGGGCCTACATCTGGCGATACCTGCACAAACATGCAGGTGAGGTCTAGTGTAATGTGAGTCAAAACAGTCCGCAGCAGCTCAACGTCATATCTGTTTTTACCCTAGAGGCGAAATCCTGGAAGGTACTTAGAACTACATTGTGAGAGGCCCTAGATAAGATCTGGTAAATGTGAAGATTTGATATTCAGTCCATAATCAAGCAAAGTTCCTGTTGTCCACAGTAATTGGGAAAAGCATGGTGCCATGCCACTTTTGGGATTTTAGGTCCCTTTAAGGTTTTTCCTGTTGTGACACACAAAAACATAAGATCATTGGTTATTTTTGACACTCTTGACCATGTTGGGTGAAAACAGTCACACCATGTTGGATGAAAACAGTGGGGCAGGTCGTGGCCAGAGAGCTGTCCCACTGCCCGCACGCCCTGAGTGGGGTGGGGGGCCTACATCAGACATGCAGACAACCGGCCCCACACCACTGCAAGTGCCCTGCAGTTAGGGTGCCCCGCAATTGGCAATGGTGCCTGGCCATGGTGGTCCCCATCCTGCGGTGGGGATGGCCATACATATGCCTTGGCGCACGTTGACCTGCGTGGGCAGCCCTTAGTCCAGGATGTGCACTCAAGATCATCCAGGGGATACATTCTGGGCCAGCCACCTACCCACCCTGGGACAGTAGTGGGCTAGTGGGGAAGCAGACATGCAGTGAGTGCTGGGCCACAGCGGGTCAGCATCATGTCTCTTTTCACCTGGTGATTACTGGCTTGAGTGTCCAGAAGTTGGTAGAAAAAATATTTGAAGTATGAAATCTTAAACACAGATCAGTACCCATACAAATCCTAACAGAGAAATTAACAGTATTGCAATCCTAATGGAAAAATTAACAGTATGGAGCAAGAGACACTGAGTTGTATTTTGTAAAATAACTCTCCAGTAAACAAGAACCAGGAGCTTTTTTTTTTTTTCTGCCACCCAGTGCTTTGTGAGCATTCAGGACACATTAATTCATGCTTTCAAACTTTTATCAGCAACCATAAATCGAGATACTTTATTTTCCTTTATCACAATGCAGACATTTTCACATAATCACATGACTCTGGGAGTTGGGGTTTTAAGAAAAACACATATGCAAGACTTAATAAAATCACAAGCACTGATAGGAGTAAAAGTAATTGATAAGAAGCATTCCTCCCTCCCCTGCAACTCTCTGGTCTTAGCTACATACCTGCTCCTGATCTGATATTGGAAATGATCACCTAACATTTGTTGGATATCGTAACAGTCCTAAACTTTTATTTGGACAGATCTAGTTGCTTTCATGTATCAGGCAATTTCTTTGTTTTATGGTTGGTCTCTAAGGAAAGTGATAAGGCTTCTAAGATAACATCGGCTAGCCTGATAGTAATTGCCTACTGAGATTTAAAAGACAGAAGTATCTTTCTCCTGGGTTAGGATTAGGGCTTGACTCCTCTCCAAATATCTTGTCTTTCATAAGCTAGAAAGAAACCATGGACCCTTAGAAGATCTATAAATGTGTGGTCTTGATTTCTTTGCATGCTTCATCTGTATATAATTTCATTCTACAGATGTGGGCCATGGGTACTAGATCTGGTTTTAAGTTTCTTGTGCTTCGTGTGTCTCCTTGTCTTTCTCACCTGCATGGAGTTGGTGGAGATCATTGTACAGATAAACTCAATGCTTTATATATTCAGTCATGCCAGCCTTAGTCATTCAAAAATGCTAAGTCTAAATTTATAATAAATTAGCAAAGTTGAGGATTTTTTAAAAAAATTGCTTTCTGTGAATTGAAGCTTTAATGTTCACTGGTCCGTTCCAGGTTTTGCTCCATGAGCACCATGAGTACAACCATTAGGGGTAAAAGCGTTCCTTTTTTGTAATGGAACTAGCATACCAGGATTCCAAGGATTCAAGCTTTTTAAAGATGGCTTTAAAAAAAAAAAAAATTACACAACGTGAAAACAGGTGTCCTCTTAAAAATCAGTGCCCTGTTTAGAAAATGTTGTATCTGCCCCACACCACCAAACAGTTAAGAATTTGGGAGTCATTTCTGATATGGATATATTAACCATCTTCACATTCTAGCCTCAGACTCTGCCACTTAACCTTGAAAATGACCTTGTAGATACTGTGAAACTTAACTTCTCCGGCATCTGTCTACCTGCTTCTTTTTTTTAACCCCATTATAGTACCTTTTTTCATTCTCATTCCATAACCTGGATTGCTTTTTGAATACTAATGTGGCTATAAGTTGGAGATATTAGCACAGAACATGGAGAGAAAATGCAACACAAAATGAAAACAAATAAGGAAACATATAAACACCATTAACTTCCATCTCCGAAACATTAGGAGGAGAATGTTGTTCTTTGTCAGAAAATTTTAGTTCCTATTAACCAACACAGTCTCGGTCTGAGATAGGAGGTACCCTGGCCATTTTAGAAATTTTAAATTCCTATGATCAAAGGGGATGCTTCAAATAGAGATATTGTTTTTAAGTAATAGTAGTGGTGCAAATAGGCTCCAAGCTGCTATTAAACAAGACACATCATTCCAGGGCTAAGTTGTGTTCCTCAGGCTAAACATGTAGGATTATATTTCCTTTCACTGGAAGATCTTAAAGTACCTTGCAAACAGTCACTTGAATAAAGATCTCAAGCTATTATTGAGGAAGATATTTATTTTTAATTCCTATTTAAAGATGAAAAACTGAGAACGCAGACAAGTTAAGGTCCAAAAATAAGTTGCTGTCCTCATGTCTAGAACTTGCATTTTTAATCACTTGTATTTGCAGATTTGCTGTCATTGGCCTTCATTGTAAATTCCTCTTTGTTTCAGGTAGGAATGAATTGATAGCCAGATACATCAAGCTGAGAACGGGGAAGACACGGACCAGGAAACAGGTAAAACAAACCTACGGGAAAATGTGCATGTCAGCGAATGACAAAGCGTGGCGTTTTTGGCTGCATTGGCTGCCTTTGCTTCAGCTCTGGTTAGATACTGTGTTAAGTTTCACTGTCATGATTAAATGTTTGCTTTTAAAATAAAATGCCGCCGCTTGCGCTGTTCATCACTTCAGTGACCATTTATTAGGCGCACTCTATATTAACCTCTGTAAACATACAGCTATATTTCCCTGTGTGTGTGTGTGTGTGTGTGTGTGTGTGTGTGTGTGTGCAGGGAGGGGGGGCATTTAACAAGCCAAATAAAATATAAAATATATTAATCATTCCATTGCCTGCTGAGGAAGAAAATATAGAATTTCAAGATTATTTTCAGATGGCAAATAGTGGAGCAAGTATATGTCTGGCCATTTTGCCTAAACAAGAGAGTAGCCAGTATTGGATGCAAAATATTAATAGGTCTGAGAAATGAGTACCCAGAGAAATCTTTCTGCTCATGCTCCTTCATCATGGACAGCGTTTGCTATGGGGTGAAACCAAGACTTGGTCCAAATGAAACATGAGTGTTGTTGGTAACATTTCATTCATAAACAAGTCAACATACAGTCCATTTTAAAAACTTTTTTTCAGAAAATAGGGTTGCGTGCCCCAGGTTGTCAAAAATCATGAATCAGCCTCCCCAGTCATGAGATTGGCTTTTCTTTTATTTAAACAAAAAAATGAAATTAAAATAATGCATTTTGGGGTCGTTTGGTTTCTGAACAACGTACAAAATAAATACACAAAACCTGGCCCTCGATCCAAGATCCATGCACACATTGGACATGCATGCAGACCAAACTCACCCATCCATCCCTGCACACATTTAAATAGTATATGTGCACATAGTGCCCCAGACAAAGTCCCCACCTCCCGACTGCACCAACTCCTGGCAGAGGGAGAGGCAGGGATTCGGTAGAGAATGCGGGTGGCATTTGAGAGGTGGAGGCATTTGAAAGGTGGTGTATAAACACACCCCCCCCAAAGAATTGTATGGTGTTAATCTATATTGACCCTCAGTAGCATTTTAGTGCTTACTTGATTAATTAGTTAATTAATTGGTTAAAAACAATATGGTTAATCAACTAAAAGTTTTAGTTGGTTGAAAGCTCTAAAGCGGTTGTAGAAAAAAACACATAAATTCTTTGTTTAGTTCATGCTGTGGCTATAGCAGGGCTGCAGTCCTGAAGCAGCTTGTTCTGTTGTAGTCCCATTTACTAGATTGAGGATTGTGTAGTCTAAGGCCGTTTTTGTGTAGATGTGTTCGGTGGATGAATGGGTGTGCGGTGGAGGTGTGTGTGTGTGTGGCCTTTTCCATGGGCGAACACCCACCTCCACCCACGGAGCCTCCTCGAGTTTGATGGATGGCTCCGTGGGTGGGTGATGGGTGAAGGTGGGTGTTGCGTGGGAGTGCGCACACGTCCCCCCACCCACCGCCCATGCTGTTTGCACAGATGCACACCCATCACCACACCCAACCACCACGGTATTTGCACGACGTCCCCTACCCACCGCACCCCCAGCGGGGGGGGGGGGCAGCCGTGCAAAACCAGCCTCTATAAAGAACACCTATAACCCATGTCCAACCCGTGACAACCTCCTTTAACTTTAAACACTAGGCTCCTAACCATACTGAAGTATTTTGCATTTTCATTAGTGTGTGGTATGAGGGGGAGGGCAAGGGTTTTGTGCAAGCATGCAATGCATGTTTTGTAGCGTGGTGAAAAGTAATGCTGAGTCAGCACAAAGAAAGATGGCCTGCTGCCAGTGCTCATATTTAAAGCCCTTTGAATCGGTGACATTTTCTCCCTGGTGATAATCTTTGTCAACTGGGGAGAAATATATAAGTACAAGGGATGAAAAAAAGCCATGAGAAAGAAGGAGAACTACAAGAAGAGGGGAAACCCAATACACTGACAAAGGGAAACAACAGTTGTGCCACAGCCGTCACTGTTACCCTTGTGCACTCTTTTAACTTGGGGTTGCAAAGGCGCAACAGTGGAGACTGAGATATGGTGCAACGGCTTGCTCTACATGGGCCAGGTTATCAACTGGTGTAAATCAGCATCACTTCAGTTAAATCAGTGGAACAATACATACAACTCGGTATATGCAACATTATTATTATTATTTAAAAAAACTTTGATTAAAGGCAGGGTTTGATTCTGTTTCTGAGACTTTCAACAAGTCAGCGTTGAAATAATGAAACGGTAATTGTACATAGAGTGCAGTGTTATCACAATGAAAACATGGTTTGCCATATACATATGGGCAAGCTCAGTTTGCATGTTGGATTATCTGTAGATGACCTGGGAGTTCCCGTATAGCTCCCCAACTGCTTAGTCTGGGTAACTACAAACTCTGTTGTTAGCAAGATGGGTTTGGTTGCCCCATTAACAAGTCTAAAAGAAAATTAGTCTTCTGCCATTAAAACTTCTTATATATTTGGAGTACTATTTTTCCTAATTAACATTAGTTCCTTTAGGCATCATGTCCATAATATTTTCATAAAATGGGGCTGATAATTTTTTTTGCTCTTATCCTATGTCCTGTCTTGTCTATTTAGGCCCCAATTCTGCAAGCACTTTGGCACATATTCAACTTTCCCCATGTTTTAATGGGATTACTCACTCTGGGAAGTAAAGTTAAACTGAGTGTAAAAGTGTTTTGAGGAATTTTGACTGAAGTTTTTATTTCAGGTGCACTGTGCGTATGCATCTCTGAAACTCAGTTGTTCTCTTTACTTGACTGTGTATAGATCACTGGGGACAGGCAGTTGACTAAGTAGCAATTCTGGATGAAAATAATAACAGTATCTTTTGTGGAGAGCAACATTTGGTCTTGCAGGATGCTGAGCAATTCCTGAAGGTTCTGGGTGCCTCAGCTTCCCTTGATTCCAGTTTCTGAGCACCTTGCAGTCTGACCCCTTTACCATTATCATAGGGTGAAAACAGACGTGCGGGCTCTCTGACCTGGCCCAGGATGGGAAACAGAGGTGGCCACTCTCTGGGTTGGTGGGTGGCACTAAACAAACATGCCAGATCCCTGGAGAGCCGTCCCACTACCTGCACAACCCGGGGGGGGGGAGATGCACAACAGACATGCAGGCATTTACCTCAACACCCCGCACCCTGCTATGATGGGCAGCCATAGTGACCCCTGCCCCACGGCAGGAATGGCAGGGCCGAACAGATGTGTTGGCCCATGCGGGCTGCCCTTGGTCCAGAATGAGCGCCCAGGATCAGGCCTAGGACCCATTCTGGGCCAGCTGCCCGTCCGCTCCGGGGCAGTCCCGAGCCAACATTTGGCAGCACAGGACCACACGTGTGGTGAATCCTGGGCGACAGCGGGCCCGTATCACATCTGTTTTCACCCATAGATTCTAATACTGAATTCCCACTTTTAGCTCAAGTAAATATGCGTGTGGGCCACAGACCTGATCCTTCGGGTACCAGTTAGGGAAAGCTTTCAGAGAAGCTTGCACATTTATCACCTAAGCACAATACATGAAATAGTGGGGAAAATTCAGATCTGATGTAAATTGACTTCAGAGGCGTTGCCCTTGCTTACATTACATTAGTGCTGTAGAAACATGACTGGTAGTCAGGTTGCAAAGAAATGCAGTATTGTTTCATACTCCTTTTAGACCTACATTATGTCACTACATTATCAGTTTCTACAGAATTTAGAGCTGTTAATGGGCTCAAAACCCAACTTCATTGCAATCATTTGGAGCTGTAGATTGTGATCAATGGGTACTACTGCCTGATAATGAGTCAAATGAACTCTCTCCTTTGTTCAGTGCAGAAAACTTCAAGGGCCTAGTTTTGCAAACTGTTACTTGCACGAGTCGTCCTTACTCATGCAAAAGTAGCCGTGTTGACTCGTTGCTGGAGTAAGGGCGTCTCAGTTGTGCGTGAAGTTTGTAAAAGAGAAGACCACAGGGCAACGTTGAATTCTGAAAAGTGTCACATTCTGTCCTGAAAAAAAAGAAAAGAAAAAAAGGACTGTATAGCTGGATAGATTTCAAGCTTTATATCCTTCTTCATTAAGTCACTGCAGTGATGACCCAGATAGTTAAACCTGGGTGCTAAGAGCTTGGGATCTGGCTGGGAATGTGGTATATCTAACAGCAGAGCTTTGTTGAAGATGCAAATAACTTCCCCTCGAAACAAAATTTATAGAGTTCTTTAAATAGATATTTTACATTTGATTTCCTTTTTGTTTTTCTTTTGTTTTTCTTTTGTTTTTTATTTTTAAAAATCTGAACAATGTAGGTGTCTAGTCACATACAGGTCTTAGCAAGAAAGAAAGTTCGAGAAATTCAAGCCGCCATTAAGGTACGTTTGGCTTGCCCAGTTATAGGGGGCTTTTCATCTCCATGGTTACAGGCTTTTCCTTTGTTTTCCTCCCTTCCCCTACCCTGCAGGTGTCTAGTCACATTCAGGTTCTTGCCAGAAGGAAATCTCGTGATTTTCATTCCAAGCTGAAGGTATGCGCTTTTCTGCTTTTGGGCTTGTGGTTGCTATGCATTTCACTTCCTGTTTTCCATGGTGATTGCAGTGAATGCTTGGAGCTGTGATTCTTGTAACCTAGTTTTCTTGCATGTGGTAGCTGGTTACATTTCTTTGAATTTAATCTCTGATTTCTGCACTAGCATCCACACTAAAAAAAAAGAGGAAAAAAAATTAGTTTAACATCATGCAAATGCAACAAGCTGTTCTTCTTAACTACTCTGCACATAAACATGATTGTTTCTTAGCCTATTAGGGGTTTTTAACAGCTGAGTGATAGTTGGATAGTGCCTTTAAATAAAAGGAATTGTTGTTTGGGTTTTTTGTTTTCTGTTTTTTGTGCGTAACGTGCACAAGCCCTGCCCCCCACCTCTCATCCCCACTTTCCCCCAAACCATTTCCAGAGTGGTAATTGGTACTGTGATGCTTCTTCTTTCTCCTTTTAATCTGTGCTTTCGAAATGCTTTCAGAAATACTCAAAACAAATTATTTTACTCTAAATCCGAGTCAGCATAGTTTCTCAAGAATGCTTTAGATACTGTAAGACCAGGATTTCCACAGTGTGTTATAATACCAGTGTAAATTAACTACTTTCTGTGACTCCCCGCAGAGCCCTCTTTTTCAAATTAAAATATTGACCTTTATTTTATTTAATTTTGGGAGTTCTTTGATCAGCACCATGTTAGGGGAATATTAATTCTGTTTGTTTAATGCTTTTAACACATCCCCATTTTACCAGTTTCCATAAAAATAGCTTCTGAGGCTAAACAGTAAGCTCTTGGAATTAAAGATATTTACAAATATTCCGGGGAAGATATTTTTCCTTTTTCTTTTTTTTTTAAAAGGAGTTTTAAACTACCCAGCTCAGCTAGAAATGCAAGGAGGTTACAGGGTTTCGTATTTTGTTTGAATTTAATTTTTGCTAAAGAAAAGCAGCTTTTAAATTATTTACATTTCCCCTCTCCCTTCCCTTCCCCCCCCCNCTCCACCCACGGAGCCTCCTCGAGTTTGATGGATGGCTCCGTGGGTGGGTGATGGGTGAAGGTGGGTGTTGCGTGGGAGCGCGCACACGTCCCCCCACCCACCGCCCATGCTGTTTGCACAGATGCACACCCATCACCACACCCAACCACCACGGTATTTGCACGACGTCCCCTACCCACCGCACCCCCAGCGGGGGGGGGGGGCAGCCGTGCAAAACCAGCCTCTATAAAGAACACCTATAACCCATGTCCAACCCGTGACAACCTCCTTTAACTTTAAACACTAGGCTCCTAACCATACTGAAGTATTTTGCATTTTCATTAGTGTGTGGTATGAGGGGGAGGGCAAGGGTTTTGTGCAAGCATGCAATGCATGTTTTGTAGCGTGGTGAAAAGTAATGCTGAGTCAGCACAAAGAAAGATGGCCTGCTGCCAGTGCTCATATTTAAAGCCCTTTGAATCGGTGACATTTTCTCCCTGGTGATAATCTTTGTCAACTGGGGAGAAATATATAAGTACAAGGGATGAAAAAAAGCCATGAGAAAGAAGGAGAACTACAAGAAGAGGGGAAACCCAATACACTGACAAAGGGAAACAACAGTTGTGCCACAGCCGTCACTGTTACCCTTGTGCACTCTTTTAACTTGGGGTTGCAAAGGCGCAACAGTGGAGACTGAGATATGGTGCAACGGCTTGCTCTACATGGGCCAGGTTATCAACTGGTGTAAATCAGCATCACTTCAGTTAAATCAGTGGAACAATACATACAACTCGGTATATGCAACATTATTATTATTATTTAAAAAAACTTTGATTAAAGGCAGGGTTTGATTCTGTTTCTGAGACTTTCAACAAGTCAGCGTTGAAATAATGAAACGGTAATTGTACATAGAGTGCAGTGTTATCACAATGAAAACATGGTTTGCCATATACATATGGGCAAGCTCAGTTTGCATGTTGGATTATCTGTAGATGACCTGGGAGTTCCCGTATAGCTCCCCAACTGCTTAGTCTGGGTAACTACAAACTCTGTTGTTAGCAAGATGGGTTTGGTTGCCCCATTAACAAGTCTAAAAGAAAATTAGTCTTCTGCCATTAAAACTTCTTATATATTTGGAGTACTATTTTTCCTAATTAACATTAGTTCCTTTAGGCATCATGTCCATAATATTTTCATAAAATGGGGCTGATAATTTTTTTTGCTCTTATCCTATGTCCTGTCTTGTCTATTTAGGCCCCAATTCTGCAAGCACTTTGGCACATATTCAACTTTCCCCATGTTTTAATGGGATTACTCACTCTGGGAAGTAAAGTTAAACTGAGTGTAAAAGTGTTTTGAGGAATTTTGACTGAAGTTTTTATTTCAGGTGCACTGTGCGTATGCATCTCTGAAACTCAGTTGTTCTCTTTACTTGACTGTGTATAGATCACTGGGGACAGGCAGTTGACTAAGTAGCAATTCTGGATGAAAATAATAACAGTATCTTTTGTGGAGAGCAACATTTGGTCTTGCAGGATGCTGAGCAATTCCTGAAGGTTCTGGGTGCCTCAGCTTCCCTTGATTCCAGTTTCTGAGCACCTTGCAGTCTGACCCCTTTACCATTATCATAGGGTGAAAACAGACGTGCGGGCTCTCTGACCTGGCCCAGGATGGGAAACAGAGGTGGCCACTCTCTGGGTTGGTGGGTGGCACTAAACAAACATGCCAGATCCCTGGAGAGCCGTCCCACTACCTGCACAACCCGGGGGGGGGGAGATGCACAACAGACATGCAGGCATTTACCTCAACACCCCGCACCCTGCTATGATGGGCAGCCATAGTGACCCCTGCCCCACGGCAGGAATGGCAGGGCCGAACAGATGTGTTGGCCCATGCGGGCTGCCCTTGGTCCAGAATGAGCGCCCAGGATCAGGCCTAGGACCCATTCTGGGCCAGCTGCCCGTCCGCTCCGGGGCAGTCCCGAGCCAACATTTGGCAGCACAGGACCACACGTGTGGTGAATCCTGGGCGACAGCGGGCCCGTATCACATCTGTTTTCACCCATAGATTCTAATACTGAATTCCCACTTTTAGCTCAAGTAAATATGCGTGTGGGCCACAGACCTGATCCTTCGGGTACCAGTTAGGGAAAGCTTTCAGAGAAGCTTGCACATTTATCACCTAAGCACAATACATGAAATAGTGGGGAAAATTCAGATCTGATGTAAATTGACTTCAGAGGCGTTGCCCTTGCTTACATTACATTAGTGCTGTAGAAACATGACTGGTAGTCAGGTTGCAAAGAAATGCAGTATTGTTTCATACTCCTTTTAGACCTACATTATGTCACTACATTATCAGTTTCTACAGAATTTAGAGCTGTTAATGGGCTCAAAACCCAACTTCATTGCAATCATTTGGAGCTGTAGATTGTGATCAATGGGTACTACTGCCTGATAATGAGTCAAATGAACTCTCTCCTTTGTTCAGTGCAGAAAACTTCAAGGGCCTAGTTTTGCAAACTGTTACTTGCACGAGTCGTCCTTACTCATGCAAAAGTAGCCGTGTTGACTCGTTGCTGGAGTAAGGGCGTCTCAGTTGTGCGTGAAGTTTGTAAAAGAGAAGACCACAGGGCAACGTTGAATTCTGAAAAGTGTCACATTCTGTCCTGAAAAAAAAGAAAAGAAAAAAAGGACTGTATAGCTGGATAGATTTCAAGCTTTATATCCTTCTTCATTAAGTCACTGCAGTGATGACCCAGATAGTTAAACCTGGGTGCTAAGAGCTTGGGATCTGGCTGGGAATGTGGTATATCTAACAGCAGAGCTTTGTTGAAGATGCAAATAACTTCCCCTCGAAACAAAATTTATAGAGTTCTTTAAATAGATATTTTACATTTGATTTCCTTTTTGTTTTTCTTTTGTTTTTCTTTTGTTTTTTATTTTTAAAAATCTGAACAATGTAGGTGTCTAGTCACATACAGGTCTTAGCAAGAAAGAAAGTTCGAGAAATTCAAGCCGCCATTAAGGTACGTTTGGCTTGCCCAGTTATAGGGGGCTTTTCATCTCCATGGTTACAGGCTTTTCCTTTGTTTTCCTCCCTTCCCCTACCCTGCAGGTGTCTAGTCACATTCAGGTTCTTGCCAGAAGGAAATCTCGTGATTTTCATTCCAAGCTGAAGGTATGCGCTTTTCTGCTTTTGGGCTTGTGGTTGCTATGCATTTCACTTCCTGTTTTCCATGGTGATTGCAGTGAATGCTTGGAGCTGTGATTCTTGTAACCTAGTTTTCTTGCATGTGGTAGCTGGTTACATTTCTTTGAATTTAATCTCTGATTTCTGCACTAGCATCCACACTAAAAAAAAAGAGGAAAAAAAATTAGTTTAACATCATGCAAATGCAACAAGCTGTTCTTCTTAACTACTCTGCACATAAACATGATTGTTTCTTAGCCTATTAGGGGTTTTTAACAGCTGAGTGATAGTTGGATAGTGCCTTTAAATAAAAGGAATTGTTGTTTGGGTTTTTTGTTTTCTGTTTTTTGTGCGTAACGTGCACAAGCCCTGCCCCCCACCTCTCATCCCCACTTTCCCCCAAACCATTTCCAGAGTGGTAATTGGTACTGTGATGCTTCTTCTTTCTCCTTTTAATCTGTGCTTTCGAAATGCTTTCAGAAATACTCAAAACAAATTATTTTACTCTAAATCCGAGTCAGCATAGTTTCTCAAGAATGCTTTAGATACTGTAAGACCAGGATTTCCACAGTGTGTTATAATACCAGTGTAAATTAACTACTTTCTGTGACTCCCCGCAGAGCCCTCTTTTTCAAATTAAAATATTGACCTTTATTTTATTTAATTTTGGGAGTTCTTTGATCAGCACCATGTTAGGGGAATATTAATTCTGTTTGTTTAATGCTTTTAACACATCCCCATTTTACCAGTTTCCATAAAAATAGCTTCTGAGGCTAAACAGTAAGCTCTTGGAATTAAAGATATTTACAAATATTCCGGGGAAGATATTTTTCCTTTTTCTTTTTTTTTTAAAAGGAGTTTTAAACTACCCAGCTCAGCTAGAAATGCAAGGAGGTTACAGGGTTTCGTATTTTGTTTGAATTTAATTTTTGCTAAAGAAAAGCAGCTTTTAAATTATTTACATTTCCCCTCTCCCTTCCCTTCCCCCCCCCCTTTTTTTTTCTTTTGCAGAGTGGTTGGGTTTCCCTCCCCCTGCCCTCAAAACAAGAACAAATCATGTTTTTATTCTAGCTCAAAAGCAAAATGCTTCAGAAAGTAATTTCACAGTACTAAGTGGTGAACACTGTGGATGCTTACCGCAATCCTGGAACTGCAATATGTAAATAACAGACTGGCTTTATAACAGGCCTACTTGACAGGAGCATTTGGTTTTCAATATGCAGTGGGCAGCATGCTGGCAAGCTTGTATGGCTGTTGGTGGCTGGCTTCTGAGCTGCACTGGCTGAGCAGTAGGAGTTGATGAAGAAGAACTAAGACAACTTAAACATGCTGCTTTTTAACCAAGGGTGCGACAGGACACAAGGCCAAAATGATCATATAAGGGTTCCTAATATAAGGCATCCAAACCCAGAGTCGGACACCTAAATAACTGGACTGACACAATGTGAATGCCTACAGAAGTTATGAGCAGTGGCAGTTCTCATTCACTTTATAGGATCTGTGGGTGTTCAGCACTTTCTTAAATTATGCCTTGATTTAGATTTAGAAGCCTAACGCTAGTTTTTGGAATTTGAAAAATTGGCTGCTAGTGTTTGGGAAAGCTGTAAGAACATTTATCTTCTCTACACCAAAAATACGTGAAAAATATAGGAGGAAAGTATTTTGGAAGATTTTTTTAAAAAATAAATAAATTGCTGCACCTCCTGTACAGTTTCTAGTAAAATGTTAGCGAGGAAAGAAGCTAAATGCCAGTGATATATATCCCCTTTTCTAATTGTCTTTTTGTAGGCATTTAGAGGGAATTGAGATCAGACAAGTTTCTTACTTAAAGGCATTGGTTTTAAGAACCCTGTTTAAAGAGCCTGCTAATGTGACAATCTGTTATGTAACCATTTCCTTAATTCCTGCCCTCTCATATTCATCAGTGCAAGGTGATGGGTTGCAGCAATCACTTCTTTGAGTGGCAATGTACCCAGTAAAGATTAGTCTACAGTTTTAGTGCCAGAAATCCCTTTCTTTTTTGTACTTCACTATCTCTACAGCTCTAGAAAAGAAGCTTTCACAACAATGATAAAGACACCAATTTTATAAAGGGGCAATTTGCTACACTTGTTAAGAGCAGTCTTGGGGCAGCAAAAAGCTGCCCTAGCCAAGCAACAGCACAAGGAAGGAATTCTGACCCTGACAGCCACAATCCCACCCATGCTTTTACCTTGCTCCAGGGGTAGAAGTGATGGAACATCAACAGGAAATTGTGACAAACCCACTTGCACCATTCGTGTTGCTCCAGCTATATTGATTAGCAGTTGTGGGGAGCCAAAACTGCCTCTTCACTATCCCACCTTTTCCAGAAAGAGTAGTGACCATGTAATGTCTACTTATTCACACGTAATTAAAACTAGCGAGCAGCGAACTTACCATCCTTTGACTATCTCGTGGGCACATTGGCCAAGGGACAGTCAAGTCTTTTATTTGTTGTAACTCACCACTGAAGAAACAGGCATGTATATTGTTCCGAATCCTGTCCTTCCAAGCAAATGATTGCTAGAAGGTGTCAAAGATCCTTCCCCAAATTTCTTCTTGCCATAAAGATCAAGACCTTTCTGCAAACAGCATACAAAGTCATATATATTAAGGTCCAAAAGTTTCATCAAAGGGTAAAAACAGATGTGACGGTGGCTCACTGTGGCTCAGGACCCACCAGCACATCTGTCTGCGTGCTGCCAGATGTTACCCCAGGCCTCCCCTTGGGCAGGTAGGCGGCTAGTCTGGACTGCGTCCTCGGGAAAATCTCTCAAGGACGTGTGTTCAGCTGTGCCATACCTGCCTTGGGGGCAGGGACCGCCATGACTGAGCATCATGAATGGTTGTCATGGCTGTCCATCATGGCAGGGTGCTGGAGGCAGGGTAGGGGTGGGGCTGGCTGCATGTTTGTTTACCTCCCTGCCCTACATGGGGTCGACGGTGAGACTGCTCTCTGGTCACGGGTATGTTTGTTCAGTGCCCTGACCCAGACCACGTGGGCTGTGGTTTCCCGCCCCGGGTCAGGCCAAAGAATGTCTGTTTTTACCCAAAGTCATTTGATCACCTGAATTGCATAGGCTACTGAATTTCCTCCAGTCGTCGCTATATTGGCTTCACTGCTTTCCATGCTTTCCCATATTCCAATATTTTGGATAAATCATATCATTTGGAAGGGCATTTGGCTTGCTCTGAATATGGCAAGAGGTGGAGTATCCCCCTCCTCCCACTGCTCTTGGTAGCTTCTTTCTCTAAAACACCCCCACTATTGAAAGAGTGTTTATATCCAATTTGAAATTTACTGTCTCTAACTTCCAGCCATTGGTACTTGCTATGTGCTTTCCTCTCCTAAGAGCCCTTTTGTATTCTCAGTTGTCTACTGACAGTAATCATATCAATGCTTTTACCTTAATTCTTCTCTCCCCCCCCCCCCCCCCCAATTTCCTGGATTGCAAGCAGTTGTGCTGCCCTGGCTGCCATCTTTTCTTGTGGTACTCAGCCGTTCGAATTAGGAACACTTTGGCTACATAACCTGCTTCATGCCCCCTGCAGCCAAACTCAGGTCAGTCACTGAGAAACAAGAGAAAATGATTCCACTGGGCATGTAAAGGAGAAACCCTTTCATTTTCATATTGAAGGAATCACTTAACTTATGCAACAACAAAAATGTCTGTATTATTAGCCAGAGCCCTTTCTCAGCATACTCTGAAATCACCGTTGGGCAGCTTGAACTGATTGGAGAGGAAGAAGGATCAGATCACAGATTATTTGTCACCTGTGAATTTGCAAGATGCTTATGTCCTTTCTCCATCTGAAGTACTTCATTTCACTATAGGAGATTGTCAACTTAGTATCATTTCCTTTTGCTCTTTGCTTTGTGTTATCATTGACTGAGTGTTTAAGACCAACAGGTAGCAGAGTATGTGAAGAAACCACAGGTGCCAGTCATCCTGTACGTTAAAGCCAGGCTTATGTATTGGTCTTGTAGGAAGTTGGAGATTCTGAAATCTGGGGGGCGGGGGAGAATCTGTTTCTGGAATGCACTGAGTGTAGTGTTTGGTGATCAACAACCACTTCAGACACCATGTGCCTCGATGTCAGATTTATCAACTACAATAAAAATAAAAAACAGTTTGCCTGTGCATAGAATCCAAGGATCCCTGTTGGCTGACAATAATTAAATTGCTAGTCCAACCAGAAATTCCTGATCTGAGACGGCCTTCATCTCCACTCTCTCTTCTTTTGCCTGAAGATTATTCTGTAAACATGCTTTCACTACAAAGTCTTTTGACAATAAATAAATAAATCTTACAAACAAACTTACTTCAGACCTTGCACATTCCGTAATAGTTCCAACCTCATGGGGTGGGGTGGGGTACCTTTCTGGAAGTGTGGCAGGACAGAATTGAGAGAGACAGACAACTTGATCCAAGAAACAGATTCCTCCATAGTACATACGCATGCACGCATCAAGCAAACTGACTTTCCATAGAGGAACTTCTGGGGGAATCTTTGTCCCCAATAACCTAAAAGATTGGCATCTGTGCAGTGTGCTCTCTGCATTATTAAGCCATAATGTAGACTATTATGGGCTAAAATAGAAAGAGGCGCATGCAGGTCTGTAGGCCTGTGTTGTGGGGCCACTGACACCCTAAACAGCTGGTTATTTTCATTGACTGTAGACTTTGTTCCAGAAAGCAGTGGTTCCCAAATGTTTGTCCATTTGACACTTACGTACCATGTGACTCCAGACAGCCATGAATCCATCCAAAGCACTGAATATCACATATCAGACCCAATTCCTCCATGACTCCACAGGGGGTCCAGGCCCACATTTTGAGAAGCTCTGTTATAGATTTTGGGAGCGGACTACCCTAATGACCCCTTTTCCTGTTGTTGTTGTTGTTTTAACCCTTCCCCTCCCAAAATGAGCAGCAGACAAACTTCTTTCCCATGGTTCATTCTACGTTTTCATTAAACTAGGAGATCATTCTACTTAGCTCTTGTGTGAGCCTAGATAATGGTAAGGAGGAGAGTATTTGATACTCCTGCTAGCTGATTTAAGGCCAGTATTTATTCTTAAGACGGGTGAAAACAAATGAGACCGTAGCCTGCTGGAGTCCGTGTTCGGTCTGTACAGCACCGCACATGTTTAGCATGTAGCATGTAATAAATAGGCATCCCCTGTGTGTATTTCTTGTGCGTGCAGGGAGCCCTCATTCACAGGTTTAGCCCGAGAAACCGAATAGACAGGCAGGCGTTCTTCTCCACCATGCTCCGCCCACTAGTCCCCCAACCCCCCAGTATCATACCTGTCATGACTCTCAGCTACAGCAGCCACCCCGTTGTTTCTTTCTTCCAGGATATCACTCCAGGAGGCATTCCAGCCCCTATTATCCCCGCGCACCCATAGAGGTGCATACCTGTTTTTATACCTGCCAGCACTTGGCGACTGGAAGTAACCTTTTGCTAGGCACACAACACTGAGTTTATTAAGCAAATCACATACTGTATTGAGCACCTATAGTGAAAATTGAAAGTGAAAGTAAATTGAAAGCTATCAGTCCACGTAATCAGTCTTTGCGTGTTGTCAGCCCAGTTTCTCACATCACAGCTCTCAGCACAGTTCACAGGTCACTGTGACACAGTCACAGACACAGTCACACAGGCTTATTGGAGTCTCTCCCACTGTGGGATAGGAAATCCCTCCTGGTTCACATAAAACCCCCAGTCAAACATGTGCCTCTTGTACCCCCTCTCTAGAATCTTCAGCATTACCATACACTTGGGACCGAAAATATCCCTGCTCGCCAGGGCGCCCTGCGCTTCTGGAAGTGTCCAAACGTCGTATAGGGCACAAAGCTCTCCATCAGTGGCTTCACCTTCCCTGTACCACGAGTCACTTGTTTTCCTCTAGAGATTCAGCTCCACCATCCAACTGAGGCATGCCCTGTGGATATCCCCTCGCTGTCATCAGAGCAGTGATGAGGAAAAGCGGCAGGGAAGGTTCAACTTCCTTTAGTGACTTCTTTAGTTCTGTCAGTGCACAAATGTCAAGAAAAGTTGTGGTCTCAGTCTCATCCCACTCTCGCAACTTGTCCATGGCTTCCACTCTTCCATGCTGCTGAATTTGGAATGGCAGCAGGTTTGTGCAGTGTCTGCTCCCCATCATGCACACACGGAATCCCATTATGTGCATATGCCATCCATATTTGTGACAGTTGATGGGGAGGGGGCAGAGTTTAAAGGTTATTAACCACAATGTAAGCTTTTTTTAAAACAACAACATAATAAAAAAACACATGTCATGACAACTGCAGCACAGTATTCTTGTGACGAGTTGCTGTTCTTAATCAGTTGGTAACTATTAAACAATTTAAAAATGTAAATGCGTTAAAATTTAAATGTCCTTACCTCGTCAAAAGAATTGTGTATTGATCCTTTCTGTTAGAGAACCTCGTAATAATGTCTGATTATGTTGGTGTGGGGCATTAGCCATTGTTGTGATATGCTGGTGTGGGAGTTTGTGGGAAGTGTGGGGGTGCAGGGAAGGGGGGGATCAGAGAGGGATAGGAATTACTAGTATGGTGGGGAGGGAAAGATTGCAGGGGCAGTGATGGATGCAGGGGAATTGGAGGGGAAAAAGCCTGCCCACCCACCATGTTCCTTTTAGCTTGCTGTTGGGGCCCATCATCGGGGTGCCTCTCTCTGTCTCTTGACCTCCTCACTCAGCTGGATCTGTGCTGCCTCGGAGCTTTCTCTCTTTCCTGGGTCTGCACCTCCAGTCCTCGGGACTCTAAGTTTCTCTCTCTGGGGTTTGAACCTCCTTGAAGCTCACTCTCTCACTCTAGTTCGCCACTGGCCAGGTTACCCTGCTCCACTACCATCACCTCCCGTTCCTTCCTCCTGCTCATCCAAGTCCTGCTGTTGCTGCCGCCGCCGGGTCCTCCTCACTTTGTGCACGCCACTGCAACCTGCCGCCAAGTCCTCCTCTCTCCATGTTGCTGCCACTGTTCCTGTGAGAAAGTTGCCCCTCTGACAACTTCCTGCCCACCCAGACAAGGGGGACCATGGCAGGGCAGGGGAGGAAGACTGGACTCGTAAGTCTGACTGTTGCAGGGGCAGGGCTGGACCAAGGAGAATATCTGCTTGCTCCGTGACGCATCCTTGGAGAAATCTCAAGGACGCATCACAGAGCAGGACAGAGCAGGCCTGTCATCCCTGCCATGCTTGGGGCAACCCTGCTAGCTGTAAGCATTGGACACTAGTGCCTGTAACTCACAGTCACATCACAGCGGCAGAGAGGGACCCTAGCGGAGCACCCACGTCCGCTTCTCTGGGCTTCCCTCCCCCAATCAGTTGTTAGTTGGAGTGGGAAGAGGGGCTCATGTGCGACTCCTCTGGACTCCGCCCCCCCCAACAGCTGTTAGTTGGATGAATGGGGGATGGGGACCCTGTGCTCTTCCCAGGCTCCCCTCTTCCCCCTCCCCCCGATCCACCTGACTGACAGCTGATGCAGGGAGAGGGAGCCTGGGAAAAGGGCACATGCTCTTCCCAGGCTTCCCTTCCCCATCAGTTGTCAGGTGGGTGGGGAGGAGGAGTGTGCGCTTCCTCTACCTCTCCCCAGCAGCTGCAGCTGCATATGGGCAGTGGGGGGCGGGTTTGCAATGGGCCTGCTTGCCTGCCTTCCCTCTGCTCATGTGCCTGGCTCCCTGTGTTGGCTCCACAGTGTGCTGGGGCCAACAGGGATCAGGCCCAGGCAGCTCATCTGGCTGCATCCAAACACACCATTTCAGCCATAGAAGCCAATAGCTGGGTGTGCAGGTGGTCCTGCGATGACACATGGCCAATAGTGGGCAGTATTTTGCACACGTGTGCCATACAGGCATTCCTAGTTAGGCAGTCACCCAGCTGTGTAAACTTTTTCAAAACATTTGGCTCTTGTTCTGCTGACTTCACAGATGCCTGTAAGGCAGCCACGGATCCCGAGAACTTCACGGTGCGCGTTATTGTTCTCCAGGTCTTCATAACCACTGCTGAGCATAACTTCTGAGCCATCCAGCAGATCCGAACCTTCTGCTGTCATTAGCTCAATAAGATTGCAAGGCACAGACGGGCTCTTGCTCAATCTGTGGCTGGGGTAGTGAGGCACACCACATTGCAGAGGTGGTTCCTGCTTCCTGCTTCAGCGCCATGCACTTGCCTTCTTCCGGTGACAACTGACTGCTTTGCAGAGGATCAAAGCCCTGCAAGGGGAGCTGATGCCTGCTGAGAGGTACCAGACAGGATACGCAACTTCAGTCACCAATGCCCTGTGTATGGCTCTACCCACCAAGAGGCTTGTGTGTGTCAATGAGAAAAGCACAGACTGGTGGGAGAACGTACTGTTCTCTTGACAAGACGCTGAGTGGATTTCTAAATGTTAGGATGCCCCGTCTCCTCATCCTGCAGATAGCCGAGATCCTCAGGCCATGACGGTGGAGAATGAGAGCACAGTGATGCAGTCGCCCATCCCAGTGGAGAAGCATGCGACCATTGCCATATGGAAGTTCACCACTTCAGACTCCTGCTGCTCTGTTATCCAATAACTCAGTGTTGGAACCTCCATGATGGATGCCATCCTTGTCAAGGTTTGCATGGCAAAAGTGGAAGTGCTTCTGGATGGGTGGTGCAGTTGACTGACCCTGCGAGGTAATGGAAGGCTATCAGAAGGAGGGGTTCCTGAACTGTATAGGGGTGATTGATGGGAGCCATATCACCACCATCTGCCCATTCCAAAGCAAAGACGACTACTTGGACCGCAAGGAGTTCTTTCTGTGGCTTTCCAGACCTGGTTTGTGAATATGGTGGCCGGGAGGCCTGGGAAGAATCATGACACCTGCATCTTGCACCAGGTCCCCTACTTTGGGTGCAGGTACACCGGGGACTTTGGACTCAACACTGAAACTTGCATTGAGGGATGCTCATGGCTGTTGTTCTGGAGGACCCTGCCTACCCACTGAAGCCGTTGTTTATGAATGCCTACAGCGTTGTCCATACCCCAGACAAAGGTACCTCAACAGGCAGCTAAATCTCACCCGCTCTGTTCTGGAGAAGGCTTTGGGACTTTTGAAGTGGCCCCAGAAAACAATCATGGCCATAACCAATTTCCAGCTGGAGACCGCTTCCCTGCTAACCACCGCCTGCATTCTCCACAATGGTTGTGAGACCAGTGGGGCAGCATTAGAGAACTCGTTTTAATTCCAGCAATCCAGTGCCCCTGTTCCAGGACTAGCTGAACAGCGGAGCAGCAAATAGCTGGAGAGATGAGCGAGGGACACCTTGTGCTGCCACAAAAACCACGATGCTAGCAGAAACACCCATCCATGACAGTTTACTGATCATAAATGAAGCCTTTTAAACGGTTCAATAAAGCCATTCAAACCTTTGTGTCGTGTTCTCCTCTGACCCATCCAACCTTCTCTGTCCCCCGTCCCCCCTCAGGACATCATACCTTCCTACCCTTTCAGTTCCCTTTGCATTTCCTATTAACATTCTACGGCAAGGCTGGCTACAGTCATGAACCACTGCTTTTTCCTAGTGGCATACACAGGCTAGCTGAGTCTGGGAATGGCAATAGGAAGTGGAGAGACGCAAGTGTGCTGCTGGCTTCTGGCCCTCCCGCCCTTAAGTAAAAGTGTTTCCAGCCCCCGGCCCCTGTAAATGACTTATTGCTATGCTATACTGCCATTCTAGACACCCCCCCCAATGTGTGCCCCCCATGCCTTCACGTGCAAGTACACAGCCAGAGGACTTCCCACCCCTCATTTTTGGTGGCCTTCTAACTCCCAACAATGTCATGCTGCTATACTGCCCCCACTCCTCCAAACTTCCCAACTTCCCCAGAATCAGCATGGAAATCGTGGATTGAGAAAAAATAATAGCTTCATTAAACAATAAAACCTTGAATTTAACTTTTATTAAACTTTCTATTAAAGTAATTACTTTTTCTTTTAAATGTCTTTTTATTTAAAAAAAATTCAGTTGCCTATCCCTTTTTGGTACAGCTAGGCATGCTCGCTTCGTTGAGGGTAATGGTGGGGCAACGTTCTCCTAATCTTCCTCTCACAGGTTCACCTGTGGAGGCTGAGGAGATGTTGGAGGAGATGGTGTTTTGGACTTGCTGGTGGAGGAGGAGGTGTGCTTGGATCAGGGCGGGTTGACCTGTGTGAGTTCAGGGCAGAGAGGATTTGCATGGTTTCCCTGCAGGGTGAAATGCTGGGAAAACCAGGATGGGTGGGTGGGGTCCTGGTGGGGTGGCATGAACTGCCAAAGGGGGTTGGCAAATGGAGCCTGCCCTGGAGTAACAATTGTTGCATCCAAGCTACATGCTAGTGAAGAGAGTTCTGGATCTGGAAAGATTGTGACACAACAGATCTTCCATCTCCTTGCTCACCTTCTCCAGCCTGCTCTTCGAGTGCTTGAACTGCTGCCAGAGGTGGGCCCAGTGCCTCTCCTCCTGCCGGGTTTCCAAGTGGGCCTCGGCAGCCAAGGCCTTGCATTGTGCCTGTGCTCTGGGGCCATGCCCTGAATGGCAACCTGGATCTTGTTCCCCTGCCCTATAGTCTCCCTGAGCAACTCCCTGGCCAAATCTTCCCTGCACCACCAGTTGTGGATCTGCAGGTTCTGGTTCTGCTGGGCACTTGTGGACGGCTGTTGCAGTGGCAGACCTCTATCAAAGCAACAAGGAAAGCTATAAATTCAGACTGCCCCAACCACCTTCCCGCCCTGGTGTTTCAGCCCCTACCCTCCCTTCCCACCCAATGTAACGACTATCCTTCCTGTCCAATGTAATGGCCTTCTGGAAGCAGGAATGAGTCTTTGGGAACGATTGTTGCTGGCGAGGTTGCTGCAGCGGGATAGGAGCAGCACTAGTGTTGAATTGAGCAATTGCAGCAAAGGCTGTTTCCATTGGAAACAGACCATTCCCCTGTGTTCACACAATGAGGAAAACTACCAGCTTTTTCAGTATTTTTGCTAGTTTCCATTTAGAAATTGCTATTGTTCGGTACTTCTGGTAATTCTTCCTAAGCAGGAGCAGCCGCACACCACGTAACTTTCCTTATATGCTGCTTATGTTTGCGTGTGTAAGACTGCACCTTCTCTATAAACGTGGCCCTGAGTTCTCCATTCCCTCTATGGGTACCTCTGGTGGCTCCCTCAAACAGAGGCTGGCCCTCCACATTGAGAAGGTAGACTATCAGGGATACGGTGTTCATGTCTTTGTTGACCGTAGCTTGTTCCGGGGTTGGGATGGACATGGAGGGATCTCTGCTGGTGGTCATAGCTTCCATGCAGGGAGCAGGCAGCGGAGGAGCCATATTGACCCACTTCTTGCCCCTGGTGAAGGCGCAGCTGCAGAGGTGGGATGTCACAATGGCTCCATCCACACACAAGAACCAATCGAGGAGATCATAGTATAGCGATGTGGTGTTTACACGGGTGCACACCCATCCCCTCCACCGACCACTGGCTGTGTACACAGACTGCCCCCCTCCCCCCGCCTGCTGCACACCCACCTGAACAGCGAGGGGTGGGGTGGGGTGTCCATGTAAAAACGGCCATAGACACAAGGGTGCACATTAGCCTGCATTCACCTGCACAGCAGACTCCGCATGTACCAAGACCCCGCCGGGAGTGGGGGGCTGTGTGTCTGGTGGGTGGTTCCCACATGGCCTGTGGGGGGTGAACATCTAACAAACAGGCAGGTGGACACTCACTTGGTGTGGGCTAAAGTGGGCTAATGTCTCGTTTGTTAACACCCAAAGAGTCTATAGATAACAGATGAATCTATGGCTTATTTTTAAAGCTAACATGACAGATAGCATCCCTTGCTATTGATTGATACTAAAGGCTATCAGAGACCACTCCAGCATCCTCCTTTTGGATAGTGAGAGGGAAAACATCTGTGGGAAGGACTTTCAAGGGCGAACTTTGGTTGTCTTTGCATTATCTTACCAGACATTGTACTCTGGAAACTTACATCTCTGCAGAGGTTCAACCCTTCCTGCTCTCGCAATAAATTGGACACCAGTCTGAATTGGTCCATTTTAGGATGCTTCTCCCTTTTAAATGTTGTGAATCTGTAGTGCCCCATAGGTCTCACCAGGGACATTTTATGCATTCTTCACCAGGAATTCAAATATTCCTCTTGTAGATGGCTGCTTCTTCCACCCATATCTTGGAAGACTTTTCCTGAGGTTAGTTTTAATATTTTTGGTGAGTTGTCACATGTAATTGGTTTGTGTTTCCAGATGCTATGTAAGATTTTTCTGGAGATAGATAGAAGATAGGATGGGAGCTTGACAGTTGTTTTGGAAACAAAATCACACAGAGTTCCTATTGCAACTGCTTCTTCCCACTCAAATAGGAAATGCTGCAACCCATGATTCTGGACTGGTTTAGTCAATGGGCAAAAATTTAATTTACCTCACTTCAAATAGTGGATCAACCTTTCACTCCTTATTTAGGAAGGATTTCCATTGGGAAAAGTCCAGTGCAAATTTTGCTAAATAGAAAGTGAATTCTACTTAAATTTGACTGTATGTCTATATAGCCAAATCAGCTGCTTTCTTGGACTCTGATTTTAGGGATTCTTTGCAAGCATCTGATTTTCCAGTTCATTAAAGAAAGGCTAAAAAACCAAAATCATAAAAATGCCTACAGTTCACATGTATTCCATCTTTTAAAATCTATTATTCTTGAAAGGCAGAAAAAGAAAAGAATAAGAATATTGTTGACAATTAGAATGCTGAAGATAGCTCTGTACTTTTAAAAATGAACAATGATAAAAGCCTTGAAAAAGTCCCTTTGATGTGAATGGAGTCTTCAGCATTTTGAAATACAATAAGATGGATTAATTGCTTCTCATTAGGCAGCAAGTTGGGACAGCTTTGAATGCGCATTCTCTTCTTGGCATTAGCTATTGCCTGGCTGAAACAGCCAGCTTTTGTATTTTACTACTGTCTTCTCTAATAATAAGCAAATTGGAGATCAGGGATAGAAACATTCGAGTGCTCTCTATCTTTTGTCCAGAACAATTGTATATTTTCATGGTTTGTTTATCTTTTTTTGAGCTACAGCTAATAATTGCAAAGGTTATTTGAATCAATACCATATATGAGGCGAAATAACATCTGCAAAATTACTTATTAGGAAACTATTTCATGCCTAGTGTTTTATGCTTTACTGTAAAATCCATTCTGTAAGGAAATTGCTGTTTCTTTTGCATCACATCATATTTTTCTCCCACAAGAAAAGTTTTGTTTTTTATTATAATAATAATAATAATAATAATGATACAACTATAGGTTTTAGGGCTCTTTCAGTTCATATGTTCTTCTATTGCCCTTCATTTTCTTCTGGTTCCTTAGATAGGTTTTCAAAATCTATACAGACAACATGATATTGAAAGCTCCATTTATCTTTCTAGAATGCCAGCCCTATGTTCTTTAGTAGAATTAGATGGAGCCGAATGAATTATTTTGTTGTTTATGTTGGATTAAAAGGAAGTCAAACAAAATCCTAATGTGTGTCATGTAAAATGCTTTTAGCACCCTAAGGCTTTTTAAAAATTATGCATTTAAAATTTGTAATTGGATGATTCTGGGGAATTGATCTCACTTAATGTGACAATTACTTCAAAAATAATGGGGGTAAAATAAAATTCAGGGTCTGATTCATTAAACGTTACATACATTCATACAACTCATGCACCTTATAGCAGAAAGTTGTTGCAACTTTGTAACTACAGCTTGGAAAGAGCCAGCTAAAAATTATGAGCCAGCTTCTGATCAACAGCCCAAAATGTTACTGGTGCAACTGAGCACTGAATCTGCCCCCAGTGTTCCCTGCCCCACAGCCCAAAATATAAGATTTCAGAAATGAGGGAAAAAGATTAAACCTTTTTAGAGAAGTCTAAGATTTACTACAATGTCATTCTTTGGCAACAGGAATCCTTTCAGAGCTCATAAACTAAGTAAGGTCAGGTCAGTACTGGATGGAAGCCATCCAAGGAATACCTTAAACGGCCCTCTTTCCAAATTGTTACCTCTTCATGATATTTAAGGGCGCTCTTCTGAGTACTGTGAACCAAACGTTTGCTCCTGTTTACACCATTAAAACTCGAGTAACTTCATAGATTAACAATTAAGTTACAGCAGTATGACCGGCAGCTGAAAACAGGCATTCAGTTCCTTAGATAAGATGTCAAATCAAGGTCCTGACCATGTATGGTCATTAAGGATCCCATTGCACTCTGTGGTAGAGGAGGGGTGTTGTTAACCTGTATGTCCTGGCCAAATTCCAACTTGGGTAATTACTGTAATCTGCCTGCCAGAAGTCCCCTTACAGTTTTAATTGGATAGAGTATTCTTCGCTGGCTGATCAAATGGTCATGCAGTGTTGCTATGTGTAATTAACCACTTGCTACGTTTCACCCCAGAAGAGGCTGCATTTCAGTGATGTATGAAATGACCCCTTTTTATTATGTAGATTTGATGTGACTATATATATTGCTGACTACAGCACTGGTTTTGAAAGGAACTATTCCATATTGAGGGAGTACTTTAGAATATGATTCAAGTAAAAAAATATTCTGAAAATCAATCCAGTAACTGATTTTTACATGGAATTGAGCAGCTGCATTAATCTTCTGTGGGCACTTAGCACAAATAAAAGTCAGGGCGTTCTGTTTACTTAGAATTTGACATTGAATATGAAAACATTGCTGTAGACAATTTTTTATCTCTGAAAAAAGCCCCTCTCTAACCATCTGGAACAAATGAGAGGCCAATGGCTTAAAAGCCTAAAATAGGAGAGGTTCTAAACCAGCAAAATTTCCCACTCCATGGCATCGCTGCTGCCTTTTGAAAGCATGGCTTCTGCAAGCAGCCGTGTTGTTCTCAAACAGTTCCCCTGTGGCTGTGCAGGAACAGCTACAGATGGGCCCACAGGTGTTAATGCTGCTTCAAGAAGCATTAACACCTGATCAGATTTCTGCCTTTAAATCTGTGCAGTGCGGAGGGGAGAGTACTTTTGCCTGCCCCCAAGCCATCAACGGCCCAGCTGGAATAGGCAGAATTCCGCCCAGTGGAGCAACTTCTGCAGGATTCCAGGGAAGTTGAGAAGAAAAATGAATAATCCCTTCCATCCAAAATCTGCTGGACTACGCTTCCATCTGTTGTAGAGGCAGAACCAGAAATACAAGCTAATTTTTATTCTTTTGATGAATCAGTCCTGAAGTGAAAATTAATACGTATATAAAATATGACAAACTGTCCTTCCTTTGGGGTTTTATTAGACTGTGGTGTGATTTACTAAGAATCTGCAATTGTACACAACCGTTTTAACAAACTGTTTGTTATTGTATCCAGGTAACAAGCATGGTAAGTATTTTAACTAAAATGAGCATTATGTATTTTATCTGTGCTTGGCAGACTTTTTTTTGGCTAGTTTTTACTGTACTTTCAGACCTTAACTGCTGTTTCTAAAGGAGCTGTTTAAATGAAGAAGCTGCTCACCCATAGTATTACTCCATATAAGCTTTTAAGGGAATATATGTGTAAATTCATACACCGTGTATGAGAGCATGCATCCCTTGCCAGCATGCTTGCTACTTTGCTTGTAAACAATAAATAAATCCCGGAACTTCCCTCTTATTGCTTCTGTTTCCTTCACCATTAAGTCAGGTAGCTAAATGTTCACCTTTATTTATACAATTTTTCTAACTTAACACACGTGATATGGCCACAGCAAATTCTGTTTACTGCATTCCCATTTTTACTGTTAGACTCTTGCCTAGCGGCAAGGATAGATAGAGAGAAGGATAGATAGAGAGAGATAAATAAATAAATAAATAGCTGCTACTTCTGTGTGCATGAAAGAGGCTCTGTTATAGCTTTTAGCTTGGCAAATTATTGATGGAAATTTTTTTGAAATTAAATATTACATTTTTTCTTTTTTTAAGACTGACTTTTAAAAAAAGCAGAAATAACATAAATTTAAAATGGTAGCAGGGCCGGATTAACTGCGTTAGGGGCTTGGAGCTATTTTGGTTTTGGAGGCCCCTGCACATTCAATTTTGCCTGCAGAAACCTCAGTCTGAGCTTCGCCAATGAAGAAAGCAGCAGACACTTGCCCGTTGGCATCAGTGCTGACTTTCCCCCTCAGATTGGGGTGGGGGTGCCCTATTCATTTTTTTAGGGGGCCTCCAAATCCAGGGACAAAGCTGCAGCCCTCAAGAGTCTTGCATTAATCTGACTCTAGTGTATGCGTAAGTCTTTGCATGATGAAGGCCTAAGACTCAAGCACACTGAGAGTAGCTCTGTGGAACTTCTTTCAGTGTGTAAAGTTAAGCATGTCTTTGCAGGCTGAAGGGCCTTAGTCTTTTTGGAAACCCCATATTTATTTATTTATTTATTTATTTATATATTTATTTATTTAATAATTTCTACCCCGCCCCATCCAGCCTCATGGCAGCTTTGTTTATATAAAATAAAGCTCTACTTAAAAATTACAGTAGTTCTGTGGTCTCAATAAACATTTTCAGTACTAAAGGCAAATTCCTCTCATATTCAACTAGTGTAGCTCAAAACCCGTAGGCTCCAATCCTGCAGTCTGATCCACCCAGGCCTCGAAACTGAAACTTATAAGAAATCATTGGAACTCCACGAAGGCACAAGGGTCTGTCTGCAGAGATCAGCTAGCAGGATTACACACACACACACACACACCCCAAGGGTTTGTCAGCATCGAGGAGACCAGTGGGTGCTTTTAGTTGAATGGCACCCACGGCTCTACTCCGCATCACCCCTGGGTGGCCCCATCCATCTAAAGGTGGGCCACCAGATGTGTAGGTGGAGCAGAAGTGCTCCAGCCCTCCTAGCAGCACACCAGAACATCTTGGAGCACTGCCAACAGAGCGGGCTGCCCAAACCTGGAGGCAGAGTTGCAGTCTGTCTTCTCTGTGGACGGCTGCTGCAGTCCTGCTCCCGGTCAGGGATTGCTCTGGGCAATGCCATAGAGCTGCAGGTGGTAGCCTAGAGTGGTGGGCGAGCCTCCCACAGCTCTATGTTTTGAGGGAAGGGGCTCCAAGCAGTTGGATTGTGGGCCGCGGCAGCTGCCAAATCTTTATAAACCCGGCGTAGATGGGGCTGCACGCCAGAGATACAAGAGTAGCCCTCCCCCCCCCCCCCCCCGAAATTATTCTTAAACACATTTAGGTAACTGGAGTTTAAATTCTTATGTAGGCAGGCTATCTAGACTAGCTTAATTCATGCAAACTTTAACCTCTGCTAGCTACCCTCAATCAAGTCAAGTTATCGTATTTACACCAGGGTTTCAACTTGAGCTAGTTAGCAAGTGTAAGTGTGGGAGAAGAGTGTGTTTTTAAAACTGATCTAGGGCAAGAATCTTTAAGAAGGACCTTGGAATGTGTGGATGCAAAGAATCTATAGATACCTTCTCCCACACTTTAAAAACACACCCTTCTCCCTCATGTAGAAAGGCCACCAGTGTTCCCTGCGTGTCAGGAGATTACAAAAGAGGACGAGTTCAGTTGTCATTCAGTACTGAGTGAGAAGGGAATTTTGCCCAGAGGGTAGTTTGAATGTATTTTACTCTTCATGCTGTATTTTTCTGCATGGTTCACTCCTTTTTGCATTCTCTGTGGCTTTTTAAGTTTGGCGTATGTGCTTCTAGCTGTACTTATTTAATGTGGATTTGTTGTGCCCAACATATTAAGACTTCATGTGATTGTCATGTTAAAGGATCAGACTGCAAAGGACAAAGCACTTCAGCACATGGCAGCAATGTCATCGGCTCAGATCGTATCAGCGACTGCTATTCACAACAAGTTGGGCCTGCCAGGAATTCCCCGTCCGACATTTCCTGGAGCACCTGGCGTAAGTGGTTAATTGATTGCAGTTTAAAACATTTATTCTCGAACAGCAATGGGTCTTAGGCCGTTTTCACACAAACGCTGCGGCGGGGGTGCATGTACAGTCCCATGCTTCACTCACCTCCACCCATCACCCATTCATGGAGCAATGGGCACCAATGCCCAATGCTCCGTGTGTGGAGATGGGTGGAGGTCCCCCACCCATAGGAAACACACACCATGGAAATGCACCCCCACACGCTGCCCACCCATCCCCCACACACCGGCGCCCATTAGAAAAGGGCCTTAGTCAACCTAAATTTGTGTGTAAATTTTAGCTTTATCTGCATTTACAAAATGAATGAGAAATTCTTGCACATAACTATAAGAACTTATTCTACAAAGAAAACTGTGTGAAATATCTGTTTCTTTTTCTTTCTCTCCTCTAGTTTTGGCCAGGAATGATACAAACAGGTCAGCCGGGATCTTCACAAGAGTAAGTCTGAGAAATAAGGATGTACAACTCTGTGTATCAATTGCAAAGGCTTCACTGCTTGAGGCAGCAAGGCAGTGAGGCAAATAGTTATCAAGATTAAAAGAATAGATTAAATATTTGCACGAACAGGAATTAACCTTTGAAGTTGCATGAGCTCCTGAAGATTACAAAAATTACCAGAGCCAAAGTTTGGACTCTACTGTATAATTATCCCAGAAAGCAAGGGTGTGATTGCGTAATGTGTGTGATTTTAAGTGCATTTCCTACACAATACCATCCACAGTTTACTGTACAAGCTGTGTGTGGGAAAATGTAGTCGAGAAATCACAGTTTGTCTGAAGCAGGGGATGAACACTTCAGATTAGCCACCACTGTGCTAAGAAGCTAATCTTGCAGCGTGGGAGTTTGCAACTGCTTGGTACCTGCCTGGGTAACAGTGACCTTGTTTAAAAATGACTGGGAATGCAGACCCCACTGACACTGATAGCAAAACTCCCATTGATTTCCGTGGGCTCAGCGTTTCTCTTGCTTCCTTAAATCTCAACTCCGGAAGAGAAAAAAGTGATCTCTGTAGAGGTTCAACTCCACACACATACTGTCCTGTGCATCAGCCCATTGAAGCCAATGGCAATCTTTCCACTGACTTCAGCAAAATGTGGATTCCTAGAAGGCCAGTATGGACTAATCTGGTCTCGCCTCTTGCATAGTACAGGGTAAATGATTTCACGCAATTAAGACAGTGGAGACACCCAAGAAAGAGGCAGGGAGTTGACCATCCCCTCTCAGTCCCCCTCCTCCCAAGATGTTAGGGCTGCCAGAGCAGCCACTACAAAAAAACCAAGCAAACCCCCTCCGCAGCAAGAGCACAGTATTTCCTCCTGGCCTTAGCCAGGCTAAAGTAATAGGAAATTTCCAAAGAAGTTGTTGAGAGCAGCTGAACATGAAGGGGTGGGGATGTGTGGAACAGTAGCAGGTTCGGAGTACTTCCCGACGAAAGCGGAGTCCCTCGGCTGCGGTGAACTCTACAAAAGTGACTACAGTTGTGATTGTAAGCGGCTTTTGGAGCCCAATCACGCATGGTGTGTTAAAAGTTTGTATGCAAGTGACAGTCACCCCTGGCTTCTGCTACACACCCTGTATGTCAAATATACACCTGATGAAAGGGACAGTTGTGTGCAAAAAGAATATTAGCGATATGTTTTTAATGACTCATGCAAGACTGTGACAATAAATAGCATGACTCGCGTTTGATTCTTGTAACTCTTACTTTCAGCGTCAAGCCATTTGTCCAGCAGACCTATCCTGTCCAGCCATCAGTCACAGTCCCTATTTCAGGTAACCTTTCATTACAGTTTCTTTTGATTGAGAGTTGAGATGCATAAGGAAAAGCAGTGAGCGTGTTGTACTAATTTCAGAGCCCCTACTGCGCGCAGTAGTCTGTGTTGAGAGCTATGGGTGTTGACAAACGTGACAACAGCACGCTTTGGCCTGTGGGCCACCACGACGTTTGTAGTCTGCCAGATGTTTGCCCTGGGACTGTTTCTGGGCACGGTGGTGGCTAGCCCAGGCTGTGATCCCAGAGACCTCCGGGGTCACAGCCTGTGCTACTGTCTGCCCAATCAGGCCAGAGCAGGCTATAACATTTGTTATAGCCCACCATGGTCCGATGCGATTGGGTCTGCCATGAGTGGCTGCCATGATGGCTGTCATTGGCTGCCATGGCTGCCCATCATGGCAGGGGGCGGGGCACTGGGTGCAGTGCAGGGACGGGGCTGGCTGCACATTCATGTAGCTCCCCATCCTCCCCAGCAGGCTGGCCACTCGACATGTTTGTTGGCTTGCCGGACCTGATCCTGGCTGTGTTGCCAGCAGGTTCCTGGTCCAGATTGCGTTTTGGTGGCAGTGCTCCACCATCACTTCTGTTAATGCCCTATGTTGTATATCCCTTACTAAACGTTGGCATGCAAGCCACTAAGTAATTATGAAGAATTACTTCACTTGGTTAAAAATCATGGATTCTTAAATCCGCCCTGACATATGAACCAGCAGTTCCTATTGCACAAAATCAGATTTACTGGCAGTATTTTAGATTATGCCAAGAAAATGACTTTTGATGAATAGCAGGGAAAGGAATGCACACCACAATTAAAGAACCATATCTTTCCTCCCTTACTTCCATATTAACTTCAATTCAGGACTGAAACTAATCCCAAATCCTTAATGTTCCTCAAAGGCATAACATGTTTCACTACTGGTATATACACTGTGGATCATTCTTTCCTTTCTGAGCATCTCAGGCTAGAGGCTAATGCTTCAGAAATTCTCCTCTTGGCAATTACTTGCCTCTCATTTGGTGGTATATCTCCCATGAAACTCTCGTGTTATGATAGGCTGTTTTTACACAGAGCACCCCCCTCTCCCTCCCCCGGCTGCTCGGTGTTCGGGTGGGGGTGCAGCATGTGTGTGTGTGGCAGTCCATGTACATGGCCGCCGGTGGGTGGGGGGATGGGTGTGCATCTGTGTAAACACCACGGGTGGCAGGTGTTTGTGCGTGCGTGCTCCTGCCACACACCCACCAACACCATCCGCACAACTATCCAGACCCCCATCCACCCACGGAGCCCTCCGACAGAGCAGAGGATGTTCCATGGGTGTGGGTAGGTGTGCGGCGGGTGTGTGTCCGGGCAAACGGGCACACACCCACCTACATCCACCGTGCCAAAACACCCACCCACCCATTCATGTCCATATAAAAACGGCCATAGTCCCAATGCTTTGTCCAATCAAAGTTCCCCTTCCCTTTTTTCCTTCCCATATACATTTGTGTGCTGGGTTCAGTTGTGGGCTTCCCTGTTTCTCATTGGGCTTCTGATTCTAGCTACCCTGCATTGCCCAGAATGTTCCAAAGACTCTAATCATCTTCCTGGATAAAAACTTTGTGGTATAGTTCTATTCAGTGGACTCTGTTCTCATGTTTTCTAACTTTAGTTAGCTTGAGATTTGTGGCCGTGGAAGCAATGCCATCTTCAGCCTTTATTCTCCCACATCTCTTTTGAGATTTGCTCATCATAAGAAGGGCTATCTTTTGTTTTAATGCCCACTCCACTGGCCAGCCATTGAAGCTTACTCGCCGGTAAGGGGACTCAGACTCTGTACTGCACGTGGGACTCTTATAATCCCAGCTGACCATCTTAGGAAGGAAGGAAGCCCCAGCCCTGCATGGCTTGGGCCCAGGGTGTGTATAAGCAAGCCAATAAAAAACCTAGTTACGAGCTCCCAAAGTGGGTTTTTACAGCCCTGATCGTAATTGCTTTCAAGTTGCCATAATTCGCTCATGTGTTGCCATTGCTGAAATCTGTGTGCATAACCAGATTCAAACTTTACTGTTGTAATTTCCCTTTTATTTAAGCTTTGTGAATCCATACTGTCTGTCTAAGAGATGCAGAATGGTAAAGCAAGTGGTTGGGTTTTTTTGGTGGGTTTTGTTTTTTTTTAATATAAGAAAAAAACAACTTACTGGAACAATTACATAATGATCACCATTCTAGTAGCCAAGGATTGGCTGAAGACAGTGTGCTCTGTATCCATGGCTTCTAACACGGCTTCTATCCACACAGACATGGGGAGTGAGTCATAAAAAGGCAAACTGAAGGAGACTTAAGAAGGGCTGAGGATCTTGACCTTTAATACAGTGGTTTCCAAAGTTTTTGTCTATGACCCCATTTTGAGACATAAATGTAATCCAGTGACTCCGGACAGCAGCAAAACCAAGCAAACTGTATCATTTGGGATCATGACCCTGTCTACAGGTGGTGTGCAGGGCCAGCCTTAGAAATTGCGGGGCCCAGGGCGAACACAAAATGCGGGACCTCCTCAGCTCTACCCACTTTCCATAGCCCACCCACTTTCCCATGGTGCCTTCCATTTTCCAGGGCCCCACCCACTTCCATTTGACACTTAGAGAATTGTCATATAAGTTATTTTTAAATTGTCTGTACAATGTGCTCCAAAGAACATTTAAATCTGGTTTAGATGAAAGGGAGCCCAGGACACAGATATGGTTAAAAGGCAAAGACTGTAATTTAAAACACAGGAGGACATGCACACAACGGATAGGGACAGATTATCCATGGCCTGAACCTTCCTTCTCTTGAGCATATTTCTATTACACTCCCAACACGGGAGTTCAGACGTAGATCCAGCTGGTCAAACATAGAAAAACAACCCCCCCACAGTCACAGCACGCCCCATGAAAGCAGGGATGAGGAACTGAACCTCAGGCCCAGAGCGGCCAAACACAGCTCTCAGCAAGACTTTGTCAGTGTGACCCCTTTCCAGTTATTGGATTTGGGGATCTCAAGCACCAAAGCACTGAAAATCCAGTTAAACATATCAAACAAGAAAAACAACAACCCACGATCACAGCACCCCTCAACCCCTTCCGAAACCATCCCCCAAATGGCCCCACTCTACTCCCAAAGCCCCACAGAGGGGTGCAGCAGCAACACAAATGAGCTCATATCAGGAAAGAAGAGGAAGAAGTATTGGCCAGGTGGCCCTTACCTCAGCTGCTGCTGGGCCTGAGTCTTCTGGGAGCCGGGCTGGAGGTCAGTCCAAGGCTGGCAGGCTTAGGTTGCTAGACAGGAGGGGACAGCAGGAACATTCTGCTGGGCCTCTCCTTGGGCAGGGTAGTGGCTCCCTTTTCCCCTCCAGGAGCCATGGGGGGAAGGGGGAATGGGGACAGTCATCGGGGGTGAGAGGGAACAGCCATAGGAGGGGGGGGGAGAGGGAGCAACTCCCTCTTGTGCACATATACTCACCCACACATACACCCTTCTCTCTCTTGCACACATCTCTCACACATTCATTCTCTCATACACACTCATTCATTCGCTCTCTCACACATGCTCTCACCTTTCTCACATATTTAAACTCATCCACATGCTCTCGCCTCTCTTTCACTCGCACACCCATTCATACTCTCACACATACTTTCACCTCTCTTTCACTCACACACACACACACACTCTCTCACACGTTCAAAGTCACACACATACATTTAAACAAACTCTCACAGACACACATTTAAACAAACGCACACACTGACCGTCTCGGGTCGACCAGACTGGCCTGGCTTACCTGCCTGCGCACACTGCCCTGCACTGCACTGCACTGCCTCCTCCAGGTCCCGACCCCAGCCACGCCTCCGCCGTGCCGACTCAAATCCGCTGCCGCTCCCACCACGGATCCCATGCTGCTGCCACCAGCCACTGCTCCATCTGGCTCCTTGTTCGCCCAATTCTGTGGCCGCACCGCTGCCGATATAACCGCCCGCATCCCCCGCCAGCCGGAAAGTGTTCCCGCCAGGAAGTTGTATAAAGCAACTTCCTGTGAGGGGAGGGGGGTTGTGAGGGAATGAGGAGTAGAAACCAGGTGAGGAATGGCTGGGGTCAACCACGTGGGGCCCTGCCAGAGGCCGGGGGGGGGAGGACTCAGGAGCAGCGTGGTGGGTGGGTCAAGTGGCGGCAACAGGGCCCCGCGCATGATGAGCATGCATGTCACCACCACCCCAACTCAACTAGCAGTATCGGAGGGGCCGCAGCCCCCACCTCCAATTATTTTTTTAATTTATTTTTTTAACAGCCCAATCGCGGGGCCCCGCAAGGGGCCGGGGCCCCCTAGTGGCCCCGCAGTAATGCCGGCCGTATGTGAGGCCATGTGTCTTGATACATCGTTTGGGTAGAACCCCCACATACCGGGCCAAGCCTGAGTGTACCCTAGAGACACCTATTTTGTTTTCCCCTTTTAGTGTAGTAACCAAGCATTTAGAAGTGCTAATGAATGTGCCTCCACTATACCTGTGTAGGGTGGAAGTATTATGGACCCCATTTTACAGACAAGTAATTGAGGCACAGCTGTCTTGGGTGACTTGCCCAAATTTTCACAAGGAAGCTGTGATAGAACAGGATCTCCCAAGTTCCAGGTTAATAATAGGGCTATATGACCATCCATCTCTACTGCTATATAAGCCAAAAAGGAAGCAAGTTGCACTTTGTTTGCTTCATATCATTAGTGCCAATATCAGTAGTTGGTCTACTGTTTCTCCAGGCTGCTAAGAATGAACTTGCTTTTAAATAAATACCAGACCTAGGTTGTTTTAGTTTTTTGCTTTTAAAAAATATAAAAATTAAAATGTAAGTCGTGAAATGGTTGTTCTAGTTAAATCATCTCTCCAGTGACGGACTGGAACATAACAATAGCCATTTGTATTTCAGGGTTTGAGCCTGCATCTGCTCCAGCACCCTCGGTTCCTGCTTGGCAGGGACGATCCATTGGAACAACCAAACTCAGACTGGTGGAATTCTCTGCTTTTCTGGAACAACAGAGAGACCCAGAATCAGTAGGTGTTAAACTGGAATTGTCTAGCCAATATAAACCTGGGGTAGGGAAACTCTTCCCTTCCACACACTGTTTTGAAACGTACAAGCTCTACAAGCTGGATAGGAGGGAGGGGGCAGATGGGGCGGAATGGCCAAGATTGTGGGTCTATGCCATGGATCCATCCTCTATCCTTGGGTTCATTCATTTCTCTCTGTTCCCTTTGCATGAACTTACTCGCGTTGCTTGCAGGTACAGACTAGATCTTTAGACCAGGTGCAGGAAAGGGACTAAATAAAAAACAGCTGAGGGGCAGATTTTGCCAGTGGACCAGAGAGAGGTTCTCCATCTCTAATGGGAACGATTGTCTCCTCTTAATTATTGTTCTTCCAAAGCTCTAGTCCCTTTTGCACACTTTCTATTATGGCACTAATGTAATGTGAAGCTGTCTTACACAAATCTGAGAGAGGCAGGAGACACAAAGTAATTAGATCCTTTTACTGGATCATCATCTGCTGCTGCATGTGTGCAAGCATCAGACAGGAAAGAAGGCCCCTTTGCCACCCCCTGGCCGCTGGGCATGAGACTCTGGACGTGGCCGCGCAGCGGGGCCTGTTAGAAGGCACCGCTGTGGAGTCTGTGAGAGGCTGTTGGTCAGCCACCCTGAAGTCGCATGCGCGGGGGATGGAGGCACACCCCTTTTAGGAGGGGCTGATCTCCTGTAAGCCGCATGCAGCGGCAGTCCAGAGTGTCGAGGCGACGAGGCAGCCCCACCCACCTCCCCTCTAGCACTGTTGTCATCGATGGTTGCCTTTAGGGAGCCGAGGAGGAATTTTGGCGAGTAGCCAGATTAAATGGATCACTTTTTTTGCCACCTCAGCAGTGCAGAGTAGGCTAAATAGGCTAATTGAATGATTTAAGTGGCAATATTCAATCTGGCTCATCAAGAAAATTTCAATTCGGTCTACTGAATTTGGCTTCATGATTGTAAGTAAATAGGGTAATCTGTTATACAAGACCAGATCTAGGGGCTATTTGACGGAGTATATGCATTCATAGTTTGATAACGAGGAAGACAATTTTTTTCGCACTCTGCAGGGGTCCAGTATGCTATTATAGGTTAAATAGGAATAAGTTAAGATATTGAGTCATCTCCTTAAGAGATGGGGAGGTGACCCCAGGTGTAATGCGGGGCACAGCATGCACTGGGGTCACGGCCCTGGGGTGGCGGTGTCTTAGCGGGGTGAGGAGGGACACGCGCTGCCTTCACACCCTGCGGGCACGAGACTCCTTACTCATGCCCACAGTTGGGCTTGCCCCCCTTTGGCCACTTGCTGTTGCGCTGTCGAAGGAGGGGACTGTTTGTGTCATGGGTACTGACACTGGAAGGCACATCCAGGCCAGTACCAGAGTTAATAAGTTGAAATATTAGTTAGCATACTGGATCCAAATTGCTTGGTGCAATTACCCCACCAGCCTTCGTTCATTCGTTAATATTGGTTTTAATAAAGAGTACGGCCAAGAGTTAACCCAACTACTGTCTCTGAGTCTTGATTGGGGGGTGCTTCGACAAGAATTCTGTGAAGCTCAAAGTCTTGCATTCAAAAATCAGTCTTAAAAAAAAAAGTATTGTTAACTACTTTTATCTTCCATATTATATTTTTATTATGTTGGTAGCCGCTCTGGGCCGCCTGTGGCGGGATAGAACGAGATATAAATTACATAAATTAATAAATAAATACATAATATCTTTCATTTTTGGGACCAATATCTCTAAACAATGGAAGAGTGTTCAAGTATGCTACGTTAGGCATAATATTATAATCGAGGACCAGTGAATTCCACAGAGCTATGATTGCAGCCATTATTGCAAAATTCAGCATTTGACATAACTGTTGCAGAAATTGTCTCTGGAAGTGCAGAATTAGAACACAGTAGGGAGCATGTGAGCTAACCAATGAGATGCTGGACTGTGCGCTGCTTACACACATTCTGGGGCAACGGGGCCTGCTGCCAAAGTGAAGCAACCTGTAACTCCTTGCTGAATGGAAGAGCCCCCAGATATGAGAGCTCTGTGTGGTATTTTATGTTTAAAATGAGAGATGTCAAACACTCAGAAGAGATTTTTTGCTCCAAACACACACAGGAGGAAAAATGCAGTCTCACTTGTTTCAACATCTGCTTTAGAAATATAGATGAAGAATAGCTTGGTATTTTGTACAACTTACTGTTCTCAGAGGTACAAAAGTGGTGCTTATTGTAAATATAATGCATGTCCTGTGGCCAAATTGAATTTTAAAATGTCTGGATTCTGCACCACAAAATCCCAAGCAAGGCCAGGCAACTGGGTATTGTAAAATCCAAACACCAGTGAGCTCATTTGCTGAATTTGTTCCTAATACTAATCATTGTGTCTTGTGTATTTGCCATGGAAAAACTGTTTACATCTTCACCTAGTGCATGTCACAAAACAGCAGAAATCAAAGGAGCTCCTTTCAGTTTGCAGTGGAAAAACATGTTGTTGAACCTGAATTTTTATGTAGATTATTTTTTGAAAAGCAAATATGCTCACGGGCATGTGCTAGAGAAACTCCTTTCTTCTTCAGATTGCTAGCAAAATACAATTGCCTGGAGGAGAGTGATGCTATCATATGCTTTTTATAATTCTATTCTGGAAACCATAGAATTTATGTGTCCTAGCAAAGGGTATGTTATCAAGTAAGTGTTTACCCAGCATAATGGAGATCAGAGGCCATTTTTAAATAAGCACGGCTGTGGGGGAGGTCTATGTTCACTGAATGGATCAGCCACCGAGTGCCCATGCATGTGGATGAGTCGGGACAGATTCAAATGGAACACAAGGGGGAATGCATCGTGGAGACCAATGGGTCAGCAGCCGAAAAAGCCAAACGCCAATCCTCGCACTCTCCGCCAGGCTGACAGTCCAGTCCCAAACACACGCCCCACACAGCATGGAGTCCAGGACAAACACCACCAAGGCATGGGGTCCTGTTCCAAGGGGGATCATGACCCCTGGAGTGGGTGTGATTAACCCTATGCTGCAAGCTGGGGGGACTCCATGATGGAGTGAGCAGGAAGCAGAAACCTCCCCACAGAGCTATGTGTCCGCAAAAGTGCACTGAAACACTCCAGCTGTCAGAGTGGATGGGTGTTCCAATCCTACCTAGAGACCGCCTACAGAGACAGCCTGAACCCCCAAATCATTGGGTGCCACTATGACTGAGTGAGCAGGGTGCAGCTTTGCGGGGCTTCCCCTCTACCCACCGACCAGCCACCTACACCCGGGTGGACGTTCCTGGTCCTCGCTACCCTGCCCCAGTTCTCTGACGCTGGCAGCTAATACCCCGCACAGGGTCGGGCAGCCCAGAGCTTCAGAGTGGGTAGCTCAATCCCTGGGGTATTTATCCACATTTTTATGCCACCCCCTCCTGCTTACGCATCTCAGGGCAGCTAACAACATAATAAAAACACATAAAATCACAACATTAAAATAACACATTAAACATTAAAATAATCCAGGCAGAAAAAAAGAAATACTAACCCAACCTCCCCACCCATCACCCGTCTCCCTCATCAAAGGCCCATCAGCATCGCCAGATCTTATACTGTCTAAGGAAAGAGGGGAGGTCTGAGGCCAGGCAGACCTCCAACGGGAGGGAGTTCCGCAGCTGTGGTGCGGCCACCAAGAACACCCTCCTCATAGTCGACACCCAGGAAATCCAGGGGTCCTCAAGGAGGACGCCTCTGGCAGACCACAGAGGCCAATCTAGTACCCAGGGGTGAGGCGGTCCTGCATATAAGTGAGGGTCAGGCCATTCAGGGCTTTAAAGGTACAAACCAACACCTTGAATTGAGCCCAGAAGACTATTGGCAGCCATTGCAGAGAACGGAGCACCGGAGTAATATGCTTGCAATGACTTGTCCCTCTAAAGAGATGAGTCACCGCATTCTGCACCAGCTGCAGTCTCCAGACCATCACCAGGAGTAGCCGTACATAGAGCACATTACAGTAGTCCAATCTCGATGTAATAAAAGCATAGATGATTGTGGCAAGGTCTGTGTCTGAGACGTACAGCTTAAGCCATCGCACCACACATAATTGGCAAAATGCACCCTTCGTCACACCCACCACCTGGACATCCAGGCAGAGCCACAGGTCTAGGATCACCCCCAGACTACGGACCTGAGATACCAAGGGAGTACTGACCCCATCAATGATGGGGGCTATTAGGGATGACTAAACGCAGTTCGGAGTTCGGACCGAACTCGACCAGTTCAGTCAACCGAACTGAACTTCCGAACCGAACTCGATTTTCAAACTGAACCGAATTTCCGAACTCAGCTCTGTTCGCCCATCCCTAAAAGATAATATTCCATTTAGTTCAATGGGATTTGAAGTTTGGACTTCGGACCAAACTCGAATAGTTTGGTTGACCGAACCGAACTTCCGAACCGAACCGAATTTCTGAACTGAACCGAACTGAATGTCCGAACTCGGTTCTGTTCACCCATCCCTAGGGGCCATCACTCCCCTGTCTTTTCCCACAACCATCACCTCTGTCTTGTCGGGATTCATCCAGGTACGGATGGATAGGGTTTCTCTGGGTAGACAGAGAGTCGGGCTTCCCTGGAGGTCTAAGGGGCATTGGACCACACACACTCTACTGTAGTGAAGGAAAAACAGTTTACTTCATCAAAGTATATGAACAAAACCAGTTGGTGACAAAGACAAGGTTACAAGGCAACCACAGGAATCAAAGGGCAATCCATGCAAGCTTCTGTCGGCATACTGTTCCCTTATCTGGTTCTCCTTAAGCTGAGTATACCCATGACCCCTTATCCCAGAGCCAGGTCTCCTCCCCTGTTGTGGCTAGGGCTGAAACAAAATTTTGCCCTTCTAGAAAATCTTGTCGAGAATAGACTTCTCGATGAGATTTTCTCATCTCGAGTTTCTCACGAGAGTCTTGTGAGAAACTCTAAATTCTCACAAGAAATTCAAGATCCTTGTGAGATTCGCAAGAACCTCAAACTAGCAAAAGAATGCTCTGCACATGAGCAAAAATGGCCGCCAGCACCATCAATTACCCTTGATTCATTTGCTGATCTGGCATGCGTATTATATCATGCCCTTTACTAATTCTGAAACTACAGTGTTTTAATGCCAGAACTGCACAGAATGCAAATAGTTTAGAATGACATCATTATTTTTAATATGCAAAGCATAGGATTGAAGTTCTTAAATTTGTATATGCACAGATTTTTTTGGTATCCTTGAGGTTCTTGAGTTTCTCATGAGAATCTTGAGTTTCTTGTAAGACTCTCATGAGATCTCGGCAGGGCTGCAAGATTCTCGTAAGAATTATTTTAATTCTTGTTTCAGCCCTAGTTGTGGCTGATCCCCTTAGCCGGCAGATTGAAGGAAGACCTTTGGGGAGAAGTGTTAATATACCTTTTCCTAACCAGGGACTGGAATCTTGCTTGACAGTTCCCCTTCTAGATCCATTTGGTTGCGGACAGGAGTTTCTCAGCCCCTGTTGGCAAAACTGGCCTTGCTAGGCACTCTTGCTGCCTCATTGAAAAGAGCTTGGACGTGATTAGCACCCATTATCCTACCCTGACTTGCCCCTCAAGTTATAGCTTTCCCAAGCCCACAGGTGGGTTTCCTTCACCTAATTGTGCCTTCCACTCCTACTCAAGAGTACAATGCTATGTGCCTTAATACAGAGAACATAACAATCCATTAAATAAGTCCTGGCCATTCAGGGTTATACAATGGCCAAACATGCAGCGTGTCCACTCACACCCCCTGTCTGTAGCATACTCATGCAGGCAGCTCACAGTGCGATGTCTGGGGGTAGGGGCAATCACAGCAGAGGCACCAGGATGGTGCAATTCAAGGGCAAAGTCAAACAGACAGAGTCCTACACACAGGAATACAGGAGACTGAGGGGGGCCACAGTCACCGAGTGTTGGTCCAAAGCCAGGTCATGGCAGTGGCAGAGCCAGAGTCGGGAACCCTGCACCCTCCACATACACTGCCCATGCAAACATCCCTCTCTCGTAGCCTCTCGCCCACATATGTCGATCCACCAGGAAGTTCAAATCTCCGTGATCCCTGCTGCCCAGAGAGAGCTGAACATTTGCGTGGGTCCAGATCTCATACAGGAAAGCCATCTCCGTTGCAGTAGGCTCCACGGACTGGTAGGTATCGCCAACTGGGGCCCTGAGCAACTGCAGCTCATGCATATGATCCTGGCACCTGTCCTGCTGTCTCTGGTAACCCCTAACATGCATCAGGATGGTTGCAAAGGTGATGGGGAGGGAGGCACAGGCACTGTGCCCCCTCCAAAAAGGCACAGGTGAAACTCGAGGAGCCTATACATCTTCCTGCAAAGTAACACGCTCACTCATCTCCACGGTAGCAGCATTCCTGGGCTGAGCCACAAATGGCACCTGAACAGGGACCCAAGGTAGCTGCCACAGGAAATGGCTAAGTTTGGGGCGTGGCCAGCACTATAAAAGGAAACCAGTCCCAGGAAGAGGGGCGGTCTGCTCCTGACTGTTGTGGAGTGAACATCTCTGCCAGAGGCTGCTTGGATGGCTGCTGACCCAGAGGGCCCTGAAGGGAGAAGCCTGATGTGAAGAGCAAGGAGTGAGTGATGACAGCTAGCCAATGGACTGTGTGTGGCTAGGCTATATATTATGTGATGGACTTTATACTTGTTTGAGACTGGCCAGAGGTCTGGCGCCTGGCCTGCAACTAAGGTGGAAATAAACTGTTAACAAGTTTTACCCAGTGAGTGACCGTCTTCTTGGGGCCTAATCCTGACAACACTCACCCACTAGAAAAGTGAAGACCCTGCTAGAGTCCCATCTCCAGCAGGCCCCAGAACACGGAACCCCAAGTCGCTCACCCTCTGCTAGCAATCACGGTTGCACACTCAATGTCCCAGGAGCAACAGACTTTGTGACAGAACATCATAAGCATCATGCATGGACAAGGGATCGACCAACAGCAGCTGTACATCATTTCTAAGCCACAGTTCACCTAAGGTCACTGTTGCACAGACACCCCAAACTGCTGTACTCACTCCAGCACATGGTGAGGGGCTAGGGACCCTGGACATGTCTGACATGTAACGGCCACAGCAAGCACTGACTGCCCCATGGGGATAGGAGACCAATATAAGCTCAAAGGGCTACCTGCAACCAGATGCAGCTGTGCCCCAACTCTACAAGATAACAGAAGGCCAGACCCCTCCACCCCACTGGAATGCTGGGCGGCCTCTCCCCAGTGACCTTATTGCAGACGGTAACCATGAGCCTCAGTGATAAGGTGACATGTGGCGGGGGGGGGGGCTGCAGCCACAGGGATGACATCAGAACCCTGGCTTAGGCGGGGAGAACAACCCTAGGGGAAACACATGGACAGCACGTTAGGCAATACCATGTAATGGTTTTATTCACCATATGACAATGGAATGGGGGAACAGGATCCTGCAACACAGTAGTCGTGGGTGCCTGCCGCGGGCCCGGCTCCATCTGGCGTTCTAGGTATAAGATGGCTTGTGCAGGTGCTGGCAGATCTCCAGCAGAAGCTACTCATCCTAGCTCCACTCCCTCTCTGGGCGGATATCTCACGTAGAATTTTGGGTCCTAACAGCCATCTAGTCCAACCCCCTGTCATAAGGCAGGATGTCCAATACTAGGAATGGCCAATGTTCCCAACCCTAAGAGCCATGCACAACCATCTTCATATGGGCAGGAGCTACACAAACCTCTTCTGCTTCACAGTTGGCTGGAGGATCCAATGCTTTTTGGTCCTGGCTGCTGAGATTTGGGTACAGTAAAGTAAGGCACAGGACCACCCCTGACAGAGAGCTGCATTTGAACTGCCCAAGAACCACATTCAGTTCCTGAGCCACAGTTTGGCCACCTGTCGGGATCTGATGCCAGCAGAACCAGAATGTACAACCGTGGGGCCGCCAAGCATGGCCCAATCCTCCCAGCCACTGCAACAGGTAGCAGTAGAAAACGACAGTACCAGTCTCTGCTCCCTCCAGACTTGGGTAACCCTGCTGTGATTGACTGCAGAGCTCTGGCAGAGGATTGGCCCTAAGGGGCCATAAAAGCTTCTGAGTCAGAGGCTCAGGCCAGCACCAGTTCTGTGCTTCAGACTGGGCTTGTTGCTAAGCCCACCGGGACTCCTCTCACTTTGCTCCGATGCCTTGCCCTCGCCCCATTCACGTTATTCCTTGCCTCTCCACGTTATTCCTTGCTCTTCCCAGCCTGTGCCTCCCGCCGCCCACCCTTCGGACACATTGGATCAGGCTTTGGACTTTGACTATGTCTCCAAATTGCCCCCTGGGCTTGATGCTCTCTTCCCAAATGGAGGCCCAACCAGGGAGCCCTGCTCAAACCCACCGCATTGATTCTCACTCGCCAAAACTTCCAGGCTGGGTCCCCGACACCTCCCCTCCCCTATATGTACAGCACAACAGACAGATGCTTGACCAGCCAGTGTTTAAAAACATCAATTGAAGGAGATTCCCTGAAGTAGCTTCTTTTGTGCAAAGTTTAACTTTTCTCCTTCTCGCTGAAATCCTGTCCTGCTGCCTTTTAGGATAGGCAATGCAGAAGTCCTTGACCGAGTAATTGGCCGAGCCATCTTGTAAGGACTTTGTCATATGCAGAATACTCAACAATAGTAGATGCTACACATGTGCCAAAGTACATGGGGAAATAATTAAAAGTCTAATTATGAAGCATATGCATGACGTAGTAAACTTAAAAAAATTCTCTTCACTTTCTAGTACTTTACCATGCCACCTAAATGTTATCCTACTATAAACATTATTTTGGAATAATAATATTTTTGTACATACTAGGTATCAAAGTTTGTGAAATGGGTCTTTTTATGTAGTGCACTGTATTGCAGGGCACGTCTCCTCCGTTAAGATCAGTGGGAGTTTCCCCCTTGATTTTAATGGCAGAGGACTGTGCTCTTGGTGTCATTTTACATTTGCAAAAACCTGAGCAACAGACAGTTCTGTAGCTAAGTGCCCTTTGTGTCTTTCCTCTGAAGAACAGCATGGTTTTAAGCAAACTTATTTTCGGTAGCTGATATGCAAGACTGCTGATCACACTACTGGTACCAATAATGTGAAACCAGCGGAGTGAAGTGAATACATTTGCAAACTAATTGACTGCAAGGGCTTAAAAGATGCTGCTTTGACAATTGCAGGTATCAAAGTCACATCATAAATATTCTCCTAGTTATTATGTGCAGTATCATAGCAGCATGCAAGCCGTGACACTGCTACAGTACATGCGAGGCCAAGGCTCAGAGAGATCTCTGGGGACTTTTGTATTGGGGGCAGATGAAGGCTCTCTGGAGAATGTAATACGTATGCCAGCTGTGCAGAGAAAAGTTAGACAAAAACTGTGAGGCAGAAAGCTCAGATAAACATAATGGAGCCCTATGTTAGGGGTAGGCAAACTGTGGCTTGGAAGCTACCTGAGACTCTTGGGCAATTCAAGCTTGGCTCTTGGGCCAGAGTGAGTCCCAGGTCCTGCGCTCCTTTATTAGTCCTGTGTCTTAGTTCATTACAGTCAAGCCTCAATAGCTGAATTGCAGCTGCTCTTTAGAATCTCAGCCGTCAGGACTTCACAACATTGGCTCCACCAGCCAATCACAAAGCAGAAGACCTTAAGGTTGGGAGGTGTTTTTTTAAAAAGGGACATGCATGTGTGTCTTGTGGAGTTCAGCAGATTTTGGTATTCAGTGCTTGGGGTTGGAAACTTTGCTCATCCCTGCCCTGTGTCTTCCTGCCTTGTGGAGATGAGAACCCCTCCTGTTCCTTTCTCTTGCAAGCATTTGCCCTGGATTGGGGCCTTGCTGGTGGGGAAGCCCATCTCTAAATGTAACACGTTTATGTGAATGGTTTCTGAGTGTATCACTAACATGAAATTATGTGTATTTGTAACTTCTTGTATGTTGCCCAAAACAAGTAGGGCCCATTCCCCCACACCTAGCCATGAGTACTCCCTGCCCGGACACCAATCCCCGGCAGTGCTCCACATGCTCTTTCTTCCACAGAGGGTTAGGGTTAGCCTGTACTTCTGCGGGTTATCAGTGACACCAGGCAGGAGGTGGGGAAAGAGGCTCCTACAACCTCCTCCTGGAACAAGCTTTGCCACCTGGATCCTGCTCAATTGCCATACAAGTGTTTGGTCGAACAAGTTAAACATGAGGGGAGCAGAAAATATTGGTGGTGGAGAGAGGTATCTAAACTTACATAAGAAGTGCCATACTGGGTCAGACTAACGGTCCATCGAGCCCAGCATCCTGTGTCGGACAGTGGCCACTCATGGGGCCTGGGAGCACCCAACAGATCCCCATGCTATCCATACCCTGTGGGTCATCCCCAGGTTCCCGACAGTAAAGGGTTTTGTTCCCCAATCCTATCTGGCTAATACCTGCTAATGGACCTATCTTCCAAAACCTGTCCAAACCTCTTTTAATCTCAGCTATACTGCTGGCTTTGCCCACCTCCTCTGGCAGTAAATTCCACAATCCAATTGTACGCTGAATGAAAAAATACTTTCTTTTGTTTGTTTTTACTCTGCCACCTGTGAGTTTCGTGGAGTGTTCCGTAGTTTTAGTACTAGTTGAGACGATAAATAACCATTTCCTGTTTACAAGTTCCACACCACTCATGATTTTATAGACCTCTATCATATCTCCTCTCAGCCGTCTCTTTTCCAAGCTGAAGAGCCCCAACCTATCAAGCCTCTCCTCATACAGGTGCTGTTCCATACCCTGGATCATTTTTGTTGCCCTTCTCTGTACCTTTTCTAGTTCCGCTATGTCTTTTTTGAGATGGGGCGACCAGAACTGCACACAGTATTCAAGGTGCGGTCGCACCATTGATTTGTATAGAGGCATTATGACATCCTCA
>QEPC01011608.1:4339112-4413909 GCA_003113815.1 Sphenodon punctatus | reverse complement strand
GGGGGGGGCAGGGCTGTGCGGCTGCACATTGCACCATGCAGACCCGCGCACACACCCCATATTCCCTCCTGCGATCACCCGGAACGTCTGCTGGCCATGACTGTTCGATTATGGCGGGGAATCAAAAGGGTGATTCCGTGACGGGGCCAAAGGCGCCCCGTCACGTCTGAAATCACCCTAAGTCTGTGTTTTAAGATAAGCTGAATCCTCACATACTTAGAGGGAATCTTAGCCATTGTCTTCTCTGCTGATGACAGTTAAATACAAAGACTCAAAACAACTAAGGGGCTGTAATTTCAATACAATTGAGTTTCTTCTCAGTAATTTCTACCTAACTTCTTTCTGATTAGTTTAATTTAGATAAGTGCTTAATTAATCCAGTTTCCAAGGGAAGAAGTGTATTCTGGGCCCCACATATCTGAAAGACCGCCTGTCTTTCCATGCCCTGATGTGGCCCCTGTGATCAGCTAGGAGTACCTCCCTGTAGGTACAATCTTGTAGTGTTGTTCGTACAACAAGGGCTCACAGGGAGGAGTAGTTCTCAGTTGCTGCCCCAGTGCTTTGGAATTCCCATCCCCATGTTCTTTGTTTGAACAACCAGGGGAAGGGACGTCGCCTGGGTGTCTTCTGGAGGGTGGTGTAAGACTTTTTTATTTGAAAAGGCATTTGTTGGGTGGGGATAGGGTTTGGGATGGTTTGGGGGCTTGGGAAGGGGGTGGTGGTATTGGGTGGGTTTGTGGAGGGTTGGGGGGATTTAGGGTTTTTTGTATTTTAATGTTTTTATGATTTGTAAGCCACCCTGAGCCTCTGGGAAGGGCAGCATATATGCTGATCTCTGAGCTGCTTCTGCACACACCCCAACTGCAAGCAATGGAAACAGTTTTCACAGCTAAATTATTTGGAAGCTGCAGTGAATTCCACCAAAGCAGTTCACCAGGAAGGAAAGCTATACAACACCTTTAAAAGACAGATCTAGGGGGGGACTGCGCATGTGCAAAGAGTAGCGGCAGCAAGAACCCAACCCTCCCGCTGCTTAATCCCCCGCTGGAGCAATAAAAGATTACTTTTACCCTACTCCAAACTACTTGGAATAGCATGGGGATGGGTCTCCCCCAAAAACCTACCAGTTCTGGCACACTAAGGAGCTTTTATGCGGCCAGACAGGGCCCTGAAGCCAGAGCTCACAGGGAAGCGGGCCAAGACAACATGGCGGCCGCACTGGAAGATCCAGCCCCAGAAGAATCGCCTGGCAGAGTGGTGAGAGAGACTGAGAATATTACCCAAATGCTTAATGAAATTAAGAATGAGATGCATAAGGCTAGTCTCCATAGAGAGAAGCTTTTCAGCAAAATAAGTAAAGTCCAGCAAGTCACCGACAAAACTAATACAAAGCTGGAAAACATGAATAAAAGAGTGGAGGCAATAGAGGAGAGAGTCTCCCAGGTGAATGATCTGGCCACAGCCCAAGAGAACATAGTCTCCCAGCTACAACATACAGTAGTCCTCTTCATGGAGAAAATGGAGGACCTTGAAAACCGTTCACGTAGGTCTGATCTGAGGGTGGCGGGAGTAAAAGAAGGGTTAGACAAGGGTGGGGTTGAAAACCTCATTAAACACATCATTTTTAATTTGTTTAATTTAAACTTAAATTAAAGTTTAATTTTAATAAAACTTGAAGGATAACTTTCCAGAAAGTTTTCCAGCAGTTTGTCTCTAACTTCTGAGTCACGTTTGACTCCAGGATAACTTTCCAGAAAATCAACATATTCACAATCCTGAAATAGATAGAGCCCATAGAGCACTCAGACTAAAGCCAAAAGACTCTGAACTACCATGCACCATTATAATTCAGTTCTCAAGATACAGGGATAAGGAACATATCCTTTCTCTGGCAAGAGAAAAACAACAACTAGAATTCAGAGGTTGCAAACTCAGATGTATCTGGATTATACAGCAGAAACCATAAAAAAGATGGGGAAATGGTCCAAATACTTTCCTAAATTAATCAACTAGGAGTGAACACTCAGATCAGATTCCCAGAAAAATTAGCCATATGGATAAATAGCAAAAGAAAATATTTTGAGGAAGCTGAGGAGCTGGATGCCTTTCTGAATGCTAATGCCTATCAGGAAACAGAGGAACTTTTGAAACAAAGAAGGTAGTAGCTTTGTTAATTGATTATCAGGAAACCTGAAATACAGAAAGGGTGAAAAGAAAGAATTTGGACTAAGGAGATACACAACACCTTCACAAGAAAAATGATCTGTGAACAACATATCTCTGAGGAAGTTCATCTACAGTTACATGAACTATGTTCCAGACTGATAAGTATACTATATATGTTCATGTCTAATGTGTTATTTTTCTGACGATAATTGTGTATAATTTTAAACATACCAACTTAGAAATGAGGAAATGGAGATGGGTGGATTTATACCTTCACTAATAATAATATTGGTTTGCTCCAGGGGAGTGGGAAGAAATAGAAAAGAGGTAGAACTGACTGGTTTTGCCAAACTTAAATCTCTTGATAGAGGGGGACAGAAGGTACTATAGATTGCCTATAAAATAAAACAAAGAGGGTCTTATTCTAAAGACCAGTATTGGGAAAATTATGCTCTTCACAGTCCCCCACAAAGGAGGCATTATAGTTGTGGATGGTGTCTAAAAGTTCAAAAATATGTTGTTTAGTTTTATAGTTCTGTTTTTGGTTGAAGGCCGTGATGGACATACAGAGGTATATAAGAATAACCAGCAATTATTCAGCATTGGTCATAAACGTCAAGGATCAACAATTAAATATGGCTGATCTCAAAATTAAAACCCTGACCCTTAATGTAAAAGGTCTAAACAGCCCAGTCAAAAGATAAAGAATTAAACATTTAGTTGTTGAGCAAAATGTTGATATGTTTTTTTAAAGGAAACTCATTTACTTCTCCACGATTTATTTAGATTTGCAACTAAAAATATGGGGGAGGTAATAGCCTCTTGTGCAGTTTTTAAAAACAAACAAACAAACAAACCAAAAACCTCCAAATTATAACAAAGGAAGCCCAAGGTACACTCCTTATACAGGAAGACTTCAATACACCTTTATCAAAACTGGACATGTTCCATAATACAAAACTGAGACAACAGTAAATGAAATTAGTAGAGGAAATAACCAAATTAGGACTGATTGATGGCTGTAGATGCCTTAATAACAATGCATGGGAATATACTGCTTTCTCTGAAGTGCATGGCACCATTTCTTGTATAGATCATTTATTGGTGGAAAGAACTGAATGGCAAATTTAAAAAAATGTCAGTTACTGCCGTTAATAATGTTCGACTACTATACAGTAATAGATATCTGGCAACGGGAGAAACAACAATCCAATGGGGCATGCACCTGGCCGCTTGATAAGACCATGTTAGCCAATCCCAAAGTAGTAGAACAAATCCAGGAGGAGATCCAACTATATTTTCAAACCAACAAGGGATCAGTTGACTTCAGTTTGGTGCTATGGAATGCTGCTTAAAGCGGTAGTTAGAGGCAATCTTATAGCCATTAAAGCCAAAGTAAATAGAGTCAGAAAAGAGAGAGAAAAAGAACTATTAATGGAACTCTTAAACTGGAAAGTACTACTAAAATTAGTTAGGATACTACCATAAATGATAAAATAATTAAATTAAATTAAAAGGAGAAATTGATGCCATAGAAATGCAAAAACTACCGGATAACTAAAAAGAAATGTTTTTATTTTGACATCTGCCTGAACCCAAACCCTGCAGATCCTGCATGCACACAAGATCCATGGGGCTCCATTTGCCCACAATAGGGATCTGCGTGAATTGTGTGCGAGTCTACGTGCCCGCAGCTCTGCAGGGTTTGTGATCGGACTTACTGGTAATAAAGCAGGCAAAGCATTGGTAAAACTGATTTAAAATCAGGAAGAAAAAGAGTGCAGTTAGTACTAAACTTATAAATTCAGATGTAGAAAACTGTACAGCAAACACACAAATTCAGGAGGCATTTGTTAAATTCTATGAAGACCTCTATGAATCTCAAAATCCTGAATTTGCAAAAATAAAAAAATTCATTAATAAAGCTAAAATACCAAAATGCTAAACAAAACTAAAATGCTACACAAGCAAAATTTTTAAATCTGTTTTACAGCTGAAGAAGTTATTGATATCATCAAAGACACGGCAAAAAAATTAATCACCCAGCCCAGACGGGTACCTTACTAGATTTTACATCCAATTTTGAGATTTTTGACTCTGCACTTAACCATACGGAGTATATAACTCCATAATGGAGGAGAAAAAGTTACCAGAATCTTTTTATGAGGCCAAAGTAACACTGATACTGAAGCCTGATAAAAATCCACAGTCATGTGCTAGTTTCAGACCCATATCTCTTTTAAACCTAGACGTTAACATTTTTACTAAAACCATTAGCAAATCATCTTGCTGTATGTTATACACCAGGACCAGGTAGGCTTCATATCCCAGAAAGTAGGGGTGGATAGTATTAGAAAAACAATATGATACATCATGATCCAACTAACTACAGGCCCATTAGCCTTCTAAGCGTTGTAAGTAAAGTTTACGCTAAATGCTTGCCAAATTGGAAGCCTGGATGTTGCAGAGTAAAATCATTTTTCCAGAACAGGCTGGTTTCCAGCAAGGCCAATGTCTATTCCACAATAGACCAATGTTTTATTTTGCAACATCTAGCCGAGTAATATGTCAGCTAATAAGAAACTCTATGCAGCTTTCCTGGACCTAAAATCGGCCTTCGATATGGTTAACAGGGATCTTTTGTGGGGGAAACTAAACAAAATGTCTATAGATAAAGGACTACTGTTTCTTATTATACAATTGTATCGTCAGTCTCTATTGGCTGTGAAAATAGATGGAGCCGACCACATTTCCAACTATGTTGAATGATCAGTGGGGATCCGGCAAGGCTGCATTTTGGCCCCATCACTATTTAATCTTTTTATAAATGATGTTGTTTCCTCCCTTACCCAAAACGATTTTTTTCTGTCGCGGTTGTCTATTAGACCCATAGGATGTCTGCTATTTGTGGACGATTTGTTTTTGCTCTCTCAGACTAGACTAGGGCTCCAACGGCAACTTATGGCTTTTGCTAGTTACTGTAATACCAATAAACTGATGATAAACTACAGCAAATCTAAGGTCATGGTTTTTTCAAATTCCAGGAAGCTGTTTTCCTGGGGTATTAATGGGCATGCTTTGCAACAAGTATTTATCTTCAAATATTTAGGTCTTTATTTTACTGCTTCCGGCAGTTGGGCTGAGCATTTCAGGACGATGTCTGCTGTTGTAAGGGTTTTCTCATTGGCTATCCAGAGATTCTTTTGCTAAATCTGGGCATCTTAGACCCGACGTGGCTATAAGGGTGCACGATTCTAAGGTTAGTGCCCAGTTGCTGTTTGGGGCAGAAATCTGGGCCCCTCTTCTCTCTCTCAGCTGCACGATGGATGGACTTCAATCCACCTTTCTGTGTAAGTTGCTTGGGACTCCATGCAGTAGTCCCTGCACTGCCATTAGGCTGAAAACGGGTCGGGTCAGCTCAGCTGGGATTTGCGTGCCTGGCTTTGTGTTATCAAGTTCTGGTTTAAGATAAAGGGCCTAATCAACTTTGGTCTCTTTCAATTTTTGGTAACTGACACTTATTATAGCAGATGGCATAAGGCGGTTGTAAAGAAACTCGAAACTCTGGGCTTCTCTCCCCTCTATTTAGCAAAGATAGAATTGGGTGCTGCTAGAACTGAGGTTTTAACCAGGCTCATAGATGTGGATAGGAATGAAATCGCCAGAGTGAGAGTTTCCTTGCACTTAAGGGACTATCTATTCTGTCATCCAGCCCAAGGTGGGATCTCAAACTGTTTGACTTCTCCCATATCAAAAAGGGGGAAACATTTGGTCTTGTGTGCTAGAATGAACGCCTTGCCAACCAAGGTGTTAAAGGGACGAAATCGTCCGATCCCTTATGCACAGCGTTTATGTCCTTTTGATGCATCTGGCATAGAATCTACGCAGCATATTTTATTATACTGTCACCTATATGATCAGCCGCATGCCTGGTTTTTGGCACATTATATTGGAAGATTTCCTGGAAGAACGGATAAGTGGATTTACCACTTTAGTCTATCTGACACTTCATCTGAAATTTCAATAAACTTAGCTAAGTTCTTGGTTTCAGCTTTTAATTTAAGGAAGCTATTTCTTGAATTCAAACTTACAGTGTTGGGTTGATGTATGTAAATACTATTTTATGGATTACAAAATTGCTATTCATTTTTTAGATTTTATCTGTACTAGCAGTTTAGAATTTGTATATAGATTGGTTTGTTTGTCTTCCTCTGTTTGGGATTTTCTGTTTTTCTGTTTGTCTTATGTCTGTTAATTTGATTGTCAAGTGATGACCTTTGGTCAAGCTAAATAAAGTATTATTATGATGATTATTATTATGATCATATAAAAAAACAGAGCATCACAGAATTTATACTTTCTGCTGATGTGGAAAAGGTGTTCGATTGAATTGAATTGCCTATTCATAATACTGCAAGAAATGGGAATGCAAGATGATTTTATACAACGGCTCAAAGCAATATATTAAAACCCACCTCAAAATTATTAATAAATGGTAGTCTAATCAGGCAGATATGCCTAACAAGAGGAACCTGCCAAGGTTGTCCCCTATCACCCTTACTTTTCAATTTAGCCATTGAACCATTGACCTGTGCTATAAGACAACAAAAGGTTATTAAGGGAATTCAAACTGGACAACATTCCTACAAACTAGCCTTATTTGCGGACGATATGTTGTTGTATTTGTCAGACCCTTGTCAATTAGTTCCTACATTGCTAGAATGAATTCAACAATTTAGTACAATATCAGGCTACAAAATCAATCTACAAAGATCACAAGCAATTATTCCTCCCCCCCCCCTCCGAATGAATATACATATCAGCAAATTAAACAAATAATACCTTTCACAGAAGCAGAGAATAAATTTAAGTACCTTGGAATACAAATCACTAAAGATCTGAAGGCACTTTACAAAGAGAATTTTATCCCTATACTTATTTATTTATTTATTTGTTCAATTTATACCCCGCCCCTCCTGAAAATAGCTCGGGGCGGCTTCCAACCATAAAAAAAATAATACAATATATAAAACCATTTAAAACATATACAATATTAAATATTAAAACAGGGCCTGGGATATTTAAACCAAATAGGGTAGGGGAGATAAACCATTAACCACCCTCCCAAAGGCCTGGGCGAACAACCAGGTTTTGCATCTTCACCAAAATGTCAAGAGGCTTGGGGCCAGGCGGGCCTCCTCCTGAAGGGAGTTCCAAAGACGCAGCCCGGCCACCGCTTAACACAGGGGACCTCCAAGAAGGCACCCCCGACAGACCAAAGGAGCCGCTCCGGGGCAAGTCAAGGAAGAAATGTCTAATTGGGGTAACCTGACCAGCTCGTGCCTTGATAGACTGAATCTTTATAAAATGGTCATACTTTCTAAACTTTTATATAAATTAATTTCATTACCTATTAGAGTTCCCAACAACTTTTTTAGATGTCACAATCAAGCAATGTCAGCTTTTATCTGGAAGAAAAAAAAAACCTAGAGTTAACATAAATATATTGCAAAGACCCAAGGATAAAGGTGGAATAAATATGCCAAACTTGAAACTATGGGTGTTTTCAGATGTTACGCGATCACAGTCAACCACAGATGATCCCCTGTGGTGGCGGATGGTCGCGTAACGTGTGTTTGCTAGCCGCCAGATGTTCACCAAGGTGAACCACCAGAGGTGAGCAAAATAACCACGCTTTCGAGGATGGTAAAGGCACCATTTCTGAAAGCGTGGTTAATTGAACCACGGCCCGGAATCGGCGGCTGGTAACGTCTGTTACCGCTGCTGATTCCTGGCCATGGTCCAGAACCCAGGACGGAATCGGGCGCAGCAGCCCGATTGGCCGCTGCGCCTGCCCTTCTCCTGGGCGGCCTGAGGAGCGTGGGGGGGGCGGGGCTGTGCGGCCACATGTTACGCCGCGCAGCCCCATCCCCTCCCCCGACTCCGGGATCAGCCGGCTCGTCTGTTGATGGGCTGTTTTGATTCCGGCGGGGAATCAAAAGGTGATTCCGCGTCGGGGCCAATGGGCGCCCCGTCACATCTAAAATCACAAAGCCGCCACTCTCAGGACAATAATTTTTTGGTACAACTTCATACAGGGGCAAATTGAAAAAGACATACTATTAACTGATAATTTTGAAAATATCTTATTGGATAAAGGCAAATTTAACAGAAAGATACGGTTCCAGCATCCCTTTTGTCTACCTCCTTGAAAGCCTGGATTACTGTAAGGAGAAAAGCACAGATACTGAAAAATATCTCACCACAAGCATCAATCAACAATCATAATTAAAGGGGGACTTGCACCAACACTCAGGAAACAACTAAAGAATAAGGGAATCACCAGAGTATTTCAACTTTTTAGAGGGAAAACATTCCTTTCTATACATGACATGCAAACACTTTTACAGGTCAATGTGGACACAATACAATACCAACAACTAAAAAGAAATGATAGAACAGTTCACTAGGCCAAAGAAGGGTATAGAAAAACTCCTGTTTGATCGGACAGGAAACACAGGGCTTATGGCCAGAATTCATAAGAAGTTGCAAGTTGAATGGTACAAAGAAGCCCCAGCCTATCACGACATTAGACAAAAACAAAAAAGAGATAATTGAATACATGCATGAATGCTCAACCTCTATGGAACTGAAGGAACCACAAGTAAAACTAATTATGTTTTTTTATCTTACGCCAAGCAGAGTGAGTAAAATGGTTAGGGAATAGGGGGGACTTTGCTGGAAGGGCTGTGGGAAAAGGGGCTCTTATCTGCATGTGTGTTGGAGCTATAACCGTGTCAAGACTTTCTGGACAAAGGTTTGGACTATTATGCAAAAGATCACACACATCACAATCCCTTTCAGAGTGGAAACTGCACTGCTGGGACTATTCCCCCAAACTGAATTAATCAAACATTACAAGCCCACATGCACAGCACTACTTTGGGCAGCCATTAAGGTCATACTGAATTCACGCCTGGAGGAGGCTCGGTTGGCTCCCACTCTCCTGCTATTTCGGCGTGTATGTAAGACCTGGCTGTTCCGTCAGGCTTTTGGCGAGGGGTAGGAGTAGGGGGGGAGTGTTTTTCTTTCCCCGCATAGTATATTTTTAAATTGTTTTTTTAAATTTTTTATTGATTATTGTTGTTTGCCACCCCGGGCTGCCCTGTGGGCAGGAGGGGCGCGATATAAATTTTACATAAATAAATAAATAAATGGAGTTCAGAGTCAGAGCCATATATTAGTCAGTGGCATGGTATGCCTTCTCAGTGGAGTAGATGTCTTCTACGCTACATGATAAATCAGAAGACTTTAATGCTAAATGGTTTCCGTGCATGGATAGTATGCAGGCCATGGACAGAGTTGAAGACCAAAGATCCTATTTGTTTGAATATTTGCCATAACAGTTAGAATATTGAGTTAAAAATCTACCTACCTGATTCTGCTAGAGTTCATCACAATGGTTGAGTTGCTTTACACAATTATTGTTAGATGTGTTCTAGTAGAAGTTTCAAGAAACCTGGGGCGGGGGGGGGGGAGAGACAAAAAGTAATGTCTCAGTGGATAAATCTAATAAAGTTTATTTGATTATTTTTTTTAAAGATGTACCTAAGAACTAAAATTCATAACTATTGGGAGGGCAGCTCTAATGATATGGTTTATAGGTAGAGCCAAAAATGGGCATACCTATTGAAATTGCAGTACCTACATTGTTTTGGACAGATTGGCTACTAGTGGTCCCCATTTGGTGCCTGATGGGTTAATCGACTTGCCATTACCAATTCACCAGTTTCTCTATATTGAGTTACTGTTGTTATGTTTTACACCATTGTACTGATTACCAATTCACCACTTTTCTGTCCATTTTACATTCATATATTGATCCAGGCCAGAGAGACACTAAAATGGTAACATTGTAAATTGAAATGGGTCAGTAAAGCAGGTTGTCCTACCTTGCCTGCATGTACCTATGGTAAAACAGAAATCTGTTGTAATACCAGTATTTTGGGTAGTCCTGTACCTGTCTTGGTAGTCTTGTGCTGACCAGGTACCTGGTAAGCTAGCCAAAATGTTGAGTATTACTTGTGGGTACAAAACCTGTTACTCATTTCAACTCTAGTCCTTTGCAAAAATTTAAAATGAACCCTTAAGTTTTGCCAGCGGATACACTAATAGCAACTCCCTGCTACAAATAGGCCATTTTTACATGGACGCCCCGTCCCCCATGGGTTTATGGGCAGGTGTGCGTGGGGGGGTGTCCGTGTAAACAGCGCAGTAGTAGTGGTGGGGGGATGGGTGTGCGCCCGTGTGAACAGCACTGGAGGTGGGGGGAGGTGGGAGTGTGTTACTGGTGCACACCCATCTCCCCCCCCATCACCCACCCATGGAGCCATCCAGAAAAACAGTGGAAGCTCCGTCGGTGGAGGTGGGTGTGCACCCGTGGGAATGGGCGTACACCCACCTCCACCCACTGCGGCAGCACACCCATCCACCCACCCACCGTGGCCCATGTAAAAAGGGCCACACACTGCTCAGCTTGACCTCCTGGAGATAAGAGCAATGCCACGGGTCTCTTGGAAGTCAGCTATGCCTAAATCCGTCCCTATCTGTGGCCCTTTTCAAACAGACACTCTAAAACTGAAAAAATACATTTTATTATACATGTTGCAGGGCACCCGTAGCGCACACCTGCAGCCTTGCAACATGTATAGTAAAACGTAACACCCATTTTATCAGTGTGAAAAGGGCCTACCAGATACCAAAAGCAATATAGATTTAGGCATCATATGCCACCGTAGACATGTGTGAGTAACAGACAACCTGCTGTTTACACCTACACTTGCTGTTGAATGGCCAGTCTGAACTCTTGACTTTCAGATGCCTGAAGAAGGGGCCCTGTGTGGCCTGAAAGCCTGCATACTCTACCAGCATAAGTTGATCCAGTTGATAGATATTCTCTGAACTACTTTCACTGCAAAAGCAATTCACCAGCAGTGCAGTGTTCTCAGCGTCAGCTACTGTCTCAACACTATCCAAATTAGATTTTAATTCTTTTAAAAATTTTTGTAAAGGGGAACATGGAGAAGAGACACTCTAGTCCCGTCCCCCCCCCCCCAATAGTTCAGACCAGGATTTCCATCTTTAAACATTCTGCTGTGAGCCCAAATAAATGTGCAACAGACAGAAAATGAAACAAACTAGCAATGGGTCACAGACAAAAATAAAGCTGCTAAGTTGTTTTCTGATCCCACCTCAGGGAGGCAAAGAAAGGAACCACTTCAGTAAGGAAATGCAATTTTGGTTTTGTTTTGTTTTTTCAAACAAAATGTCAATTTTAATTACATGAGATGTTAAATTGTTGGAATCTTTTTTTTCTCAGTTTTGTTATCAGTGTATCTCTTTTATGCTGGGGTTTGTAAGCTTATTTTATAGGCCACGTGACAGCTCTACATGACGGTCATAAGAAAGTTCTTGTTTAGCTGTGTTGTGTAGTAGGCAAGCAAGCTTGTATTTAGATGGACTGGTTTTGAAGGAATTGTTCCAGTGTCGTCCTGGATTCAGAATTATTTTAGTGAAAAGCTAATTCAATTTTGCCAACTCTTGTGATTCTCTCATGCATCTTGTAATATTTGGTGTTTTAACAAAACAGACAGGCAACAACTCCAGCTTGTAGAGTCTGATGACTGTGCTGATAATCTCAGCTTTTGATTTTTATAAATTTAAGTTTCTAGGCAGGTTGCTTGTTAAGAAAAGCTTGTAAATATGAGCTACAAAGGCTCAGAAAAGGCAATTAAATTGTATTTATTGAAATCTCATGATATTTAAACAGATTTAATAATTTTAGAATGGCTGGAATTTACAAAGCAAAGTCACTAAGGAGGAAGGCTATAGGGGTTACCTCTTGTCCTGAGTGGGAAGCTTTATGAGAGCTGTGCAACTGTATTGTGGTAGGCAAGTGTGCCGTACTCTGTAAATTGAGATTTGGATGCCTAAAGTTGGGTAGTTAAATTTAAACACTGAAATAAAGGTGGCGTGGATTTTCAAATGGCACTGGGAACCGGGGTGTAGCAAGTGTCCAAACTGATAGGTGGAAGGGAGAGGGGCTCACCCATTTGTCTCCCAAAGCCCTGGCCCTTTTTGTAAAAGCAGGCATTATAAATGAAGTCAATCACACAAACACAGGAGATATGTGACTGGAGTCTCTTCTCTTTCTCTGGTATTCTTTAGCATTGCCGACGCACCGAAGGAGACAGGACAACTTTATTGGGTTATAAATGGCCGCACTCTTTGTTTTGAATTAACATACCAATTAAGGTGGGGGTAAATCGCCTAGAGCGATGCGGGTCCAGTACTTAACATTAACCTTAACGGAAACGTACCCAAAACTTGAACCAGGGGTGGCTTCGATGTACCCTCGAATGCCCCCCAAATGATGCTCACGCATCTCCCCTCCAAGCGGCACCACAGGCCGTGAGGGGATCCCATCTCATTGTGAGTAAGGAGAATGATGCCTGCCGACGGGGGGCCATACTTGCCCCTGCCGTCGTCACACGACCTCCCAGGGAGGCTGCCAGCCGCTTGCCTTCCCCTGCTTTCCGGCAGGCGGGCCTCCCCATCTCCTACAGAGATGACTCCTAAATTATGCCCCTTCTAACTACTCTAACTCACAGTACTGGACCCCTGCCACTAAGGGTTCACCGGGTTTATCCGGACGGACCCGCCCCCACCTAACCCTCAATTCTTTCTAGTGAGCGAACTAAAGCCGACTTTAGGGCACTAAGGTATAGATCATTCCCTTGGGGGGACAGGTGCACACCATCTCGCCTGTACAACTCCGGCTTCTTGTGTGTCAACACCCTTGTGTCCACATACGCTCCTCTCAACATGGTGAGCCACTTCCCTATGTCCCTATTCACTGTCCTCCTAGTTCTGTCAATTTTGCGGGGGTGTACCCCTTGACCCCAATCTAACCGCTCCACCATATTGGTCCAGAGGAGGCATACACCAGGGAAGAGCTTCATAACCTCCCACAAATCGGATTTGACGCTCTTGATTAACTGGACACCTTTCAGCTGCGGGATGTCATTCTCCCCAAGATGAATTACAATGACATCAGGCGGAGGTTCTGTGGCAGCAGCGTGGACTGCCGGCAGAAGCTGGTGCCACCTCATCCCGCTACGGCCCTTCCACTCAATTTGTGCCCGCGTCGCCAGACCCAGTTGCGATCCCCATCCGGTCTGCTTGGCGGCCTTGCCCGCCCATCGGACCAGGCTGTGGCCGACAATCCACACCCTCTTCCGCGGCCTTGGAAGAGAACCTGTTGGAATGAGATCACAAATTAGGGACTCTTGCGGGTGGGGTGGGAGGGGGTGGGGGCTCACCGGACATATGTCCGGAACGCCCCAGACCTCCAACGCCCCAATTCCTTAATGCCTTGTTCAGGCATACCATTATCCGCAGCAAAGCTTGCTGCCCCTATCTGGAAAGAGTGTGTGCCATAGGCAGATGGGGAAATTCCCAGATATACGAGCGCCTTCCGCATAACTGCAGTGAATTGATATCTGGTTACGAGGTGTCCAGTGGCGTGTCTAAAGAGGGGGCCAGCAGCCGACCCACGAACTACCAGGTACCCTTCAGTAGCCTTAACCGGGCACAATTCGTCTGTTGTTACGCGGTTCAATCTAACTTCTTGCCCTCTCCCTCTCTGATCCGTTTTGGACCGACGAATTTTCAATGCCATTGACGTTGGGCCGATCCTGATGTCATTGTACTGGACTCCCCTACCTGACGTGTCCCTGGCTGAGTCGGCTACCAGTTCACTCACTCGAAACGCCCCGAAGAATGCTAATTTGAATACAGCATTAAATAATGTAACTTCATAACGGTCATAACAAACATGGGGGAGCCCCTTACACATATCCAATAGCAACTGCAACGTAATTGGGGCCCGCTGATCTTGAGTCCTACCCCCTTCCCGATGCCAGCTCTCAAGCAATCGCCTGGCAAAAAAACCCCGGTCGGGAGGGGGGTGGCCTGCAAGATTGCTTGCAAAGGCCAGGGCCGAAAGTTTCCCAGCTATCGTGCTCGGGGCCGAACCTTGGCGCCGCAAGGCCATGGCAAATTGTAACATTTGCTGTTCTGGTATTGGGAAACCCTGAGGCCAGCCCTGCTCCCTCTGGAAGTTCTGAAATTCCCTGAAAGCCCTGTTGTAAGCTGTCCTGGTTCGGGGCGCCAGGGATCCCAGAACAGCGTTGTGCAGCTCTACAACCCAAGGTTCCATACCCACGGTGGCAGCGGCTCTGGGTTCGCTCGGGCCCGGGGCGCCAGCAGACGGAAACGATCCATCTGGAAGCGAGAAAGGGCGTCGGCTACACTGTTGTCTAAACCCGGCACGTGCCTGGCATGGAACAGGATATTAAATTCCAGACAAGTGAGCACGAAAACCCTTACTAACTTCATCACTCTTGGGGACCTTGAGGACTGCGTATTGATTATGTGTACAACGGCTTGGTTGTCACACCAGAACAAAACTGATTGATTTGCCAGCTGGCTAGGCCATAGATGTACCGCCACCACAATTGGAAAGAATTCCAAAAAGGTGAGGTCCCTGGTGATGCCCTGTTCTATCCACTCATTCGGCCAGGGGGCAGCCACCCATCTGTCACTGAAGATCAACCCAAATCCCGCCCCGCCAGCCGCATCAGAATGGACCTGCAGCTCCGTTTCTAATAGAAGCTGCTCCCTCCAGAAACTGGTACCGTTAAAACGTTCCAGGAAGGTGGCCCAGGTCTGGAGATCCTCTTTCATCTCCATGTTGACCCTGATGTGATGGTGGGGGGGCGGGTTGCCGGCGAACTTTGCATAGAGGCGGGACAAAAAGGCCCGACCCGGTGCCACTACCCGACAAGCAAAGTTGAGGCTCCCCACAACCGATTGCAAGTGCCGGACCGTGGCTTTGCTGGCCACCAGGCAATTTGAAATCTTCTCCCTTAATGACTCTAACTTATCACTGGGCAGTCGAGACACCGCTTGCTCGGTATCCAGTTCTATTCCCAGATAAGTTAACCTGGTGGCGGGTCCTTCTGTTTTCTCATGGGCTAAGGGTATACCTAAATTCTCTGCTACTTCCTGAAAAATACGCATCAAGTCAATGCATTCACTTGTGTTGGCCTGGCCAATGAATAAGAAATCATCTAAATATTTTATGATTCCTCTTTTTCCAGACCGCTGTTTTACTATCCATTCCAGTAAGGTGCTGAAGCGCTCGAAGACTGAGCATGAGATTGAGCACCCCATTGGCATGGCTTTGTCGTAATAGTAACCTCCCTGGAAGTGAAAACCGAGCAGCGGGAAACTGTCGGGGTGCACAGGGAGCAAGCGAAAAGCAGACTTGATGTCGCACTTCCCAAGGAGTGCATGGGGCCCAAATGACTTCACTAGGGTTACTGCCGCGTCAAACGATGTATATCTGACCGAGGAGAGGTCCTTGGGGATCGCATCATTGACCGAACCCCCCCGGGGGTATGACAAATGGTGGATTAAACGAAATTCACCTGGGGCCTTCTTTGGCACGACGCCTAAAGGGGATACCACCAAGTCGGGAAATGGGGGAACAGGGAATGGGCCCGCCACCCTTCCTTCGGACCTTTCTTTCTGGATTTTGGCTCGCACTATGTCCTCCATCCCCGCTACCGATTTCAAATTTGGGCACAACCGGTGCTTGTGAACTTCAGTAGCGGGGATCCGAAAACCTTCCCGAAAACCTGTTATTATAAACTCGGCTTCCGTTTGGTCAGGGTAGGACTGGAGGGCTTTTGCGAGCTCAGCTACCCTAACTGGGGTTGGTGCCCTTGCTGGATGGGGACGAGCCCCTTCCATTGATGCTTCCCTTACCCGGCCCTCCGGGGAACTGTTTTCTTTTACCTGAACCCTTTCCTTTGGGGCAGGCCGAGGCAGCATGGTGCCCGGCACAGTTGGGACAAGTGTGACGGAACCTACAGGTCGCTCGAGAACATCGCCCGGACCGATCAAATTCCCAACACATGCCCGCGGGGGACGCCGTTCCTTTCTTGCCTTCGTCACGAAAGGACTCTGATGCCGAAGATGCCCCCCCTTTTGCCAGTAAATGGCCACTATCTGACCTGGGCACATTCCCGGCCCCACTCATGCAATTCAACCAGAGGTCGTGTGCATGCAAATCCCATCTTAGTGCGGGCGTATACGCTGCTCTGTGGCGGAAGGCTTCATCGTACCTAAGCCATGCGCCCGCTGGCCCGGCCTCGTAAGCACGCCGTACGATGTCGGCGTACTTTAACAAGTCGGCAGCTCGGGTGGGGTATGCCTGGATCAGCACTCCCATGTAAATGGAGAAGGCAGCAGTCCAATTGGACCAGTTCCGGTCCGCCTTGGGGCGCTTGAAGCGCTCCTTCTCTTTCTTGTCGTCCTGATCAGTGGGGTCCAAAATCGGATCACTAAACAGGAGGGCGAACAGATCAATGTACTCCCCCCGCCATATCCTCTCCTTTGTTGCTGGCAGCAAATGGCCCCCTATTGGGTCCGATACTGAAGAGTAACCCCCGCCTTCTGGCGGGGGGCACTGTGTGACCACTGTTGCTGGCGGGGCAGGGAACACTGTACTAAGTAGGGGTGGCTGCGGGACGGGTGCTGGTGCCCATATTTGCAGGGCCTGCCCGGCCAGAGAGGACGAGTTCGGCGCACCCCCATGGGGGAGCACCCCCCCGGCTGGTCCACTTGCCCCCTCACCCACGGTAGAAGGGCGTGGTGGGTATGCTACTGGGACCCAATTCCCACCCCACCACACAAGCTGCATTGTTTCCCCCTGTGCCCCGTGACCCTGTAAACTCCCTGGTGCCGGCCTCACATCCCCCGTGCTGCCCATTATAGGAGGCGGCAACAGATTCCCTCCACTGGCACTGCCCGCCCCTCCGCTGGGGGCGGGGGCACTACCTGTATTCGGGGTAAGCTGTCCGGCCTGCATCGCCTGCTGGGTTCCCGATGTGCTGGCACGCTGGTCTATTAATGCCTGAAGAGCCCTTTCCATGCGGTCCATTCGCTGGCTCAGATCGCCGTCGCCCTGTCCCTGCGGCACCGCTCTCCCCGCCCGTTGCTCCTGCTGTAAAAAGGGGGGAAGAGGCTCCCCGGCCCAGCCCCATGCCAGGGCTGTCCCCGCAGCACCGCCCCGACTGGTTGAGGCCTGGGCGGGCTGCGGGATCCCAGGGTAGGGCAAGGCCCATCGTGGATTGTCTGGGCCCTGCTCCGAATACATTAATTGGGGCCTGGATCCTACCGCTGCAGGGGGAGCCGCACCCGGAGCACCTGTAGCCACCACAGGGGCCTGCCAAGTAACCGGGGGAGACACCCCAGCTGGTGCACCCGAAGGGGGGGGTTGCTGACCCGTGCGGGCTTGCACACCCATACCCTCGGCAGCCTCGCCCGCGTACCGGGCTGGCAGGTTAATGGGGCGGCCACTATGCCATGGAGAGGGCAGCGAGGGGGACCCCCCTTCTGCTGCCACTATCTCCCCTCCTCTCCCTGATGGGCCCGGCCGTTGCGGTCCCTGGATCTGTGGAAGGGGTGGTTGAGGGGGTGTGCCAGGGATATTCCCTTCCACCCCCAAAAGCTGCTGGAGGAGGGCCTCACAGCCAGCCATCCTGACTGTGAGGGGGGTCTCCCCCTCCCCACTCTGCCCTGGGGCTCCCCCTGTCCCCACTGGTTGCATGTGAGGGAGGATAGGCTCCCCCGAGGTCCCTGGAACCGCCCCCCCCTTTCTCCTACCCCTGCTCCCAGGGGTGCTTCGGGTTGGGTATCCAGGTTGCTGGATCCCACCCTCCTTTTCTTCGCTGCAGCAGCGGCATTCTTTTTTGTCTTTCCCATCCCCGCGGTTGGAATCTCCCTCCTGGAATCCCTACCGCTTCTGGATCCTGTCGGGCAGCTCAGCTGTGCTGCCGTCTTCGCCGCTGTGCTAGGCTGGAATGCAGCCTGAGCGGCGTTCACTGCCCGTGGCCCCGCCCCTAGGCGGGGTCACGTGCCTAACCTTGCCCAATGGGGAGTGCAGCCTGTGCCTGAAGCACTACAGGCTGCATCCCCCCATTTCCAGTGTGAGCCGGCTTTTCCCGCCTCGGAGCGCCGCCGAGGCCTCCGACAGCGGGGAAACTTAACCCTTGCCATCCTGCCCCCTTGCTTAGGCGGGCGCGGCAAAGGGCCTCACGCCCCAACCCCCGGGGGGGGGGCGGACGCGATTTGCTCTTACTAATAAGAGTAGTTACTCTGAAGTAACTATCTCCCTCCACTTCTGTTCCCGCAATCAGAAAGAACTAAGGGTTAAATATTATTTATTACATTATTACACAAATTTATATCTCGTACCCTCCTGCCGAAAGGCTCTTCCCTTCCCCTGATCTCCCACCATGGGGGCTGCCAGGAAGAGAGAGCTGGAGTAGCAAGCAGTCATGAGACAGAGACACTGAGTGGGAACACAATTGGAGGAAGCACTGCTATTTTCTGGGACACCTCCCCCTTTATCTTCACTTTAACTCCCTCCCTAACTTGGCTCATGGGAGTCTAGAGGAAGTTGAAGTGAGTTAGGAGGTACTTACCTCCAAAAGTGCTTGTGGAAACAAGTCTTTAGTAGGAACAGTGACAATCCAGGGGAGATATGGTCTCAGGGGGAAGAGAGTGGGAGTGGTAAGGCGGGACAGATGCCTAGTGCATGTCCAGCTTACCCCTCCCCCAGCAGATGAACACATGGATCCTGGTCAGGGGGCCCTCAACCCGGTTTTGGTGCTGTTAAAGGTGAGGTCGGTGCCGAATAAGGCAACAACAGTCTGGGAGATGATCCTGGACTGTGCCACTGATCTTGCGTGTATCATGGAAAACTGGCTGGACAATGAATTAGGGCCTATCATGGCTGATCTTGTTCCAGCCGGGTATTCCATGCAGCACCAGCCGCGTTGGAGGGACGGGGTGTGTGGGGGGTGTAGCTATGATTTTTAAAGAGGGGTGGTCTGTGAGGGTGTATCCATTGTGGGCCATGGTAAGTATTGAAGGTCTCCATCTTATGTTTGATCTGGCGACTGTTTGGGAGTGCTGCTGGTATACCATGCACCCACCAGTACAGTGGCCTCCCTGCATACTCTGGCAGAGGCTATGTCAGAGGTGGTGTTGCAGTCCTCCAGAACAATAGTCTTGGGGGACCTCAACATTCACGCCGACATGGCTCTCAGGGGAGCCGAGCATGAGTTCATGGCCACCATGGCAACCATGGGCCTGTCCCAAAGGGTCAACAGCCGGACACATCTTGGAGGACATACCTTGGACCTCATGTTCTACACTGGCCTTGAGGCGGGTGCTCCATTAATGGGGGAGATATCAACTCTGCCCTTTTTGTGGACAGATCATTATCTCCAGCAGACTTCCCTTCTAGCACATGTCTGCCCCCAGCAGGGTGCGGAACCTACTAGGATGGTCCTACCCCAGAGACTGATGGACCCGGTGTGGTTTGTAGGTGCTCTGGGGGAGTAACCCTCTGACTTCGATGACCATCTCATCGATGACCTTGTCAAGCTATGGAATACTCTGCTAACGGAGGCCCAGGCGTCGGTTGTCCAGGCGAGGGCCCTGCAGGGCCCCATGGCTTTCTGAGGAACTGTGGGTCCTAAAGCAGGAGGGGCAATGGTTGGAGCAGCGGTGGCGTCGATCTTGTGCTGAAGCTGACAGATTGCAACATAGAGCTAGTTTATGAGCCTATGCCGTGGCTATGCGGACAGCAAAGAGGGAGTTCTTTGCTGCCCTCATAGCATCCGCGAAATCCCATCCAGCGGAGTTGTTCTGGGTTGTATGGAGGCTGGTCAGTCCAGCCTCCCTCAACCCGGGGGTTGAGTCATCTTCCACCTGCTGAGACCTTTTTGCGGATTATTTTACAGAGAATATCAATTGTATTCACCAAGACCTCGATGCTGCACTTAATGCAGTGGAGGAGGTAGAGGTTGTAGAAGCCCCGCCGTCTCCAATTTTATGGAATCAGTTTCAGTCAGTGACACCCGCTGACATGGTGGGAGTGCTTGGGGCTGTTCGAGCCACCTCTTGTGAATTAGATCCGTGACCATTCTGGCTGGTTAAGAGCTGCCGGGAGACAATGGGGCCATTGCTGACCGAGGTGGTCAAAGTCTCCCTGCAGGAGGACAGAGTGCCGCGTTGTCTCAAGGGGATGGTGGTGTGGCCTCTGCTCAAGAAGCCATCGCTTGATGCTGACTCCCCTTCCAGCTATCGGCCTGTCTCTAACCTTCCCTTTTTAGGGAAGGTTATTGAACGGGTAGTGGCTCAGCAGCTTCAGGGGCATCTTGACTGTGTCAGTTATCTTGATCCCTCACAGTCTAGCTTTTGTCCGGGTTATGGCACCGAGACAGCGCTTGTGGCCTTGGTAGATGATCTCCGCCGTGAAAAGGACCGGGATCGATTGACCCTATTGGTCCTATTAGATCTATCAGCTGCATTTGATACCGTTGACCAAAAGATGTTGGTGACATGCCTGCGGGACAGTGCGGGGGTGGGCGGGATTATTCTTGAATGGTTCCGCTCATTTCTGACTGGAAGAACTCAACGGGTGGTACTCGGCGACTGTTTTCCATCCTACCGAGACCTTGGGGTTCTGCAGGGTTCTGTTTTGTCCCCTCTCTTGTTCAATGTGTATATGCAGCTACTCGGCGAGGTGATCAGAGAGTTCGGTGTGAGGTGTCATTAGTATGCGGATGACACCCAACTGTATCTCTCATTTTCGATCGACCCAGGCCCGGCTGTCTTGGTGCTTAGCCAGTGTTTGGCAGCTGTGGGGGACTGGATGAGGGCTAACCGACTGCGACTGAATCCTAACAAGACAGAGGTGATGTTAGTGGGTAAGTTGGTGGAATTGACGTTGGAGTCGATTGATGGGGTCTGCCCTCCATTGACTTCCTAGGTACGGAACCTGGGGGTGCTCCTTGATGCGCAGCTCCGCCAGGTGGAGGCTGTGGTGAGGAGTGCCTTTCGCCAGTTACATCTGGTGCGGCAGCTTTGGTTGCTGGTTACGGGTCCGGACCTGGCCACAATCATCCATGCTTTCATTACTTCTCGGTTAGACTACTGCAACGCGTTCTACATGGGGCTACCTCTGGTGATGGCTTGGAAGCTGCAGCTGGTGCAGAATGCGGTGGCCCGGCTCCTGGTGGGGCTGGGCCACCGGGAGCACATACACCAGTGCTCCGGTCTCTGCACTGGCTGCCAATAGTCTTCCGGGCTTGATTCAAGCTGTTGCTTTTAACCTATAAAGCCCTACACGACCTGGGCCCTGTTTATCTATGAGACCGCCTCACTCCCCGGGTTCTAGATCGGCCCCTGAGGCCATCCGGGGGCGCCATGTTGGAGGGCGTTCTCGGTGACCACACCGCACCTGTGGAATTCCCTCCCGGTGGGGGCCCGTTTGGCTCCAGACCTCCCGGCCTTCTGTAGGAACTGTAAAACCTGGCTGTTCCATCAGGCATTTGGCGAGGGAGAGGGGAGGGGGTAGGGAGGGGGGGGGGGGTCCCCCCTGTTTTTATGCTGGTTATGTTTTAAAGTGTGTTAAATTGTTTTATATTATGTGTATATTTTTTTATTATTGTTAGCCGCTCCGGACCACCTGTGGCAGGAGGAGCGGGATATAAGTTTCGTAAATAAATTAAGGAGGTGACTGATCCACCCTTTTTTGCAAATTAATGGGGGTGTGTGGGGGAAACATGTTCCCACTGTGGTTTTATGCCAGTGCTGGGAACTAGCATTTCCAACTGATTTTTGTACAGACATAGGCTCCACTGCAACTGGCTATGTGCTGGCGATTCTTATGTCTGCATTGAGCCCCATTCACATAAGTAGCTGACTACAAGGGTCAGTTTGCAGGATCATGGCCATAGATGCCTCTGTTGAGTTGTCTGGCCAGTGTAAAAAGCTGTCAAAACATTGAAAACAAGTAAAGAAAGACAGCACAACATTCTGCTGCCAAAATCTTCCACCCACCTTGCCTGTTGCTTTGACCACGGTCAGCCCCTCCTTTCCACCCTACACTAGCTCCCTCTATGGGAATGCATTCAGCACAAGTTCTTGGTCTTCACCTTCAAGGCTCTTCATGGCCTTGCTTCCCCATATCTCTTCTGTTGTATCCCGCAACATTCCTGCCCAGGAGCTTTGCTCCTCCTCTCCCCCAACACTCGCCTGCTTATGACCCCCTTGCTCCTCTAAACATATTTGCCCCTTCTCTCTTGCAGCCTCCCATGCCTGGAACTCCCTCCCTGGACACATCTGTCCTGCTCCCTCCCTGGACACATCTGTCCTGCTCCCTCCCTCCCAGTTTTCAAATTCCTCCTGAAAACCTACCTCTTATATCAGGCTTTCTCTAGCTCCTGAAAACCTACTCTTCCATCAGGTTTTCCCAAGCTCGTTATGAGTGAAATTGCATCCTCTTCCCCACCCCCACTTGGAATTTCTTCCCTGTAACTTAGTTTACTAACTAAGTTAGTTCCATGTAACTAAGTTAAGCACATGCACCTGCAGCTTCTCAACCTCATGGATGTATCATTGTCTTTCCTAGTGTTCACCTCTCCCTTGTCTCCCCTTCCCTTGTCTCTCTTAGACTGTAAGCCCCTTAGGGGTAAGGAGCTGTCTATAACTATTGATTTTACAGTGCCAGGTATAAATAATATCTACTTTGCTATAGTTTTACCTAATTTAAAATCTGTGTGTCCAGATGCAAATGATGAACATGGGTCACAGCTCCCCCCTCCCCCAATATAACCGTATTGCTGAAGGAATTTCAAATCAGAATGCTAACCACTATTTTTGCTGAACGTGTGTGTGTTGGGGGGGGGGGGTCTATGTTGCTAGATTCCCCTGCTGACTGCAGTAATAGTTAACTAGAAAACACTACTCATTGTTCTGCTGAGAGTATTATTAATGCTAGTTAGCGCTGATATGTGTAGTGAGTTTATTATCTGTGCGGAATGGGGATTATTGGCATTTTCAGGTAGTCCTTCACGTACCTGGATATTATCGGGGACCGAAACATGTACTTGCATATCCATTTTTTCAGATATTCCATTTTGATTCTTTTGGGTTTTCAGTTCAGTTATTTTGGTTGTTCAGTCAGTTTGATATTTTGGTTACATCGTTTTCAGTCATTGTGCATGCACAATTTTGGGACATAAATGAAATCCCCAAATGACCCCAAAACCAAAATAACCAAAAAGGAATAACCCAAACAGTATCAGACTGAGGTTGCTTATTACATGAACTTCCATTTTCAATTTCAGTAGGGTATATTCAGAAGGTTTACCTGGTTTGGGGGGATTACGCATTTCACCTCTGTTAGTGCAAACCTGGGAAATAAAAAAAAAAAAAAATAGGCATATTAGCTTTGAGTCTGCTATTGTTGCAACCCTGCTAGTTCATAGGAGCCAGGGTGACAGTAAGGGCAAGAGGCCTTGTTGGAATTGGCGAGTGTCAGAAGGGCAAGGGTTTGTGAAAGGGCACTTCCTGTTTAGCAGTCGAAGAGCATTTTGTCATGCAGTCCTGACACAGCTTGGTTAGCTGTTTGAACTTCGTTCTCCTGTGTATTTGTGAAGTGATTGCAGTGATTCACAGGCAACGATGGGGAACTCAGCTTGGGCATGTGTATATTTAGGCCTTTTTTACACGAGACGCACCCACTCATAAACACGCAAAAATCTGCATGTTCATGAGGGAGCACAATCTGTGTGAAGGATGCAGCGCACGATAAGTGCGGGTGCATGCACACTCCTGTCTAACACACATCCCGCCCCCCCCCCCCCCCCACGCACGGAGCAACCGGGGAAAACGGAGGTTGCTCCGTGCGTGGGAATGAGTTGGGGGTGAGTATGGATGCGTGTGTGGCCGTGTGCATGCCCTGTCCACCCACCGCATGTGCACCAGTGCGCCCACACACACCCCACCTGGCAACGCAGTGTAAAAACGACCTTAGTTCCTAGGCATCTTTAAAATTTGCAGGCCAACTATATATATGAGCGATACTAAGGATATAATGTATCCATAAGAGCTGCAGAGGCTACCCTGGAGAAGAGGGGTAGGGAACCTCAGTCTCAGGGGTCAAATGTGGCCTGCAGCTAGTTTTTATTTGGCACTTTTTCAGTGCCAGGATTTGGCCCCTGGATCCAGTTCTTTCTACAAGGCACTGGAGAACTGAGCTTGTGGTAAGGGAGCAGAGATGTGGACATGCACACAAGGATAGGGGACAGATCCATGATCTGGACCCCTCCACTTCCTGAGTGCACCTTCTATATGGCCCTTCAAGCATGTACTAATTTCATTTTCAAAGTGGCTCCTGGGAGGGAAAAGGTTGCCCACCCCTAATGGAGAAGAAGGTAGAGGTGGTAGGGTGTCTTGTGTCCATGCCCAAGTCTTGCCTGGGGCCTGACGAATAAATATCAATGGTAAGGCAGCAATGAGTAGCTATGATTTCTAATCAACTGAGCAGAAGGGTGCACCAGACTAAGGCCCTTTTCAAATGGGCTGCAGTGGGTGGGTGAATGGGCACACACCCATCTGCACCCACGGAGCAACCGCTATTGGAGTCCATTGCTCCATGCGTGGGTGATGGGTGTCGCGTGGGAGTGCACCCCCATCCCCCACGGCATTCCCACGGGCGCCTCCATCTATCTCTATGTAGTGAAACTGCCTGGAGATGGGTAGGGGTGTCTCATGTGAAAAGGGCCTATGACAGTGCAGGAAGTCAGACTCAATGAAGATAATTGTTCCCTTAGGCTTTTAAAACCAAGGTAATTGTATGAATTACTTCTCTCTACATCCTACAGTAGCTTTCACATCCCAGCTACTCAGGTGGCCCTGATCTGCTAAGAAGAATTAAGTTCCATCCTCATCCACAGGCTTTGAATCAGACTTTGCTGAGCTGCATCAGGATTTGGTCCTCAGTTTGTCCATTTCCAGTAGATTTCCTTATATTTAAACATTGCAAATACAACTCTGTCTCAGTCCACCTAGATGGAAAGCTTCATTCAATGGGATGGAAAGCGTTAGATTCTAATATCTGACTTTAAAGGAAGAGAGTTGTTAGCCTAACTAATGTCATGCCCCAGATTCTCCAACACAGTGTGAACACTCCATACACCTGGAGTAGAGAAGCACACTCAGTGTACGCACAAAAGGGAGGGATTGGAGCATTAGCACTTTGCCGCCAGCCATCAGCTACCATCTTTAATTCTGTGAGGGCTCTGCTGGTGCAAGCCCAATGGAAGTGAATACGACTTACACCAGTGGCAGAATGCTTGTGGGCACATTCCCTCAAGAGTAGGATGGTGGAATGACTAGATTGTTCTCGGTGCTGAATTTGTAGTAAAAAATCAAAAACAAAACCCCCCAAATTTCCAGGGCCCAAGTCTGCCTCAGAAGCCGCCCACCACTTCCAGCCCAGAGCTTGTCAGAGCAGGGACATGAGTTCTCTCCTCCAGCAAACAACCCCACCACTGGACTAATCTGCCTCTCTATACCTGAATATAAAACAGGAGTTTTTGTGACTGAATCTGTACGATGACCAGTGCAGGGGGTTAGGCAGGAAAGTCATTAACAAAAGCCAAATAATCCAGTTTTTTTCTGACTTTCGTTGCCAAACCTGAAACAGCTTCTACTGGGACCATTTCCTGGGGGCGGGATAAATATTTTAAAAATAAATAAATACATATTACACCTTGGCAAGCCTCTCCCCTGCCCCCGCCCCTATTAAGCCCTGTTTATTTGCATATTTGCAGGACTTTCCAACTTGGGGGACAGGTGGTCAGCCTGGTTGTGTGGATAGGGCCTATGACAGTGCAGGAAGTCAGACTCAATGAAGATAATTGTCCCCTCTTAAGGGGACAATTGACTTATGGTACAGTTCAGCAGGTGTTGTCTTTGTTATATTACCAGCTTCAACAGAAGCATTCTGTAAGAGGCTGTCGTGTGTTCCCAGTGCCTTCCTTAACTCGGAATGGGATACGGTCTATTCTTTGCTCTCCAGCTGGACCCAAATGGCACAATCTATCTAGCCCTGTGAGATTCAGCTGGAACCACTGGCACTGTGGCAGCTCGCAGAAGATTGTAGCCTCACACTCTTCCACTTCAGGAACACACGCAGAAGGTGCAGCTCAGCGTGCATCTTGTCCCTGAAATTGAAAGCACTTTGCTTGGCACGTATTCTCGTTGGTGATGCATCCGTTTTGGTTTGCACCTGACACGTACCATTAAGCATGCAGCAGCATTGATCCAAGGACTGCAGTTGCTCACAAAGCCTGGTTTCATGAAATGTAGGGTCAAAACCTATCAAATGTAAACCTATACATTCGAGTTTCTACATATACACGTAGCACATTTTAGACTTTAAAACAAATGCAGGTGATTTGTCTTTGTTCTGCCACAGCTTGTATGCTAGAGGCCCTTGACACTGGCAATTTGTCTTGGTTCCTTTAAATTCCTAAATGGATTATAATTTTTCTGGTGGTATTATTTGACAGCAGTCATCTTTCATGGCTTTACTGCATTCTTCAAATACTTTGAATTTTTTAAGGAACAAAGTTTAGTAAGCAGCAGCAGCCATCTCCAGGGTCTGTAGGCTAATGCAGACTGGGTAGTTAAAAGAACTCAGGAATTCACTCTGTAAACCTCTTTGTGCTTCCCATGCTTAGAAAATGCAGGATTTGACTGTTTGTGGTTTGTGGGAAATATATAGGTAGGAAATGCAAATCCTTTAAATACTGTGGCATGGATAAATTCCTCAGTACTGATGTACTTCAGGAACTCTGGAATACGTAGCCTGAAAGAAAAATGGAGTTTGATTCAATTGTAGGCAAGCATTATCTTTTCATATTTTAATCAACTGCATTTTTGCGTGTGTGTGTGTGTGTGTGGCTTTGGATTGTTGAAGCGTGCATATGGGTGTGTTGCTTAGCCTTCATGAAATTGTGAAGTGGTAATCATTAAGTTAGTGCATAATGCATATGTTCCTGTGTATGTGTGTCTTTTCATGGAGTGTGTCTATATAAAAATCTGTCGGAACGCTCAAAATAACTTTAGTGCCTAATGTTTCATTGTCAGTTACTGGGGGTATAATTATTTCTTATTTAATTAAATTAGTAATGATTTCTACTTAATATAGGAATTACCGCAACATAAGGAAAAAATAATCACACCTGCAATGTCAAAATAAACATTTATGTCCTAAGAATACTGTCCGGTGATGTCATACCATCTGTCCTGCTGTATCACGTTGGAATTTTTGCTGGCGCAGCATCTGGTGTTTTGGCAAGATCTGCAGACAACTGTAGTAGCTTTCCAGCTGCCTTTAACTTTGCTTTATATTTCAACAGCATAAAGTCTTTCTGATCTGGCTCTTATTATAGAATCATAATTTCTCTTTGATTTTTGCTTTGGATTTTGAGGAATTCACACATTTTCATGGGCTGGAAAATCATGTAGTAACGTCCTAAGAAATGTGTTAACAGATATTTTCATAGAGCACTACATGGGCCAAGCTTTCATGTATGAATACACCTAGGAAATTGAACTCGTCACCTAAAATCTAAAATTCAAGTAGTATTGCAGGGGGTAGGGGATGAGGGTGGGGGTAGGTGGATATCCATCGTTTTCCATGTAGACCTCCATGGTTTTCTGAGGAGCTGCGGAGGCTGAAGCAAGCTGGGCGATGGTTGGAGTGACGGTGGCGTCGTTCTCGTGCTGAAGCCGACAGATTACGGCATAGAGCTCGTTTACGAGCTTATGCCGTGGCTATTCGGGTAGCAAAGAGTTCTTTGCTACCCTCATAGCATCCGCAAAACCTCATCCAGCGGAACTGTTCCAGGTTGTGCGGGGACTGGTAGTCTGGCCTCCCTCGACCCTGGAGTTGAGTCGTCATCTGCCGGCTGTGACATGTTTGCGGATTATTATGTGGATAAAATTGCTCGTATTCACCACGACTTCGATGCTCACTTAATACAATAGAGGAGGTAGAGGTTGTAGAAGCTCTGTCATGTCCAATTTTGTGGGATCAATTTCAGTTGGTGACACCCGCTGATGTGGTGGAGGTTTCAGGGGGCAGTTTGCGCCACCTCGTGTGGATTAGATCCATGGCCGTCCTGACTGGTTAAGAGCTGCCGGGAGACAATGGGGCCGTTGCTGGCCGGGGTGGTCAGCGCCTCCCTTTGGGAGGGTAGAATGCCGAGCTGCCTCGAGGCAGTGGTGCGGCCTCTGCTCAAGAAACCATCACTTGACGTTGACTCCCCTGCCAGCTAGCGGCCTGTCTCTAACCTTACCTTTTTAGGGAAGGTTATTGAATGGGTAGTGGCCCAACAGCTCCAGGAGCAGCTTGACCTCGTTAGTTATCTTGATCCCTTTCAGTCTGACTTCCATTCGGGTTATGGCACTGAGACCGCACTTATGACTTTGGTAATTGATCTCCGCCATGATAAGGATCGGGGTCAGTTGACCCTATTGATCCTGTTAGATCTTTTGGCAGCATTTTATACTGTTGACTATGAAATGTTGGTGACATGCCTGCGGGACAGTGCGGGGGTGGGCGGGACTGTTCCGATTGGTTCCGCTCATTCCCGACCAGAAGAACTCAGTAGATGGTGCTCGGTGATTGTTTTCCATCTTACTGAGACCTCTCATGTGGGGTTCCGCAGGGTTCTGTTTTGTCCCCTCTCCTGTTCAATTTGTATATGCAGCGGTTCGGTGAGGTGATTAGAGAGTTCGGGGTGAGGTGTCATCAGTATGCGGATGACACCCAACTGTATCTCTCATTTTCAACAGATCCAGGCCTGGCTGTCTCAGTGCTTACCCGGTGTTTGGCAGCTGTGGGGGACTGGATGAGGGCTAACCAACTGCGATTGAATCCTGACAAGACAGAGGTGATGGTAGTGGGTAAGTCTGTGGAAGTGACAGCTCCCATGGTTGATGGGATCTGTCCTCCGCTGACTTCCCAGGTATGGAACCTGGGGGTGCTCCTCGATGCGCAGCGCCACCTGGATCTCCAGGTAGAGGCTGTGGTGAGGAGTGCCTTCCGCCATTACATCTGGTGCGGTGGCTTCAGTCGTTGGTTTCAGTTCCTGACCTGGCCACGATCATCCATGCTTTTATCACTTCTCGATTAGACTACTGTAACTCGCTCTACATGGGGCTACCTATGGTGACGGCTTGGAAGCTGCAGCTGGTGCAGAATGCAGCAGCCCGACTCTTAGTGGGACTGGGACACCGGGACCATATTACACCAGTGCTCTGGTCTCTGCACTGGTTGCCAATAGTTTTTCGGGCTCGATTCAGAGTGTTGGCTTTGACCTATAAAGCCTTACACTGTCTGGGCCCTGTCTACTTGTGAGATTGCCTCACTCCCTGGGTCCTAGACCGGCCCCTGTGGTCATCCGGGGGTGCCACACTGAGCATTCTCGGTGGTTGCGCTGCACCTCCCAGTGGGGGCCCGTCTGGTCCCGGACCTCCCAGCTTTCAGAAGGAGTTGTAAGGCCTGGCTGTTCCATCAGGCATTTGGCGAGGGAGAGGGGTGAGGGGGTTGGTTTTTATTCTTTCTTTTTTATTGATGTTTTATGATATTTTATTGTGTTTATCTTTGATGTTGTTAGCTGCCCCCGGGTTGCCTGTGGCAAGAGGGGCAGGATATACATTTTTAAAAGAAATAAAATAAATAAATATTTCCTTTGGCTGGTGAGAGCTGCATGGGCGTTCCCTGGGTGGGGTATCCCCCTGTGAGGGGCAGGGGATGGGGATAGATTTGGGGGGAGTTGTTTCAGGGAATGAAGGGTGGTTCTCCCCCCCTCCCCCCCGCTTGTGGGCCTGGTGGAGGGCCAGCCGGGGGCCGGGCTGGTGGCAGCCTATCAGGGGAGCCAGTGACGGCTATTGGGGTAGTCACAGGCCAGGGGCGATATAGGAGGGAGGTTGTCATCATAAGCAGCAGGAGCAGTACTTGAGGCGGGGGATCCATTGATAGGAGGCATGCAGTATACCCCATTTCCATGGTCGGACCATTACCTCCTGCGTACCTCCATCCTGCCCAACCATAGGGGTGTGGGGCCTGTTTGGATGGCCCACCCCCAGAGACTGAATGCTCTGGGGGACTTACCTGGAAATCTCAGCAGTCACTCCATCGATGATCTTGTGGCCTTTTGGAATGGCTGGCTGGCAGTGGTCATTGATTGGGTGGCTCCTAGGCATCCACTCCTGATGATTCGGCACCTCAGGGCCCCATGTTTCATAGAGGACCTGCAGCAGCTGAAGAGAGAGGATTGGTGGTTAGAGCGCCAGTGGTACTGTACTCATGCCCAAGCCGACCGGTTGCAATATAGAGCATGGTTGAAAGCCTATACTGTGTCTGTATAGGCAGCAAAGAAGGGTTTATTTGCTTTCCTTATAGCATCCGCTCAGTCGCGTTCGGCAGAGCTGTTCTGGGTGGTGAGAGGTTTGATTGGTCCTGCCTCTCTCCACCTGGATTTGGACTCATCCATGGCCCGCTGTGACATGTTTCTAACTTTGCAGATAAAATCACTCGCATTGAGCATGACATTGACGCTATCACTTTGGAAACAGTGGCAGAGCCAGAGGTAGGGAATGCCCTGTCTGGTCAGTATTTATGGGAGGACTTTCAATTGGTGACACCTGCCGAGGCTGCGGACGTCATGGGGTCTGTGCAGACCATGACATGTGAATTAGATCCTTGCCCATCCTGGTTGATAAGAGCTGCCAGGGAGACCAGTGCTGGCACAGGTGGTCAACGCCTCTCTTCGGGAGCCTGAAGGAGGCTGTGGTTTTCCCTCTTCTCAAGAAACCATCTCTTGACGCTGATGCCCCGGCGAGCTACTGGCCAGTCTCTAATTTTCCCCTTTTAGGGAAGGTTAATGAGTGGGTAGTGGCCCGTCAGCTGCAGGTGTATCTGGACTGCATTGGTTTTCTAGATCCTGTGTAGTCCGGCTTTTGGCTGGGTTACAGTACGGAGACAGCATTGGGGGCCTTGGTCATATGACCCTCCTAGTTCTGTTAGATCTGTCAGCAGCTTTTGACACTGTTAATTACGAGTTGTTGGTAACGCGCCTGCACAATTTGGCTGGGTGGACGGAACTATGAGGGGGTTGGGGAGGTGTTTATGCAGATCTTTTGGTTTTGATACTGATGATTTTATTGTTGATTTTATGGAATTGAATTTTATACTGTTTATATTGTTTATTGTATGCTATAAGCCGCCCCAGGATGCCAGAGGCGAGAGGGGCGGGGTATTAAGTTAAATTAAATAAATAAATAAAAATAAATATTGTTCAACACATCAGTGATTCCCCAGTCTTCTAATATAGCTATTTTTCAATGTGCTTGTCATTCCAAGGTAATATGATATGTATGCATTTTTATGTAATTCATACAGTAAATCATACTGCGACTGACTCCGACCGACTTCTCCATAGGGCCCATTTACGGTCCTATGTTGAGGCTGTGAGGACAGCAAGGAAGGAGTTCCCTGCTGTCCTCATAGCGTCTGCAGAGTCACGTCCGGCTGAGCTGTTTTGGGTGGTGCGGGGGCTGGTCAGTCCGGCCTCCCTCCCAGGCCCGCTGTGAGGAGTTTGTCACCTACTTCGCAGACAAGATCACTCAGATTCAGAGCGACTTTGATGCTGGATTAGGGGCAGTAGGTGAAGAGTGTGAGGTGATGGAGCCCCCATCTGGTCCATCCTTGTGGGGGGAGTTTCAGGAAGTGACGCCAGCCAATGCGGTGGATGTCTTGGGGTCTGTGAGAGCCACCTGTTGTGAACTTGATCCGTGCCCATCCTGGCTGGTGAAAGCCTCCAGGGAGACGTTGGGGATGGTGCTGGTGAGGGTGGTCAACGTGTCCTTGCAGCAGGGGAGGTTGTCGCCTAGCCTCAAGGAAGCTGTGGTGCGCCCCCTGCTGAAGAAACAATTGTTGGACATGGATGCACTTGCCAGCTACCAATCTGTCTCTAACCTTCCCTTTTTAGGGAAGGTTATTGAGCGGGCGGTGGTGATCCAGCTCCAGGCGCATCTAGATGACATCGGTTTCTTGGACCCTTTTCAATCTGGGTTCTGCCCCGGCTATGGCACCGAGACAGCGTTGGTGGCCTTGGTCGACGATCTCTGCTGGGACATGGATGCAGGATGTTCAACATTTCTCATCCTGCTAGATCTCTCGTCCGCTTTTGACACCGTGGACCATGGGCTGCTGTTGAGATGGGTGTGTGACCTGGGGGGTCTGGACGGGACTGTTCTTGAATGGTTCCGCTCATTCCTCTCAGGAGAAGCCAGCAGGTAGTGTTGGGAGCTGAAACATCTTGCCCCCGTGCTTTATCCTGCGGTGGTCCGCAGGGTTCCATACTGTCTCCATTGTTATTTAATGTATATATGCAGTTCTTGGGGGAGGTCATGAGAGGGTTCGGGGTGCAGTGTCACCAATATGCTGATGATACTCAGCTATACCTCTCTTTTTCAACTGACCTAGTCCGTGCTGTCTCGGTGCTATCCCAGTGTTTGGAGGCCATAGCAGAATGGATGTGGCAGAGCAGACTGAAGCTCAACCCTGATAAGACGGCGGTGATGTTGGTGGGGAGAGCGAGGGAGGTGTTGGCCCCCCTGATTGCGGGGGTTTGCCCTCCTATAGCTCAGCAGGTTCGGAATCTGGGGGTGTTATTGGACGCAGACCTCCGCCTGGAGCAGCAGGTGGAGGTAGTGGCGAAGGCTGCCTTCCGCCAGTTATATATGGTGCGGAGGCTGCGTCCGTACGCCTCCGGCCCAGACCTGGCCTCCCTCGTCCATGCCTTTTCACCTCGAGGCTGGACTACTGCAATGCGCTCTACGTGGGGCTGCCCTTGTTCCTAGTTCGGAGGCTGCAGCTAATGCAGAATGCGGCGGCCCGGCTCCTTTTGGGGATGGGCCATTGGGAACACATAACACCTGTGCTCCGGACTCTGCACTGGTTGCCAATAGCGAGCCGAATCAGGTTCAAGGTTTTGGTATTGATCTACAAGGCCCTTCACGGTCTGGGCCCCTCGTACCTCAGGGACCACCTTGCCCTCCACGCCCCAGAGCAGCTCCTTTGTCTGCCAGGGGTGCCTTCTTGGAGGTCCCCCGTGTCAAGTGGGGGGCCACAATGGAGAGGGCATTCTTGGTGGCCGGACCGCGCCTTTGGAATTCCCTCCCAGAGGAAGCTCACCTGGCCCCAAGCCTTTTAACATTCCGGCGAATTTGCAAAACCTGGCTGTTCCCCCAGGCCTTTGGGGAGGGTGGGAGAGGGGGGTTAGGTTTTTTTTTTATCCCCTCCACCCTTATTTATTTATTGTATAATTTTTTATGCTCCTTAGCCATGCTTTAATTGTTGATTTTATGAGTGTTTTTAAAATGGTTTATAATTGTGTTTTTATTTTTGATATTGTTAGTCGCCCTGAGCTGTTTCAGGAGGGGCGGGGTATAAATGCAAATAAATAAATTAATTAATTTAAAAAAATATGAGCAACAGCAGATAATAGGTACAGCCACACAAAATGTCTACAGTGCCTTGGGCAGCCTTTCCCCACTCTGGGCACTGCAGCCTTACCACGCGATGCAGATGTTCTCCATGTGGTGTGGCAGACAGCTGGCCGCTACATGATGCGTCCTCAGAAAAAGACTGAGGATGCAGTGGAAAAGGGCCGAGGACACATTGTATAACAGCCTTACCCAAAATGGGGTACGGCGCCCCAGGCACAGCAGCTCATCTACCCAGTCGCTGTCTGTCCTGCCATGCTGCAAGGTCCACTGTGGGGCTTTGAGTGGCAGCCACTCACACCAGTCCCGCGTGGCCATGTCACAGTCGAAGGCGGGATAGCGGTTGGGCCAGGGGAGGGAGGCAGGGCAGAGCTGGGTTCCTGCTCATGAGACCAATGCCTTGGCCCACACCGTGCCATGGTGGGACGTCCAACAGTGGCCCTCCTGCCTGGCTTCCCCGCAGCATGGAGAGACCGTCTGCCCTCCTCCCCGCGCTGGCCCCGCAGTGTGGCAGCTAAGCTTGCTTGTTACGAGGCAGCAAGGGGATTGGACCCGTCACAGCTCATGTGGCTGCACCCAATGAGTGCACTCTGTCAACATGCATACAGGTCCCATTGAAGGGAATGGGACTTGTACATGTTAACTGATAGTGTGCATGTTATCTGCCAGGGGATGGGCATGATAGTTTGTGTTAGGAATTAATAACTTGAATTTACATACATTGATATAATCCTCATACTATTAAACCCAATGGAATTTCTATGATTGACTTCAATGGACTGAAGATCACACCCATAGGTACACAATTTTACTGACATGAGCTGAAGTCAATGGAACTGCTCGCTCAAGTAAATATGAGCAGGTGTGAAAGTGCGTATTCAGGATCTGGCTCTTAGATATTAGAAGGGTGACAAGGAGACAAACTATAACAACTTAATTAAATGACTTTGGCCAAAGAATTGAAACTGTTTACTCTTGAGTAGCCCTGTCAACTTTGGTGCAACTACTCATGCATAAGCAGTTTTAGGATTGTAGCCTCTGTTGTCAGAAAGCAAGGGCTGTGAAAGTCCCTTGTGTAGGCATGGGTGTTTTTCTTCAAAACAAAAATTTCCATTTTAACAGCAGTGCATTTAAGAGTGTACAGCAAATGTGGCTGCTGCATTTGGCATCCCATGCAAAATGGCAAATCTAGTGATTGTACAGATACCGTTACGGTAATTACACATTGTTACAGAATAGTACGATGATTACTGTAATTCTTGTGTAACTGATCGGCATGCAAGGTAGACTGGCTCTTGGTAAGGCTTTCCTCATAAACATTCATTCATGCAGTCAATCCCCCTCATTCATTTGTTTATTTTTATAACCTATGCACTTCGTTTTTTAGAGCAGAAATACCCTCTTTCAACTGACTCTGCTGGTTATGTGCATCTGATAAGCAAAGACTTGAAATGTTTTCCACTTGCACACAGAGGAAATGTGGTTAGGCTTATTTTGAAAGTACGCTCACTCCATGGAAAAATCTGTGTAATTGATTGAGAACCTATGGCCCTATGGAATCATAATTGGATGAACTAAGTTTGATACGTCAGGTTTAACAATAATCCTGATCCTACAATACGATCCTGATCCTATTGATCTCAATAGCCGTGTTTCTATTAACTTCAGTAGATCAGGATCACACCTAATTCCACCCTTTAAAATATGTTGTATGGCAATGGTCACAGATAAAAATGTTCTTCTCTGTTAAAACAGTCAGCTTTGACTGTACTGGATTATTTTGAATAGAGAACTGGATTGCTATTAAGTACAGCTAGCAAATATCTAGTCACGCTGAGCTTTTTTTCTGGTCGTGTTTTTCATGTACATTCAGGAAATATGTTGTTACTCCTTCTTCAGACACAACCACATGCAGTGCTGAGTGGCTCCTAGTAGTGATTTGGCATCACGCGGTCTCAGCCTCTCTTGCTTTTTATCTTAGGCTTTGAAATATGTTTCATTTTGAACAGATGCAGAGTATTGAACACTGAGTGGGAAGAGAAATTACTTAAGATGGAAGCAGTGGCTAGGAGTAATGGAACAAAATTAAGAAAGAAAGAAAAAATATAGGCTGAACACTATTGCTTGCAGTGTAACCCACTAGAGCGGGGGTGAGGGACCTCAGGCCCAAGAGCCAAATGTGGCCCACAGCTAGTTTCTATTTGGCCCCTTTCCAGTTCCTGGATCTTACCACTGGATCCAGTTCCCACCGCCAAGCACTGAAAGACTGTGCTCAGAGTAATGGAGCAGAGACGAAGGCACGCAGACAAAGCTAGGGGACAGATCCATGGGACAGATCCATGATCTTCTGGACCCTCCCCTTCCTGAGCGCACCTCTCCCCTAACTTCTATGCAGTCCTTGGAGCTTGTTCTAATTTTTACAGTGACCCCTGAGCAGGAAAAGTTCCCCCACCTCTGCGCTAGACTGTCAAACAAATTCCAGAAGGAAGCAGTGGAAACCCCTTTACTTGTGTCATTCGAAATTAGACAGAGCAAAGCTTCGGAACCTACACAATTCAGGAGCTTGGACGAGCTAGACCGTTTAATTCCTAATACATCGTAGCATGTGCTTATTTTTATGAGGGAAAGGCTGAATGTTTGCAGTGTAAAAGTGAAAGGCTCAATCATACAACACTCTTTTCACAGTGGGAAGTGCAGCAAACCTACGTTCAGAGTGTTGTGTGAAATTCTTACTATTGCCTGTGCTCCTCAATGATCTCTTGTTCTCTGCTACCTGATGCAAGCAAGAGGTGGGCTGTTGAATTGTGGGAAGTCAACAGCTGTGTGAATGCCTTGCTGTAGGATGAGAAAATCAGAGATTAAGACACAGGTGGTGAATATGCAAAGGGGAAGGATGCAGGGATTTGTTCACATATGGTACCCATTGCACTAGCAAAAAAATAAGAGCTATACATGGTGGATTAAACTGCATGGCACAAACTGAAAGGCATTCTTCTTCTTCCTAAAACCCATCAATCTACTGTGTTGACTGTTAGTTAAGATCATGGGTATCTCCACACGAGCTGCGGAGGGCTCGCTCCCTGTGTGCTCTGTGGTGGGCAATCACTGCCGCCACACTTCAGGTCTAGCTTGGGGAGCTAGGTAGACAAGTTGCCCCTCCTCCCCACGGGGAAGCTGGGCCACTGCCAGACATCCTGCCAAGGCAGACCAAGGCATCAGCCACACAAGCAGGCACCCTGCCCTAACCCGCCTCCCTCCCCGGCCCCAACCAAATTTCCACCCCGGCCGTAATGTGACAAAGCGCAATGGACAACAGCACCCACCAGAAGGGGCCCTTGCACACGGGCAGCCACTCCGTGGGCAGTCTTACTCCATTTGGGGTAAGGCTGCTATGTGACACATCCTCAGAGTTTTCCTGAGGACTCAGCATGGCCAGCTGCTTGCCCTACATCTGGCGGCAGCCAGTCACACGATGCACTGAATCACGGGGTCTTGCTGCTCAGGCTGGGTTAAGGCTACCCAAGGCATGGTAGCTTCCACAATGTCTCATGTGGCTGCAACCCATCTCTTTGCTTGCAGCTACACCTAATTTAGGAGTAAACTGAGGCCGTGCAATTAACATATTGACTCTTGTTGCCGATATTGATTCTTGCGTCTTGTTCACTAGGGACCGTGCCAAGACCAGCAAAGTTACTTAATGGAAATCATGTTGCATATTGTGGTCCCAAAAGGGAAAAGGACAGTGTGGAAAAAAGCCCTCTGTTTTCAGCGGGCACCATATAGACGTGCTCAGTTGTGTTTCTTTTGTGTGGTTTTTTTTAAAAAAATAAATCAATCTCTGTTCTTGTTACACAGTAGTGATTTTCTTCTTTCTTTCAGTACAACAAACACCTCTTCGTGCACATTGGACACGCCAACCATTCTTATAGTGATCCATTGCTGGAATCGGTGGACATTCGTCAGATTTATGACAAATTTCCAGAAAAGAAGGGAGGCTTGAAGGAGCTATTTGGAAAGGGCCCCCAAAATGCCTTCTTCCTAGTAAAATTCTGGGTGAGTAAAAACCCTGCCAGATGATAACCTGTTTGTGTTCTAGCCTGCATCTTTACATTATATGTGCGAGTATTTTTTCTACATGCACGCATAAATAGAAACTCATTTGCTCTTTGCTGACCTAAAGTTCTGTCTTGATCATTTGTGCCTATCTTTCTTGCAAGCTATTAATACCAATCCACTTGTACTGATGGTTTCCACAATGGCTCTGTACTTCTAGAAAACATCTAGTAATTCTGCTTGCCAACATTTTGTTACACGTCCACTTGACAAATAGGTAATGAGATTCATAGTTCATAAACTGTGAAGTGCCATCTAGTGGCAAGAAAATAATTTCAGTTGCTTAAACCAGACTTCTGTGGGAGTTCTGTGGAGCATTTGAAATGTTTGACTATGTTGAATGGAAGAAGTGCCTCTTGGATCAGCCAGCATTTTTGTGAATTAGAGATAAGGTGTTATTTCAAATTAGTGCCGTGTAAATATCTATGTTGTAGACCTAGAAACTTTGTAGCCAAATGCGTGCCCCTGAGTTCCCTCAGAAAGTGGTAATATAAGACACGCCAAGAGAGTAGAACAACATACCTTAGTATCTTTCAAGATACACTGAGCACAGTTATGGATGGAAGGTAGTAAGTGGTGCTGTACTAGCCAAAGCAAAACTTCACCTGCATTAGTAACAGCTTTGACCAATGCAATAGAATGTCGAGGCCCAAGAATGGTGACGAAAGAGAGGAACAAAAAGCAGATGCTTCCGCCATTTTATTGGCTTGGACTCCCTTGCTTTGGACTTTGTTTGCTTTGGAATCCTCGTTTGCAAATGAGTTTTTCTTTCTTCCTTACTTTCTTTCGATCTAAGTGCTGAAACTAAGGAACTGGGTGAACTTCTTCCCCCTGGCCAGTTGAGGGCAACTCTTAATTCAAGTTTCCCAAATTCTTTCTTTGTGTGGCCATTATTCTCTTTTGTAGGCATTTTAATCATTTATGCTATATTTTATTTTATAGTCTTCAACAATTGTTTCAGTTGTTTCCATCATACCCTTTATAATTTGTAGTGATTTTATAGTATATTTCATTATGCTCACTGTAGTTCTCATTCAATTGTACTCATTTATTCTATGTATCAGTAAAGTTGTTACATCATTTTAAGTCTGACTGGATCAGAAAAGACTAAGTTCCTAGAATCTTTCTGACAGATCTCCTTATTTGGAATCTAAAATAAACATTCTCAAAACAACATGTATTCTGGGTTTGGTTGATTTTAACATCTGCTTTGCTGATAGGATAGATCTGCCTTCAGTTTCCCCTAATATATTTGGAACACAAACCAGAAGTGATATATACCAGAAGAATGGGTTTTAGTAAGGGGCTACAGGGAGGGGAATGAGAAAATATTGGAAGGGAAGAAGCATGAAAGTTGGATATATATATTCAACTATGAAAGTTGGAGATATAGAGAGGTTTGTGTGTGTGTGCCATTATCTATATATATAATCCCTAGATATTATATAAACAGAATTTCCCTAATAAGTACTTCATTTAATTTGTCCACTTTATAAGTCACACACATAAGTGCTATCATTAAGGTTTTACAGCAGAGTGCTGTAATGAGGTCTCGTATATTAACAAGGCTTAATTGTGATGCTCGGTGGGGAATGAGGAGGAAAGAGGTGTGTTAGGAAAGCCTCCTTCTGTAAAAGGAGACGGGGAAGGTATGGGCTGGGGGAGGGATCATGTGTAGGAATGGGGGGGGGGATTGTAAATTGTTTTTATATTGAAATGTGTATTCTAGGAATTGGTTGGGGGGGTTGGTTGGATGGGAACGGGGGGGGGGGTTGGAGCTGATTTTCCGAATTATATTACAGAACATTCACCAGTACATTATGAACTGTTATCCTAAAAATAATTACAACAATCCAGTCCTCAAAAGGAAGTGTATGGGCTTATGCTGGGATAGCCTTTTGAGGGCCATAAACTAAACTACACTTGTATTAAGGTAAGGTAGTGGAGTCTGATGTTCACTGCAAAGCAATTGTTCGGCCAGGTCCGAGTCTGAAAGAAAGGTTTGCATTCTTCTCGCCAGATGAAGTTGGTGAAAAGCGCTCCTAGCCACCCCTGCAGCCTTATGTTCCAGGAGCACTCCAAGGCTGCAAATCTGAGTGACAAAAAAGCCTGCATCCTGTCAATGACAGGTGTCCTTATGCCCCCCACATCACAGGACCAGCCCACCATCATCACTTCAGTCTTGTCTGGATTCAGCTTTAATCAGTTTGCCTGAACCTAGGCACTGGGTAAGCACTGAGACCACGGGACTAGGGTCAGATGAAAAAGAGAGAGAGGTGGATGTCATCAGCATACCGATGCCACATCACTCCAAATCTACATGTGATCTCACCCAGGAGCCTCAGTTAAAAATTGAAGAGGAAAGAAGAGAGAATGGAACCTTGCAGGACCCCACAGAGGAGACCCCAAGAGGACAATGAGCAGCCACCCATCACCATCCTCTGGGAACTCCTAGACAGAAAAATAGATCTGCTCAAACATGGTCACATGAGCCCCTGCCAGGCCATATAGTCATGCCAAGAATACCTCAACCTGAAATGTCAAAACAATTAAAAAGATCACCAGGGTATAATTTCCCCTTTCAGCCTCCAGGCATACATCATGGGGTGGACTGTGGCTCAGGTGGTAGAGCACATGCTTTGTGTGTATAAGGTCCCACGTTCAATCCCTGGCATCTCTGATTCAGGTAGCACACCTGGCTGAGGCCTCTGCTGGAGACCCGGGAGAGACGGATTTGAAACTCTGCTGCTGTGTCAAGTTGTGACAATAATGGGCTAAGATAGATCATTGGTATGACTCAGGCAGCTCCTTATATATTTATATATATTTATATATATAACAAGGGCACAAGGAAGCTGTCAGGGTCCACGGGCTGGGCATTGCATATGTTAATGCAGGATCAGAGCCCAGGTACATAGTGCAGGATCAAGGTGCTGGTGGGAATTGACAGAGACCACAAGGGCAGGCATAGACAAGTCAAGGCAGGACAGATGAACGAAGCAGGATTGGATGGACAAGACGAGGTAGACAAAGGGAGCTGGCTGGACAGAACAGGCAAACAGGACTCAGACTAGGCTCACGGGGCAGTCACATAAGGGGCAGATCTCGCAGATGCTGAGCCCCATCCAAACAGACATTGAGCCACGCTCTCAGGGACCAGGTGAATATGGACGAAGGGGTAGTCAGACTCCCAAGCAGGATCTGAAGGACTGGATTCCAAGAGGGAGGATCAGAAGGGCCAGGGTCCAGCTGACCCAAAGCACACACGAGGTCCAGTAGTGGGGTGTGCAGAGCTGATCCAAGTGTATGGAAACAAGAGTGAAGTGACAAACAAAAAGCATACGGGAAACAGGAAGCTGACTGATTTGCCTAGTTTCCTGTACTGGCTGACCTTATATACACCAGCAGCCAACTAGGAAGCTTGGGGGCATGGAGCAAGGCTGAGGAGGGGTGTGGCTTGACCAGCACTGGGGGAGTTCTTATGGCCAACACTGGGGCCTGCCCAACAGGAACCGATGACACTACAGTCAGCTGCTGTGGCCAGGGCCCCCAGGGTGTTGGTTTGAGCCTGGGTCCTTACAGGCAGTCTCAATACTATTCACAGATTGAAAGATGGACTGACATGTATCCAAGAATCTGATGACATCCAGGTGCACCTGAAGCTGCAAACCAGCCACCCATTCAATATCCTTCCATAAAAAGGTGGGGTAGACCTAATTGGACACCCCCACCCCCCAATGGGGGCATAAGTTAGCAAAGATTCTGGGTCTTTTAGAAAATAATGATACAGCAGTGACAACAGAATCTTTACAATAATCCCTCTGGGTTCATGGATTGTATTGTGTCAAAATTTTAGGGTTCGCACACACAGCCCTCCTTGACTAGGGGAAACCTACATGGAGCGTAGCCCATGTTGGCATCTCCTTTGGTGGGAAACTGCTGTGCGAACAGGGTTTGCGTGTGGTTGCTTTTTGCGCAACCGTTTTCACATGGCACATCACCTCCACAAAAGAGGGGGACATTGGCTACATTTCATATCACCTTCCTCTGATTGTGGATGGCTGGGTGAATATATCCTGAGCTTGAGGTCTCTGGGGGCACTTTTAAACAATCCCGCTCACAAGTGGGATCGTTCAGTACCAGCATTGGGCACCCGCCTTCCTCTCTACGACATGTCTGATGTTCAGAAGAGCATCAGACACGGCGTAGAGTGTATGTGCGCATGCACGCCCTTCTGCGCGTGCTCACTCTGGCAAGGAACCTGGAAGTGCGGCATAAAGCCGGCACAGTGGCGATCCGCCTTGAAGGGGGCAGGATCACCGGGTCGGCTTCATGCGGTGGAGATCTGGCGTTAGAGCGCGCCGGGGATTTAGACGGGCGGCAACAATGGCGGCTGATAAAGGGCTCAGCCGCCATTTCCGTCTCGTCAAAAAGCGCCCTGGGTCTTGGTGCTTATAGATTGGAGACCTGATCCTAGTTTTTGGTCTTCAGGTGTTATAATAGAAATAATAATCCTTAGCTCTGGACAATGGACCTGATCTTGCTCCCATTGAAATCAGAGTTTCATATTGAGTTCTGCAGGACCAATAACGGTCTCTGCAACCAATTATATTTAACGTAGATGATTGCTTACTCCAAGGCTAGTCATACAGTAAGGGGAAAAAACAAATACTATCATCCCTTCCTCTGAGCTCACTCTTCTAGTGCTTGATGGGAAGGATTGGATCCATTGGCCTGATCCAGGAACTGGAAAGGGGCTAAATGAAAAATAGCCATAGCCTGGATTAGGCCCACAGACCAGAAATTCCACATCTGTTGTTAATCAATGATAATGGCAGGGGACAGTTTGGGAGTGCTGCTAGTATACCGTGCACCTACCTGTGCAGCAGCCTCCCTGCATGCTCTGGCAGAGATGGTGTTGGGGTGTGTGTGTTGCGGTCCCCCAAGACAATAGTCTTGGGGGACCTCAACATTCATGCTCACGCCACCCTTGGGGAGCTGAGCATGAGTTCATGGCCGCCATGGACAACCATTGGCCTGTCCCAGATGGTTATCGGCCCAACACATCAGGGAGGATACACCTTAGACGTTGAAAGTTTATTTGCGGCCTAAGCCAATATCGTACAAAAAGATGATACACACCTTAGACGTTGTGTTTTGTACTGGCCTTGAGGCGGGTGTTCCGTTAGTGGGAGAGATATCAACTGTGCCCTTGTCATGGACGGACCATTACCTCAGGCAGACCTCGCTCCTAGCGCGCATCTGCCCCTGGAAGGGTGTGGAGCTGATTCGGATGGTTTGCCCCAGAGGATGATGGAACTGGAACAGTTCTGGAATGCTCTGGGAGAAATACCCTCTGACCTTGACGACTGTCTCATCCATGACCTCATTGTGCTATGGAACACCTTGCTGATGGAGGCCATTGATCAGACGGCTCTGAGGCTCTGCAGACGTCCTTGGTTTTCCGAGGAGCTGCGGTTGCTGAAGCAAAATGGGCAGTGGTTGGAGCGACGGTGGCGTCATTAGCATACTGAAGCTGATAGATTGCGGCATAGAGCCAGTTTATGAGTCTATGCTGTGGCTATGCGGGCAGCAAAGAGGGAGTTCTTTGCTGGCCTAATAGTATCCGCAAAATCCTGTCCAGTAGAGTTGTTCCAGGTAGTGCGGGGACTGGTCAGTCCAGCCTCCCTCAACCTTGGAGTGGAGTCATCTACTGCCCGCTGTGACATGTTTGTGGATTATTTTGTGGACAAACCACTCGTATTCACCATGATTTTGATGCAGCATTTATTACACTAGGGGAACCAGGGGTTATGGAAGCCCCGTCATGTCCGGTTTTCTAGGATCAGTTTCAGTCAGTGACGCCCGCCAATGCGGTGGATGTTGTTGGGGCGGTCAGGGCCGCTTCTTGTGAATTAGACACTTGCCCGTCCTGGCTGGTTAAGATCTGCCAGGAGACAATGGGGCCGTTGGAGGCTGGGGTGGTCAACACCTCCCTTTGGGAGGGCAGAGTGCCGGGCTGTCTCAAGGAGGCGGTGGTGTGGCCTCTGCTCAAGAAACCAGCGCTTGATGCTGGCTCCCCTGCTAGCTATTGGCCTGTCTCTAAACTTCCTTTTTTACGGAAGGTTATTGAATGGGTAGTGGCTTGGCAGCTGCAGGGACATTTTGATCACATCGGTTTTCTTGATCCCTCTGTCTGGCTTTCATCTGGGTTATTGCACTGAGACTGCACTTATTTTATTTTATTTTATTCCATTTATATGCCACCCCTATGCCTACAGCATATCAGGGCGGCTTCCAACATAAAATAAACAATTTATCACAATATATATACAAATATAAAAATATACACGAATATTTAAAACAATTTTAAAATACCCCCATACAAAAATTGAACCCACCTTTTCCTCCCTGCCTCCAAAGGCCTGGGAGAACAGCCGATGGAAGGCCAGCAGACTCAAGGCCAATCGTGCTTCCTCTGGGAGGGAGTTCCACAGCCGGGGCCCAGTCACCGAGAACACACTCTCCATTGTAGCTCCCTGCTTTACACGGGGGACCTCCAAGAAGGCGCCCCCAGTGGACCGCAGAGTCCGTCCTGAGTCACGGAGGGTGAGGCGGTCCCTGAGGTATCCACGTCCAAGACCGTACAGGGCCTTATAGATCAAAGTCAACACCTTGAACCTGGCTTGGCATATTACAGGCAGCCAGTGCAGCACACGGAGCACTCGTGTTTGTGCTCTCGTTGGCCCGGCCCTGTTAGGAGACAGGCCATCACATTCTGCACTAGCTGCAACCTCCAGGCCAGCGTCAAGAGAAGCCCCACGTAGAGCGCATTACAGTAGCCCAGCCTCAAGGTGATGAAGGCATGGATCAAAGTGGCCAGGTTGGGTCTGGAGATATATGGGCGCAGCCTCCGCACCAGATATAGCTGGTGGAAAGCCGCTTTCACCACCACATCCACCTGCTGATCTAGATGGAAACCCGCGTCCAATAATACCCCCAGACTCCGAACCTGCTGAGTCACGGAGGGGCGCACCCCCTCCACAAGAGGGGGCACCACCTCCCACACCCAGCCCACCACCATCACCTCCATCTTATCTGGATTGAGCCTCAGTCTGCTCTGCCATAGCCAACTCGCCACGGCCTCCAAACACTGAGATAGCAGGGACATGGCAGGGCCTGGGTCGGCCGAAAAAGAGAGGTAAAGCTGGGTATCATCGGCGTATTGGTAGCAACGCACACCAAACCCTCTCACGATCTCCCCCAAGGGCTGCATATATACATTAAATAATAAAGGAGACAAGATGGAACCTTGCGAAATGCCACAGTCCAGGGCCTGGGGTCTAGATATTTCTGCTCCCAAGACAACCTGTTGGGTCCTCCCCGAGAGAAATGACTGGAACGAACCACGCAACTGCCTCAACAGCAGCCCATGGTCCACTGTATCTATTTCTATTTATTTATTATGGGTACAGACTTTTGTCATGACCCCATATAAAACAACAACACAAACAAACATTATAACGTTATACGCACATGATAAAACAAGATTGGACAAAATAGGCACACAACAGCATGGATGAATCCACTGTATCAAACATGGCCAAGAGATCTTGCAGGACAGGACCAGTAATGTTGAACGTCCTGCATCCATTTCCCGGCGGAGATCATCTACCAAGGCCACCAACGCCGTCTCTGTACCATTGCCGGGCTGAAACCCTGATTGAAAGGGGTTGAGAAAACCGATGCTGTCCAGGTGAGCCTGGAGCTGCAGGACCACTGCCCATTCAATAACCTTCCCTAAAAAGGGAAGGTTAGAGACGGGTTGGTAACTGGCGAGTGCGTCCACATCCAAAGATGGGTTCTTCAACAGGGGGCGCACCACCGCCTCCTTGAAACCGGGGGGCAAACTCCCCTGCTGAAGGGACGCATTGATAATCCCCGCCAGCACCGACCCCAGTATCTCCCTGGAGGCTTTCACCAACCAGGACGGGCAAGGATCTAATTCACAACTAGTGGCCCTCACTGACCCCAGGATCTCTACAGCATCGGCTGGCATCACTTCCTGAAACTCATCCCAGAAAGATGGACCAGACGGCGCCTCCATCACCTCACGCTCTATTCTTACTGTCTCTAATCCAGCGTCGAAGTTGCTCTGGATCCGAGTGATCCTGTCTGCAAAGTAGATGGCAAACTCCTCACAGCGGGCCTGGGACAAGTCCCCATCCAGGCGGAGGGAGGCCAGACTGACCAGCCCCTGCACCACCCGGAACAGCTCCACTGGACACGACTTTGCAGACGCTTGTGGCTTTGGTAGATGACCTGCGCCGAGATACGGATCGGGGTTGTTCGACCCTGCTGATCCTGTTAGATCTGTCGGCTGCGTTTGATACCGTTGATCATGAGATGTTGGTGATGCGCCTGCGGGAGTGTGCGGGATTGTTCTTGAATGGTTCCACTCGATCCTGACTGGAAGAACCCAGCAGGTGGTTCTCGGGGACTGTTTTTCATCATACCGAGACCTCTTGTGTGGAGTTCTGTAGGGTTCTGTTCTGTCCCCTCTCCTGTTCAACGTGTATATGCAGCCGCTTGGAGAGGTGATTATGGGGTTCGGTGTGCGGTGTCATCAATATGCTGATGACACCGCACACCGAACCCCATATCTCGGCGCAGGTCATCTACCAAAGCCACAAGCGTCTGCAAAGTCGTGTCCAGTGGAGCTGTTCCGGGTGGTGCAGGGGCTGGTCAGTCTGGCCTCCCTCTGCCTGGACAGGGAGATGACACCCAACTGTACCTCTCTTTTTCAACAGACCTAGGGCCAGCAGTCTTGGTCCTTAATGGCGGCTGTGAGGGATTGGATGAGGGCTAATCGACTGCGGCTGAATCCTGACAAGACGGAGGTGATGTTAGTGGGTAAGGCAATGGAATTGGCAGCCCCCATCATTGATGAGGTCTGTCCTCCATTGACCTCCCAGATACGGAGTCTAGGGGTGCTCCTCGATGCGCAGCTCCACCTGGATCCCCAGGTGGAGGCTATAGCGAGGAGTGTTTTCTGCCAGTTGTATCTGGTGTGACGGCTTCAGCCATTTGTGTCGGACTCTAACCTGGGCACTGTCATCCATGCTTTCATCTCCTCTTGATTAGACTACTGTAACACGCTCTACGTGGGGCTGCCCATGGTGACGGCTCGGAAATTGCAGCTGGTGCAGAATGCGGCGGCCCGTCTCCTAGTGGGACTGGGTCTCTGGGAGCATATTACACCAGTGCTCCGCTCTCTGCACTGGCTGCCGGTGGTGTCCGGGCCTGATTCAAGGTGTTGGTTTTAACCTATAAATCCCTAAATGGTCTGGGCCCTGCCTGTCTGCGAGACCACCTCACTCCCTGTGTCCTGGATCGGCCCCTGCAGTCGTCCGGGGATGCCCTGCTCGAGGTCCCCCAAGTTTCTCAGGTGGCCACGCAGGAGAGGGCGTTCTCGGTGACCGCACCTATGGAGCTCCCTTCCGGTGGGGGCCCAGCTAGCCCCAGACCTTCCTTCTTTTCGGAAAAGTTGTAAGACCTGGCTGTTCCACCAGGCGTTTGGCGGGGGAGAGGGGTGATGGGTGGGTGGGTTAGGGGAGGTTGTTTTTTCTATTTGCTCCTTTTAAATGTTTTTTAATTGTTTTATTGTTGTAAGCCGCCCTGAGCTGTCTGTGACAGGAGGGGCGGGGTATATGTTTTTTAAAAACAAACAAATAAATAAATAAATCATGGTGTCAATCCTGTAAGGACTTAATGATCCCATCAGTGTTCACTGCATTTTCCCCATTGTTGGCAATGAGGAAAATGTGGTGAACCCTGGTCCCTTATTGATGCAGTGGGTCTACACATGGTGCACTGAATCTCTTGCTTTCTTTTTATGGCTCCATGGCTTACTGTGAAATGCTTGCCGTAGTTTTGCTCCTTCAGGGTGATGAAAGCCTGGTGTCTGTCTGTGCCACCCTGTGAAATCAAGAATGAAGCTCATTCTAAGACGGGTGGGTTATGATAATTTATATTTTTAATGAATTGTGATACTTGCAGGAATCTGCAATGCAAACAAGCAATTTTCAAAAGCAGTGCATAGTATAATTAGAGTGATCTTTTCGAGGTGCTTTGAAGTACCAAACATTTTTGAAATTCAAATGCAGAATGGAAATAAAGGAATCTGCACAATAAAGGGGCCTTAAATTATGTCCCAAAAGTTCACTATTTTACAGATGTAATATATGCCATAATTAGTGACAAGTGACATGAGTAGGTTGGCTGAGTTTATTCCTATTCTCATTATTTAAACCAGCTGTGACATGAAAAATAATACTGCAGCTTTGTCATACTCTGTAACGAATAATATACCAGTGTAATCAGTGTTCAAAACAGATTTGTCCACATGGTCTCCACTTACCTCCTCCAGAGCCTCTTCTCCCCATGTGTCTGCAACAAACCTTAAAGGCACACAAAACTTCATTCACAAAAAGTTGTTGTGTTTTCCTTTATTAAATATGATTTTTATTGAATTAGGAAGACGTGATTCTCTTCCCCTTCTGATTGGCAAATTAATGGCAGTTAACAAATGAAATCTGCCATGTGGATTGGTCTCTGGCCAGCGTGCAAATATATGCAAAACAAATTAGGAAAGGGAAGAAAGGAGCAGCAGCTTCTATCTCTTTCTGCCCCCACCCCAAACAGGACCCCCCTCTGCACAGTGATGTCATACGGGGCTTGTGCAAGACCTGTTCCCAAATTGAGGCAAGGGCATTAGTGCTTCAGAATCACTAATGAGTAAAAGAACAGCTGGGAGGATGGAGCAGCTTGGCCTGTCCATCAGAAGACTAACCATGTGGCAGACCTGGAAGCAGTTCCAGAGCTGCAACACAACCATCGCAGTGAAATGTGCCAAGGATCCAGATGCTACCATTGGAAAAAATTGCTTCACAACTTGGAATCTCTGCCCTTTGATCACTGTTCAGAGAGGAGGGAGGGGAGGCATAATGTGGTCATATGAATGACAACTCTCTGTAGTCGCTAGCGTTTAAAGCCGGGATGTTGTTTAACAAATGACCCTACATGCTTAATTTTAACTGCTGAATATTTGTGTTTTAATTACACTGCTCCCTCCCCAAATCCCTCTGTGCTACTAAGAAGTGCTTTTTTCATTCTGTTCAGTGGGTAGGTTTTTTCATCTCCTCTGCAGTTGTTGCCAGTGCTGTTTCTTGCTTAGCCAAAGCTGTTATAACACAAGCAACCTACCCCCTCTTTTCGGTGGAGACTGAGAGCACTTATCCATGTGGAGTATTCTTTTTGTTTGCAGCCAGCTCTGTTTCACTGCATGCTGTGGTGCATCTGCAGAGGCCTTTTGATGCATCATGTCAAACACTTGATAGTCTTGATATGTAAAATTTACAGTGCTTCATACTGACAAGCTACATTGGACTGACGAATGAAAGCATTGTTCTGTATATGCAATCACCATACAAAGGAAACAAGTGCCTGTAAGACGGGCAATACCATAGCCTAAGAGTTGCTCATATCTGATTGCTAAGAGAGAGAGACTAAGTTTAAAGCAACATAGAATCTCATTAAGTCTCATTTTCCTCAAGGATCTAAAAATAATACGATTTTAAATGCATTTGCGTTTTAACAATTCTGCTGTTCTTTGATTCTGAGATCAAACAAACAGTTTAACTCCACCTCATATCTCAGGCTGTTTTCAGACCTCTCTCACCCCCGTGCATATTTTGGCTGCAGGAGGGAATGCGCAGCCAGGATATGCATGGGGTGTCGCCGGTCTGAAAGCCCCCCTCCTCCCGGTGTAGCTTTGCTGGCAAACACCCGCAGAGATACAGAGCAGGATTTCGAGCGGCCAAACTCAGAGCATATTCTGGCGGCTGCGCATTAGAATATGCACAGACGGGCCGGGGAGGTGGGAGGTCTGGTCTGAAAGCAATCTCAGTCTGGACAGCCCACCATTAGGATCCTATTTAGCTAGCATAGATCTCCACGCTTCTCTGTCATTTGAGTGCAATGCTTTTGCATCCATTTTCACATGCAGACAAATGGCCTGTACTGAATGAAGGGGGGCCTGGATCCAGGTGACAGAGTTGCTTTTTAAGACCTATAAAAAGAGCAAATAAACTGAGTACATATAGCCTTCAGCCAATCAACCATTCATTCTTGAGTATTGTGCTTGCACAACCCAGGGTCATGATCCTACATTTTTTGCACACCCAGGAGTTTTGGAATTTATTTATTTATTTCAAACTTTTACTATCCCGCCCCTCCTGCCACAGGCAGGTCGGGGTGGCTTACAATTCATAAAACAACATTAAAACAACAATTAAAACAAATAAAAGGAGGAAAAGAAAATAACCCCATACCCCCCAAATCCCTCCACCCCCTCACCCATCTCCCCCGCCAAATGCCTGGCGGAACAGCCAGGTCTTACAACTTCCCTGAAAAGAGGGGAGATCCGGGGCCAACCGGGCCTTCACCGGAAGGGAGTTCCACAGCCATGTTGCGGCCACTGAGAACGCCCTCCCCTGCGTGACCTCCTGGAAGACTCGGGGGGCCTCGAGAAGGGCGCCCCCAGATGACCGCAGGGGTCGATCCAGCACCCAGGGGGAGTGAGGCAGTCCTGCAGATAGGTAGGGCCTAGGCCGTTTAGGGCTTTATAGGCCAAAACCTTGAATTGGACCCAGAAAACCACCGGCAGCCAGTGCAGAGAGCGGAGCGCTGGTGTAATATGCTCCTCGCAGCCAAGTCTTACCAGAAGATGGGCTGCCGCATTCTGCACCAGCTGTAGTTTCCAAGCCGTCACCATGGGTAGCCCCACATAGAGCGCGTTACAATAGTCCTAAAGGATGGAAGCCTAAAGGATGTAGGATGGGGCATCAGATAACACCTGCATTTCAGCAGATTAAGCAGAACTTGCATTTTATGGCAAACACACCAATATGATGATCAGTACTGTCTCCATGAAAGCCAATAGCAAAACTTCCAGTGACGCTGGCCCTTTTTACATGGGGGGTCAGGGTGTGCGCCAGTCTGGGGTGGGGTTGGGGTGCATGTGCACTCCCATGAACACGCATGCACACTGACCTCCACCCATCACCACGCACGGAGCAACCTCCATTTTTGCCGGTTGCTCTGTGCGTGGGTGATGGGTGGAGGTCAGTGTGCATGCATGTTCATTGGAGCACGCACGCACACCCAATCCACACCCACCCACCGTGACTTTTACATGAGACTCACCCATGCATGAACACCCAAATTTCTGGGTGTTCATGGGTGGGGTGCGGGGAAGGGGTCAGTGTGCACTGCGGCCCATGTGCAGTGGGTGGGGAAAGGGTGTAGATGGGCACACACCCACCTCCACTCATCAAAACACACAGAGCAACTGCTGTTTTTGCGGGTTGCTCCATGCATGGGGGATGGGTGGAGGTGGGTGTGCATGGGAGCATGCACGCACGCACGCACACGCACCCCCCACCCACCGTGAGATTTATACGGGCGGCACCCTTGCATGAACACCCTGGGTGCCACCCATGTTAAAAGGGCCGCTGTTGGAGCTAAGATTCCACTACTTTTAAGACAAATGAAATTATTATACCTTGCATTGGTTTCACTCATGTCTCTCACATTAGTGACTTCTGTAATTTTGACTTGCAAAATGAGACCTAAGTGATTGGCAGTGTCCTCTTGACAATACAGAAATCATTTCTTGTACACTTTGGCCATGTGTGAGAGGCAGGGGAGAAGTAACACTGATGATAAACTCATATAAATGCCAGGCTGACAGAAATGACCAGTTTTGAGATGATATTATTATTATTATCATCATCCCCCATGAAATAATTATCTTTAACAAAAAATACCTATTCTTGAGAAATCCCAGCAGGACAGCTGTTGCATGGTTGAATGACTGTGGTACTATTCTTCATGTTCCAGTTTAATTTGCAAGCCAGCTCTGATGGTAAATCAGTTGTTTACCATTAGCTCTGTAGAACTTCTCACAGATCATTCTGAACACGCTGTATTAAATTTACATTAAATATTAACTACTGACCTCATGCAGAGCAGGTGTAAGAAACCAGGAGGAATAACAATAGGATTTGTTTCTGTTATGCAAAGTACGTGACTTTGGGATTATTTGTGTTAGCATATATGAATCTCTAGAGATTTTGCCGCTGTTTGTTTAATTTACCAAAGCTCAAGCTCTATGTAGTGATAGCCCTTTTATTTCTTCTTCCTGCAACAAATTGTCTCCATGCAGCATTTGATGTGGTCATCATATTATTTGCAAATATTTGCACCCCACAAATGGACTGTAGACACTAAATAGAATTTTTAAAATTGCTACATTGGCCCTTTTCATACAGGCGGCACTGCCTGTGTACACGCTATGGTGGGGGTGGGGGTTGCATGCGTGTACACTCCCGCGGAACACGCATGCACACCCACCTCCGCCCATCACCCATGCCCCTGTACCACCAGGCACACCGCCCCCGTCCCCCACGTGGCGCATGTAAAAAGGGCCCCAGTTACAAATTAAATAATGGATGCAGATGACTTGATTGGATCAGAAATCAGGATCCCAAAGGATCTATGGCCCTTTTTACACATGCTGTGGCTCGGGGGGTGGGGTGGGGTTGGTGTTTGTGCCAGTCCATGTGCGGTGAGGGGGGGAGGTGTAGATGGGTGCACACCAGCGCAGACCTACCTCCATTCACCTCTACCCATTGTGCACACACAGCAGAATTGCTGTTTTCACCGGTTGCTCTGTGTGTGTGCAGTGGGTGGAGGTGGGTGTGCATGCGTATTCATGGGAGCACGCATACCTACCCACTGCAGCTTTTACGCAAGACTCACCCACGTATGAACACCCAGATTTCTGGGAGTTCATGCATGGGGTTCTGCCCATGTAAAAAGGCCCTATGTTGGTGGCTAATTGGGAATCAGATTTCATATCAAAACAGGAAATCCCATAATTTGAATGCCTTGCACTACATGTGTGCAAGCCATGAGAAGGACATTTCTTTTGATGGGAAAAAGCTTTGTTGGGAAATCAGATCTGCCTAAAGAAAGGCCCAAAGACTGTCTTTAAAATTCGATATTTTTCCCCCCCATAATGCTTTACTGTAGTTTTCCAAAGGTGTCATCATTCTTGGGCAAAAAATGGGGTTTCCATGTTGGTTCCAAATGCAAGAGATGGATTCAAAGTAGTTCAGATGATATCTTTTATTGGCCAACTTCTGTTGGTGAGAGCATGCAAGCTTTTGGGCCACACAGGGCCTTACTCAAGCATGTGAGAAGCTGTAACTGCAGTCTGCATATGTATGTGTGTGAACACAGACGCACACACACACACTCTGCTGTGGGGGTTCTCTAGTACCAATGACATAGGCTGGACACAGTGCTGTCAAGCTATCTTTATTAGAATACTCTATATGGGGGTGGGGGACCTAAGGCCCAGGAGTCAAGTGCGGCCCACACCTAGTTTATATCCCCTTTCTAGTTCCTGGATCTGGCCCCTGAATCCAGTTTCTACCCCCTAGCACTGAAGGACCAGGCTCAAGGTAGGGGAGTGTAGATGAGGGCTTGCATGCACGGATAGGGGATGAATCCATGGCACAGATCCATGACCTGGACCCTCCTCTTCCTGAGCACATCCTTTATGCACCTTCTCTCCCAACTTGTATGCAGCCCTTAGAGCTTGTACTAATTTTCAAAGTGGGCACTGGGAAAGGAAAAGGATCCCCACCCCTGCTATACATAATAGTATAGGAGCCTGATCCATGTTTAGACTAGATCACTGTACAGAGTATACAGCCGACTGAGCCAGACGTCAGGTCAGACTAGCTAAGAATACAAACCCCCTACTCTATAAAAAGTTAGTCACATAGAATACAATCAAGTCTTGTTTATCTGACTGCATGGTATAGACAGAGGCAGTATTCAAACTCAGGTTTTACTTACTAACATGATTAACATTTGTGGTTTACACCCATCACAAATGCCATATGCGGGATGTTCCCTTGTGACAATGGTAGCTCCGAAGAGGATAAATGGTTGAGTTTAAGATGGGTGGGGAACATGTTTTGATGTATGAACATGGGAGTGAAAGACACTACCGTTATGTATAGAAGCACTGTTACACAATGGGTGATTTTACACAGACGACACCTATGCCTCTGCTTTGCCTCACCCCTGGGGGTCCATCTGTTTAAAGGCGGACCACCTGGGTGTGAGGAGGAGCCGAGGTGGAGCAGGCGCTGCCTACTCTGGGCCAGCTCTGCTTGTGTTCCTCTGGAACATCCCAGAGCACCATAAGCAGAGCAGGTCGCCGAAACCTGGAGCACCAACCAGGGGCAGAGGATGGGCCACTGCAGTTCCACTTCAGGCCAGGGGTTGCCCTGGTAATTCCATAGAGTTGTGGGCGGCAGCCTATAGCAGTAACTGATCCACCTTAATCTCTATGGAGGGGGGTACTATACAGGCAAATTGCAAACCATGACACCTGCCGGGTTCATTTAAACCTGGGGCTGCATGTGGGGATGTGGGGCTGGCCATTCCCGGAGCAGGTCTGGGAGTGGTCCATCTAAAGATACCCAATGTGGTGATAGGTACCCTGGGCAGATAGATAGATAGATAGATAGATAGATAGATAGATGCAGAAAAGTAGAATAATTTTAACCTTGTGGCCAGGGTTTCCAGCCAATCCTATTCCACATCCCTATGTTTGACTGGGAAAGTGATGGGATGCTGAAAGATTTGTCACAATAATGCTGTCGGAGGAGAAAAATAACACTTGATACCTGTTACCTTTCTTCGCAGGCTGACTTGAACTGCAACATTCAAGATGACACAGGAGCATTTTACGGAGTAACTAGTCAGTACGAGAGCTCGGAAAACATGACAATCACCTGTTCCACCAAAGTCTGCTCATTTGGGAAGCAAGTAGTAGAAAAAGTAGAGGTAAGGCACACTAACTACTGTGGATTTAACTCTTCATCCATGGTATTATATACTCCTTCCAAAGTAGTGGCTGCATAAAATGGATGATGACTCTTAACTTTGTTTTTCTCAATACTTTTATCTTTCCATTCTTCCTCCTCCTCTAATATTTCTTGGGGAATGTTTTCATTCCCAACAGCACTTAGTTAGTCTGAATTACTATGGTATGGTGACATTTGTGCAAGTACAATCCCAGTAACCTAGTGGCTTGTAATACCTATTCCATCCTCCTTACCCTGGAAACCACAATCACCACAGTATCTTCCCTTCAACCGAGAGATGCCTGCAACTGATGCCAGAGCCCCTTCTTCCTGACAGAAAAGTGCTGAAGCAAGGATACGTTTGCTCTCATTTTTGGTTGGATGTCACCCCGACAGTGCTTGGCCAGACCAGTAGCCCATGTGAATCCCTACCCAAGGTGGCAAGCAAACCCACTGCTTAGTTTGCAAAGCATCTTAAACAACTGGCTGTGGTTTTTCTTTCACTGCCTCCCTAAATTAATCTAGCAAAAGGAATACTTTTCATAAAAAAACAGTTGTAAATTTTGGAGGGAAGCAAAAGGAAGGATACAAGGGTCATTTTTTTTTAGTCCTGTTTTATGTTGGTCAGATTAGGGATTGGGCTTCCTTATGCTGTCATGCATCAATACCTTCTTGAGCTAAATGAGGCAAAAAGTCTTTCCCAGGTATGCCAGCTCCATCACGGGGGTTGTGGCAGCGGCCTCTAGATCACAGCTATAGCTTTAGCTTTTGTAGCTGCCATAATTGTTGGCCTTGCCCTCATCAGGTTTACATGGTCCTGATAAATGATGGCCCACAGTAACAGGGCAGCAAGCTGGGGTATCTCCACTGTCCCTATAATGGAGCATGTGCTACCTGAACATGTGGAATGGCTAGGGGAACAGTCACAAGACTGGCCTGAAGTGTGGCCTCTACTAAAAAAAAACATCACTTGACGTTGACACCCTGGCCAGCTATTGGCCAGTCTCTAACCTTTCCTTTTTAGGGAAGGTTATTGAGCGGGTAGTAGCCTGTCAGCTTCAGGGGAATCTGGACTGGATCAGTTTCCTAGACCCCTAGCAGACTGGCTTTTGTCCAGGCTATGGCACTGAGACTGCACTTGTGGCATTGGTCGACGACCTCTCCCGTGAGTTGGACCAGGGTCATTCGATCCTGTTGATCCTAGTCGATCTCTCAACTGCATTTGATACCATGGATCACGAGTTGTTGGTGACTCGGCTGTGGGATTGAGCTGGAGTGGGCAGCACCGTTCTTGAATGTTTCCGCTCTTTTCTGGCCAGGAGAACTCAACATGTGGTGCTGGGTGATTGTTCATCTTCTCCCCGGGACCTCATGTGTGGAGTCCTGCAAGGTTCCATCTTATCCCCTCTCCTGTTCAATGTGTACATGCAGCCTTTGGGAGAGGTTGTCAGAGGGTTTGGCATACGGTGTCATCAATATGCTGATGACACCCAACTGTACCTCTCCTTTTCAGCTGACCCAGGCCTAGCAGTCTCATTGTATACCCAGTATTTGTCAGCTGTGGGGGACTGGATGAGGGCAAGCCGCCTGAAGTTGAATCCCGACAAGATGGAGGTGATGCTTGGGGGAGAGGGGTGCCGAGGGAATGCTGGCCCCCATCATAGATGGGGTCTGCCCTCTGCTGGTACCCCAGGTCCATAATCTGGGGGTGCTCCTGGACCTACAGCTCCGGTTGGATGTCCAGGTGGCAGCGGTGGCAAAGGACGCATTTCGCCAATTACATCTGGTGCAACAGCGTAAGCCATATGTCTCAGCTGCAGACCTGGCCCCACTATCATCCATGTTTTTATCACCTCAAGATTAGATTACTGTAATGCTCTCTACGTTGGGCTGCTCCTGGTGACGGTCCGGAAACTACAGCTGGTGCAGAATGCTTTGCTCTCTGCACTGGTTGCCAATAGATTTCTGGTCCCAATTCAAGGTGTTGGTTTTGATCTTTAAAGTCCTAAACTGCAACCCCCCCCCCCCCCATTTGCAGGATTGACTCACTCCCCGGGTTCTGCATCGACCCCTGCGGCCGGCCGGTAGTGTCCTCCTTGAGATCCCCTGGGTTTCCCGGGTGGCAACAATGAGGAGGGTGTTCTTGGTGGCCACGCTGTGGCTGTGGAACTCCCTCCCACCAGACCTCCCCTCTTTCCGACGACACTGTAAGACCTGGCTGTTCCGCCAGGCATTTGGTGAGGGAGACGGGTGATGGGTTAGGTTGGGTATGGGGGGATATTTTTGTTTTAGCTTTACTATTGGTTGCTTTTAATGTTTGTACGTATTTTTTAATATGTTTATATTTTTTTAATGTTGTGAGGCGCCCTGAGCTATGAAGGCAGGAGGGGGCATCAAAGTAATCTAATAAATAATAATATGTGGCTTTGCTGCAACTCTTACTGATTCACAATTAGTGCTGATTTTCAGCTCTCTCTGATCAACTATTATTGCTTGTTTCAGCTGATCTGCAGTTAATCTCCCCTTGAGGGATGGGGCTAGCATTAATGTGGGGGTGGGCGGGGGAGAACTTGCCTTCTCCCGTGCCAGCCCCAGCAGGGATAAGATGGTAGCAGCTCCCAGTGCAGATCAGTTGTTACCACTAAACAGTTCTTTTGTGGTTACTGATGGCAAGCTATTGCAGTCTGTTCTGGGGTTGGGGTTGGTTACTGAAGAGTTTGTTAGGAAAAAAAATCTTTTGCGGCAGATGTCCGTCCCCCCCCTCCCACCAACCCTTACACAATTTTTTCCTACACCTTGCCATTGACTGCTCCAAACCCAATCCCACTCATTAGTAAGAGTTCAGGCAGCCACTAAGGAGTAGACTATGCCATGATATTACGAAGATGTAGGATTAGGACATTAATTCCCATTTATCTAAAGAGAACTTGTTAGGCCATTCTGACTCTCTTCTGCTCTCCTAGCTTTCCTCTAGTCCTCTCTGTTGATATCCCCACTCTCATCCTTGGTGACTTCAACATTCATGTTGATGACCCATCTCAGCCCTCAGTCTCTCGCTTCCTCTCCCTAGCCTCCTCCTTCAACCTCCACCTTTGGACCAACTCCCCCACCCATACTAATGGCCATTCTCTTGATCTTGTCCTCTCTAGAAACTGCTCTGTCGCTGATCTCTCCTTCGATCCTCATCCTATATCAGACCACTTCCTTGCCTCTTTCAACATTTCCCACTGTCCCCCCTCCTCTTCCCCTTCTCTACGCCCCTTCCGTGACCTTCAAGCTATTGATCCCCTGGACTTTGCCTCCTCTCTCTCTCCCCTTCTTCCTACAGTCTTCTCTTCCTCCTCCCCTGACTCCGCTGTCTCTGCTCTCAACGCCTCTCTCTCCTCCACACTTGACTCCCATGCCCCTCTCTCTTCCCGCCCTGCCTTCTCCCACAACCCCCGTCCTTGGCTCACCCCTAGTATCCGCCACCTCCGTTCTTGCACTCGTGCTGCTGAACGACTCTGGCGCAAATCCCATTCTCACGCTGACTTCCTTCACTTCAAATTCTGTCTCTCCACCCTTACTTCTGCTATCTCCCTTGCTAGACAACACTACTATGCCTCCCGCATTGAGTCCTGTTCTCGGGACCCTCGCCGCCTGTTCTCTACCTTTGACTCCCTCCTCAAGCCTCCCTGTCCTCCCCCTCCTTCTTCCCTTTCTGCTCAGGATCTTGCCTCCTTCTTCACCTCCAAGATAGACAAGATCCGCCTCGACATCGCTTCCCACTCCTCTCTTCCCACTCCCACCCCTCTCCCTCCTCCCCCTCCTTCTCTCATGTCCTCCTTCTCCCCTGCCTCCCTTAAGGAAATCTCCTCTCTGCTCTCCTCCTCCAACCCTTCCACTTGCCCCCTTGATCCCATTCCTTCCCGCCTCCTCACCTCCATTACTCCCACTGTCGCCCCTTCCTTCCTGCACATCATCAACCTCTCCCTCTCTACTGGCTCTTTCCCTTCTGCCTTCAAACATGCCACAGTCTCTCCTATTCTCAAAAAGTCCACTCTTGACCCCTCTGACCCTTCTAGCTATCGTCCTGTCTCACTCCTTCCTTTTGCTTCCAAGCTGCTTGAACGTGTTGTCTACTCCCGCTGCCTTGACTTCCTATCCTCCAACTCCTCCCTTGACCCCCTCCAATCTGGCTTCCGCCCCCTTCATTCTACTGAAACTGCTCTCGCTAAGATCACCAACGATCTTCTGGTGGCTAAATCTAAACGTCTCTATTCCATTCTTGTCCTCCTTGATCTCTCTGCTGCCTTCGATACTGTTGACCACTCACTCTTGCTGGATTCCCTTCACTCCCTTGGCTTTTGTGGCTCTGTCCATAACTGGTTCTCCTCCTACCTCTCTGACCGCTCCTTTAATGTGTCTCTCTCCAACTCCGCCTCCTCCTCCTTCCCCCTCTCAGTTGGTGTTCCTCAAGGCTCTGTTCTTGGCCCTCTCCTCTTCTCGATCTATACCTCATCCTTAGGCAAACTCATTGCCTCCCATGGCTTCCAATACCACCTCTATGCTGATGACACTCAACTCTATCTCTCTACTCCCTCTCTCTCTCCCTCTGTTCAAGCTCGTCTCATCAACTGTCTCTCTGACATCTCTACCTGGATGTCTCAACGTCAACTCAAACTCAACATGGCTAAAACTGAACTCCTTATCTTCCCCCCTCATCCTTCCTCTCCTTCCTCACTGTCAATAACTATTGATGGAGTCACCATCCTGCCTGTCCCCCAAGCCCGTAGCCTAGGCTTCATCTTTGACTCACCCCTTTCTTTTAAACCCTACATTGACTCTGTTGCTAAATCCTGTCGCTTCTCCCTCCATAACATTGCTAAGATTCGCCCTTTTCTCTCTGTCTCGTCTGCCAAAACTCTTGTTCATGCTCTGGTCATCTCTCGCCTCGATTACTGTAACCTCCTTCTCACTGGCCTTCCCCGGTCTCACCTTTCTCCCCTCATCTCTGTCCAAAACTCTGCTGCCAGGGTCATCTACCTCGCCAGTCGCTTCGACCATGTGCAGCCCCTCCTCTCTTCGCTTCACTGGCTTCCCCTTCCTGAACGAATCCTGCACAAGCTCCTAGTCTTCACCTATAAAGCTCTTCACAACCTTGCTCCCCCCTACCTCTCTGCACTTATCGCCCTCCATACTCCAGCCCGTGCACTTCGCTCCTCCTCTGTCCCTTCTCTCACCCTTCCACGCCTTCCCTGCTCCCCTAAGCGCCTTCGTCCCTTCTCACTTGCTGCCCCCCATGCCTGGAACTCCCTCCCTGTCCACATCCGCCTTGCCCCCTCCCTTCATACCTTCAAATCTCTCCTTAAAACTCACCTCTTTCGCTCTGCTCTGTCTGACTCTTTATCCTGCTGAGCCACTATTCCTATACCTACGATCGGTTTACCCTTATCCTTGCAACATGGACCTGCCTGCTGTCATTCTCATCGTAACCAAGCCAAGTACGTGCACTTGAGACCTCGCATCTTCATGAATGTTAGACCCCTTGTCTCTCCCTCTGTTCCCCTTCCTAAGTCTCTCCCCCAGCTCCTGTCTCTCAGATTGTAAGCCCTAGGGGCAGGGACCGTGTCTATTTTATTACTTTGTAAAGTGCCATGTACACTGCTGGTGCTATATAAATGTTTGTTAATAATAATAATAATAAACTCATACAGCTGCTAAAATGTAATGCCACAATGTTTTTCATTCCCCATTTAGACGGAATATGCAAGGTTTGAGAACGGTCGATTTGTGTACAGAATAAACCGCTCTCCAATGTGTGAATATATGATCAATTTCATCCACAAGCTCAAGCATTTACCAGAGAAATATATGATGAACAGTGTGTTGGAAAATTTCACAATTTTGTTGGTAAGGTTTTACTCTTCTTTACTGGCGGATTCCTGGTTTTGCATGGTTCTCCCATTTGGCCAGAGTTTGATACAGCTGAGTGCTACTTCTGGTACTACATGCTCTGTGAGAAAAAGAGAATAAAAGAATAGAATAGCTCTAGGACAATAGTGGCAGGTTTAAAAAAACATGGGATTATGATGAGTGGAGTACTGTGCATGCCTCTGTAAGTATCTAGCTGTTATGTTTGCATGGAAAACCTTCAAAGTGTAACCCCTGTGTAAATTGTTTTAATGATACCTGCCTGAGTTAGGAAGGAGCCTGAAACAATGGGCAGAGTTCTCATTTGTCCAAATATGTAGGAGGTTGTGCATACATAATTTTTTGCACTAGAGTTCGGTAGGTGCCACATTCCTATTTCTGGCAAGAGGCATCCTTGCCCACTCTCACTGTCGCTTGCTATGTCAACCCCCAGATCCCCACACAGCCCCACCACGTGCTCAGCACTTAAGTAGTTCTGACCACTTGTAAGCATGCCCCGGCTGCAGAGGTGCAGTGATGCCTCTCTGAGAATGAGGGGTATGGCACCCACTTAAGTCCAGTGTGTCATTTCAGTGCACAACTAAATCATGTGCAATCCTCTTGCGCACCTGGACAAATGAGGACTACACCCAGTAGCACTACTGTCTCTACTGGTGTGACTGCTCCAGAGAACATTCATACACCACCATCTCTGGACTGTTACTACCATCAAGCCTCTCTTGGGAGTTCTTTCAGGTGATGGGGGAGGATCAGGGACCAGCACATGCGGTTCCTCAGATGCCCTGGCTACCAGAGACGACCCCACCTGCCCTTTAAAAGCTGGATGCCCTTCCTGAGGTGGGCACCACCTAAGGGCAACCCTTAAGGGCACCCTTTGATATTGCCCTTCCGTAGTGATACAGGTGGGGATTGTGAGACTCTGGAAAACAGATAGATGTGTGTTTTAATGAAAGCTGAGATTTGGTTTTGAGTGATAAGGTTGGAGGAACTTTGGTGCAGCCAGAACACCCCAGTAAGAGCAGGGAGTATAGGCTCAGGGTGTGGGGAACTCTGGGTGAGAAACAGGAGAGTTGGCAAGGGAACATAGTAAAGTGTGTCACTTTATTTGTACTGTTTAAGTTATTGGTTTTGTAATATTGTCCTTTAATGCATTGTAAATGCCTCCTTGAGTCCTTCCGGAGAACGGTGGGATAGAAATTTAAAATAAAATAAAAATAAATAAATAATAATACAATGCCCTTTCACTGCTATGAATGGCAAGATAAATGTCAGTGATGATGCCAGTATTTTTATCTACTTCATTGCTCATCCAAACATGTTAGAAATGAGAGGAATGTCTTTTATAAAGACACGGCAGGGTTTATTAAAATTGTCCCTTGAAATATGTGATTGGTTTCATTTTCCTAAAGGGGATTTGGGGGAGGAGGTGTAATCCTCCATCTATTAAAGCCAATGGGGCCCATCCCATGCCCTGTGTGTGCTGCGTGCATTTTGCACGCATGTACACATCCCCGTAGGGATTTTATTGAGCTACGTGGATCCCACACAGATCCCGCTCGGGATTGTGGCCAGTGACTCAACTCTCATTGACTTTAAATGGTGGAGGATTGCACCCTCAGATTTCAAGAAGTGTGAAACGCACTGAGTTAAACGCATGTCTTCTATTTTATCCCTTTCTTCAAACTTCAGGATCCCAACTGCATAACCTACTATCTGTCCCTCTTTCAATAGGTTGTAACAAACAGGGATACACAGGAAACCCTTCTCTGCATGGCTTGCGTATTTGAAGTTTCAAACAGTGAACATGGAGCGCAGCATCATATCTACCGGCTTGTAAAGGACTGAGCAGTTATTTATATATCCACTTCACTCTACTTCACTATCAAAACACAGACTGTAAACCTCAACACTAAGTGGCATTGCCTCCGGCTCCGCTTTCACCCCCATTTTTCTAAATCCTGTTTCAGTCAAGTCTGTTTTTTTAAATGCGTTCACCTAGAATTGTAGCTGTGAAATTCTGATACAGTTGTACAAATTCTTTCTAAAACACTTCGTTCTTCAAATTTATACACCACAGTTCTTTGGGAAGACTGTATTTAAGAACCTGAAGCCTCTGTCTGTGGAGGTTTATTTTTAATTGCAATCAAGGAACGTAAACCAGAGCGTTTGCCATGGGGAAAATTTACAGCGTTTATAAGAACTTATTTAGGGTTTCTTTTTATCCTTTTTTAAAATAAATAAATAAATAAAACACTTGTTTTGAGATGCAAGTGAAATTGAAATGACTCTTTAACTATAAATGTAAATTAGTAAGCAAAGTTAATAATCTTTTTAGAATTATCTTTGCAACTAATTAGGGTGGAAGATGCGGACGAATGTAAATCACTAAATTATTTTTTAAACTGAAACCTTTTTCTGTTTGAAACCAAATGATAAATATAGCCTTAAGAAATGCCTGATAGAAGCAGACAGGTCCTAAAATTAGGCAAATTTGTATTTTCCTTCTCCCCCACCTCCCTCCACATTGAAACTAATATTTTTAATCCATTAAACTTTTCAATCAGGTATTGCAGAGTGAGAGAAAATTCATCCCGCACACTAAGCCTATTGAGTATATTTAAAAATATAAAGCTGTATTGTACTAATATGAAAATTTGGTTATTTAATTAAAGATAAGAGATAGCTTGTTTTGCAAAAAAGTAGGTAAAGAAATCTGTAAATTTAGACTTACATTGTTTGTAGTCTTGTGTGTGAGGTTATATTTTATATGGAAAATTATGTTTTCTACTAAGTTGAGTCAAGAATTTGCAACTCCTAAATTAACGATAACAAATATAAGGGGAAACAATTGATATTATTGCTGCATTGCAACTATCCTGTAAGCTGCACACTACAAAAGTACTGTGGTTGAGAGAAGAATACATACAGACCAATCAAAGGTTCACCAATAAAATGCTCACCTGCTTTAATATCTTTGGGTTGCTAGAATATCAGACATCACTGGGCCAAAAAGACAGGAAAATTTGTCTATGCTTTCCTTGATACGCTAGCAAAAGTGTTGCTCCTCTCCCACTTCCAGAGCCAAACAAGACACTTACTCTTACAACTGCCTTCTAGGGCCTACACTAATACTTCTTGGGGGTTGTTTTCCTTTCACATGAACCGCACAAAATTGGGCAGAGTTCAGCCTTTTGAATAAGAGAGACTGAAAAGCGGTTCATTCAGACAATGGCCGTAATTCTAAGTGGGATCTGCGTGGGATCCGCGCAGTTTCCGCGTGTCTCAATAAAGCCCTATGGAAACGTGTATGCGCGCAGGATGTGCGCGGGACATGGGATTGGCCCTGATATTCTGTTATTGAAACACATCCGGCAATGTGTTGGTACTAATATTGGATACATATATATGCTTATGTATTCTCTTTCTTAAATACCCCCCTTCCACCTGCTACCTTGCCCTATCCACTCCCACCTATCCCATGCCCCCTCACATATACCTGTCCTACATTTGCTCATTGTATATATTTCTACTGGCCATGCTACATACCTGAGGAAGGGCCCTGTGTGGCCCCAAAGCTTCCTTATTTCCACCACCAACAATTGGTCCAATAAAAGAGATTATTCAAACCACTTTGTCTCTCCTGAAAGAAAAGGCCTCTCCTTTAAATTACAGTTTATTTTCCTTAACCAATCTTTTGGATGTTTCCCTAGCTCTTCCGTAGGCGGCAGTCATTTTTTCAAGACAAATAAGTATTTAACTGTAAGTGTATCACAACATAATAGGTACAAGTTAGTGAACATGGATTCTTGTCCATAACAAGGGACAACAATTGTTCTCTATCTTCTTTATCTTAAGCTGCTTTTAGACTAATGGGTCACCATCGCGCAACATTTCAAAATCCCGCCATGCAGGATTACACGAGACGGAAGTAGGGGATCACGCACGTGAAAGGCGGTCGCGCATTATTTGCCGACCGCGAATTAAATACCTCGATGTGTGAGGTATTTAATTCACGGTCGGCAAATAATGCGCAACCGCCTTTCATGCGCATCATCCCCTACTTCCGTCTCATGTAATCCTGCATGGCGGGATTTTGAAATATCGCGTGAGCGGGTCGCACAACAGTGACTCGCTCATCTAAAAGAGCCCTTAGATTGGAGACCTGTGTTTGTGATGTTTTAACCATTGGCATCAATGGGGAAAATACAGCAAACATGGGTCCCTATCTTAGATTTCATGACATCAGTTCTAAATTGAAATTTAGAGAGTACAGAAATACAGCTGCATTGATGATGATGACTGATTAATGATGATGAATATTCACAGTGTGCCGGCTAGGGAGGAATCGGTACTTGTAACATGCAGCAAGTTGTTGGTGTTTATATGTCTGGATGAAATCATGTTAACCCTACATACTGTTAGAAAGATTCATACCAAAGAGGGGTAGGGACTAGGGAGAGAGAATCTTTTTAAAAATTCTCAAGCCTAAATCCCTTTATTGCTGTGATGTCTACTTGTCATATGATATTACCTACCCAAAGATACTAGGGCTGGTGAACCTTTCAATAATTTATTCTATGAGCTATAAAATTTAATCTCTGTGGTAGGGTCTCTTAAGAATTTTTTTAAAACACTAACAATGAATTCAAGAAAAAGCACTGTATTGTATCAGCCTAAAGGTAGCCCTTTTTTTCCCTAAGCACTTGGTGTTACGTGTCAAAAACTACTCTTGTTTAAAAGTTGTCTTTTATTTAGGTTTGGAATTGTGGTTTTGATGATTTTCTTTTCTTTCTTTTTTTGGTATAACAACCAAACTCTTTGAGGCATATAAAATACAAGTCAATTTGCAAACCAGGTACAGGATTTTTATACAATCTGGCACACTGCATATGTCCTAATTCTACAGTAGGAAGAGTCACGCTGTTTCTTGGTGTTTGACTTGTGTAATGTTAGGAAAATACCCACGTTGTCTGTTCCTTTTCCTTTATGTAAATGATCTAAGCCCTGTGCATGTTCATTCTGAAAAGCCTTAAATCCTTCAGATGTTTAATGTGGGTTGTGTAGTCCAAAAGGCTGCCTGTAAACTGTGAGCTCTTTTGTAAGCTGGAAGAATTTCTCTTCTTACTGTTACTTTTTCTAGGAACTTTTTAATTCAGAGCTGCCAAAGCATTAGAATATGCAGTGCCTTAGTGTTATATTAGAAGTATGTTTTAGCTGATCACATCAATTTGTATTTTATTAATTGGTTCACTTTTTAAAATGGAAAAAAAAATATTATTTTTTTTCTCCCATTGAAAAGCTTTTGGACTACTTGGTCTAAAACAATCTTCAATATAAGTCAGTCCCATTACAACACAGTTAAATGTCGATACCAAAATGAAAGGTTACAACTTCATAGTTTTCTGTGAAAAGTGAATTGTACTAATAATGCTGCCTTCTTAAATTTTATGACCAAATACGTAAATATTTGTGACTCTTCTGTACTCTTGCATGAAAGTGCCTTTGGTTTGAAATTCCAGCTTAGAAAAGTGCTGCCATAATTTGTAGAGAGACCAAAAAATCTTTAGAGATCACCATAATGCCTTTGGTTTATTGGAAGAAGTCAAAACTTTACAGGCCTCCATTAACAAGAGTACCATATATGGAAGTGTACTTTTGCAAATCACCAGACTGTATAATGCTGGAGAAAAAAAAATTCTACGTGTTATTTAACTGTTTGTCAATAGTTTTGCAGCATTGCAAACCAGCAACTGATCTGTTTATGACAGATCAATGGTCAGTGTCTCACCTTCCCCATCTCTCCATCCAGTCTTGCATCTGAGTAATGTGATGTTCATATAAACTGCAGAATTTCAGACAGTGGACAAATGTGACTTTATTATGTTTCAATATCTGTGAAGTTTTTTTCCCCCTTTATCCTAATTTTGCACTTACTTTGTTTACAAAAGTCAATCAGTTGGATGCATAAAACTGAGATGAAAGTGCAGAACAAAAATTAAATAGAAGAAATTGACCTGTGCTTTTTTTAAAGAATCAAATTATTAAGAATCTGTTTGGAAAATTCTCAGCAGCCCCCTTTGAAAGTCAACATTTTTTCAACATCTCAATGCAGGGAATGCAGCTCCCTTCGATAACATGTCAGGTTTTGACACCTGTGAACTGGGGTCATGCCGTATCATACATTGCAAGTGATCTTGACAGGAGGGGAAGCAATATTAATAACGGTAAAGAACAAATAGCAAAACCAAAAGCTGGCAGAGAAGAAGCATAGTTGTGAATTCACTTTAAATGTTTGATTAAAATGAAATAACTTTTTATATATAAATGTTGTGACACTGAATGGCAAATATTGTGATAACTCACCTTCCCTGTCTTTAAAATATTTTTGTTCACACAAATAATCCCATTTGAAGTCAAAGATACAAGGGAGGAGTAGGGTGACTAGGCTTGACCTCAGGAGCACAGTATGGATTTTCAACTCTGGAACAGGAACAGCTGAGAGAAGGCTTAAATAACAGCTGTCATGAGCTATGTTTTATTGCAAAGTCAATTCAGTCATATTGTTTTTTCTGTGTCATCATAAAAAGTGACAATAAGGAGAATGATACCATTTCTTTAGCAGTTGGGGAGGGGGTGGGGAGGGATGCAGCCTTGCTACTAACAAATGTAATTTTACTTACTTGAATTCCATAATGATTTATTTAGGTACTGTACCACTATTTTGAAGAATTTGCTTTGTATTTTTCCCACCCACTTTCTACGGCCTTCAAACCCCACTTAGATTGTTCTCAACAAACTTGCTGTTTTTATGACCTCAAAGTAATGAAGGATAACACTTTAGTGCAAGCAACTAACAGACCGAAGTCAGCCACAGCATTTGACAAACTTATGTGGTTGTAGTTAACTTACCTGATCTACTTCTTAGGGCCTGCTTGCTTTCACACTCCTTATGAAGTTTTAATGGGTCACTCAGAGACAGGAATGTTTTAGAATTTTTTTACACAGCCCACACTGATAGAACCTGGCCATGCAAAATACAAGGTTATAGATTCCAGTGTCATCTCTCTTTCCCAGGAGGTTGTTCTTATCTGTCTTTCCTTATAAGATTTTGTTTCCCCCCTGAAAAGAGTCTGTTTCATTCAAAGTACAGATCTTAAGTCAACGGGAGTTTTGTTTTGCCATTGACTTCACTGAGTTCAGATTGGCAATGAAGTCAATGGCAAAACACCCATTGTCTCTGACAGATGAGCACTGCAGCCGACATCTCTAGCTTGACAGGTCAATCTGGCTGAGATTGTGTGTAATTAGTTTTATTGTGCCAATTAACTCTTAAATGCACTCAGTTGACAGAGAGGATGTGTCCCTGTTACCTCCTTACACCATTTTGTTTTTTGTTTTGTTTATTTCACTAATGGGCCTCTTTGCTTCAGGCTCATGACTGCAGACAAAAAATATATATATATATATTTACAATATGTGCCTGAAAAAAAGACAAGAGAATACCTGAATAGCCTTTAATTCTTCAATATCAGTACATTTTATGTAAAACAGTTTCTCTCTCTCTCTTTCTCTCTCTCTTTTTGTTGTCTTATTTGTTCACATTTGTAAATGACTTAATGGAATTCTCACTTTATGTTTATTTGTGTAATGTGTATAAAATGGGTTTGTGACTTAAGCATATTCATATATGGTCAGTGGTTACTTTAATATTGTACTGCTGCTGGTAACTTTTGATGTAGAATCTACCTTTTGATGACAAAGTACCTCTTGATTAGACACAGAGGGAAAGTTCTTTGGAATAATAATAATAATAATAATAATTAAAAAAAAGTGAATGTGCTGAAATGTTTTCTTAACCTTATTTGCAGAAGTTTTCAAAAGGAGTTTCACTCAAACCTCTTGGCAGTACAGTATTCATGTATTTGTTATTGTCTGTGTGTAGGTACTGGTACCTTTTTGTTTAAAAAAATGTTTTAAGTGTTGGCTTTAAAGTGAATTTATCTTTAGTATTATAGTAATATGAAAATTATAGGGTTTGTGTGCAGAGAATTTTTTTATAAAGTGCTTTGTAAAAAAAAAAATGTATTCTAGCTTTCGCGGTACATATGTGTGATAACTTTAATATCCATGACAGTTAAGTGCAATTATTTCATCACTCTAAAAATGCTATTTTTGTGTCGGTTACTGCAGGTGTTTCATGTCTTTGCAAAGTGACACATTTTGATGCCTTCTTGATAAAGTGGTAGATTTTTGTAGCTTTCTAGAAACTTTGTATTCATACAGTATCGATTGAAAATAAAGAAAATGAAAGTGTTTGTCTGGTGCATTTATTTTAAGCAGCCTGGGAACCTGTTGAAACATTTAAAACTTCATTCCCAGCTAGGCCTCAGCCTAACCTCCGTTTATGTAGGTACACAATAATGCAGGTATGAATTGTAGATATATTTTAGCAGTCCGATGTGCAACTGATTTGCAGCAGATGTCAACAGATGTGCAACTGATTCAGGATTTGAATCCTGCCCTAGTCATGAACTCCTGGGTGCCCTTGGGCAAGTCATAACTGCTCAGTCTCAGTTCCCCATCTGTGAAATGGTAATATATGTGTCTTGTTCCCCTCACCCTTGTCCATCTTAGATGGTAAGCCCACTGGGCAGGGACCCGTTTCCATTAATAACAATTGTAAAGCACCAGGTACACAACTGGCGGTATATAAAGACTTAATAATAATAACTGATACACACACGATCACTAACAAAAGCAGGACTGGAAATGGGGAGGCTTCATGGGGTTCAGAACAGGTTCCTAACATGGCAGATTTAGTTCCATTTGGCCAATCTCGGACCACTTTCACACCACCTCCCTCCTGGATTTCCTGCTCTGTATCTCTGCGTGTGTTTGCCGTCAAAGCTGCGCAGTGGGACTTTCAGACGGTGTGAACCCTGCTCAGATTCTGGCTCCTGCAGTCTCTTGCAGAATCAAAATATGTGCAGGGGAGGTGGTGTGAAAGCGATCTTAATAGTTACGAATGGGGGTGACTACCTGTAAGTAAGTGTTTGGGCACCTCAGGTTTGGGCACTTTATGAAAAGGACAGGGGGGCAGGGCAGCAAGGTCTGGCCGCAGTGGGGGGAGAGGAAGCTGCTACAAGCCAGGAGAGGAGGAAGTGAGGAACTATCACAATAACAAGGGGTGCTTGTATGGCATAATGCACAGTGCAATGGCCGTGACAGCTTTAGGTTATTCCAACACTGCCTTGAACTAAAAACTGCTGGTGGGAGGAGGCTGATCAGCTAGTCTAATATGTAGCTACAGAAATGTTTGTATGACTGGCTACGTGATCATGATACATATCCACAGTTAAAAAATAAACCATTAATGAACACACAGGAGTTGTAGAAATAGAAAGCTCCCTTCAATGTTCATGCTACTATGATAGTTGCTTCAAGATTATGAAGTTTCTTATAAGGTTGATGAACTCTTTCTACTAGAGCTGAAGTTAGCACCTGCTTTGAGCCTTGAAGGACTTGGTGGGATAAAAATGTAAATAAATAAATAAAATAATTCACTATTAGGCTCCTCTGCACAGATCCCCTAATTAGCAATGACTCATAAGGGTAAGGAAAGTAACAACAGCCTGCAGTGGCTGTTCAGATTAAATATTATTTGGTCAGGGGGTTAGCTTACCTGGAGTTAAAGCGGTTCAACTGACCTTTCATACGCCAGGGTAAAATTACTCCCTATTGGCTGCAATTAAGTGCCTTTTCACATGGATGCCCGCCCACCCACCCACCACACGTGTGTGTGCCGTGGCAGGTGCAGGGGAGATGGGTGGACACCTGTGGGAATACTGCGAGCAGTGGGTGGGGGTGCGTGCATGCTCCCACACTCCACCTGTCACCCATGCATGAAGCAACGGGCACCATTGCTGGTTGCTCCATGCGTGGAGATGGATGTGCGTCCATGGGAAGGGGCGCACACCCACCTCTACCCACCGCAGGTGCCCACCCATCCCACCACAGCCTGCTTGAAAAGGGCCATAATGAGAGTGGTCTTAGAATGGTATATTAACACTAAGGGTAAAGGACCACACATAGTATATGAACAGGGTTTTGTGGGGTAGTGTATAGGACTTTTATTTCATTGAAAGGCCTTTGGTGTAATGTATAGTATTTTACCTCTGGGTAAAATAAAATAATAAATAAATAATAAATGACCACACGTTTGTGCACACTCACTGAATTACATTCACCAGGCGATAATTTAGATTCCAGATAGGAGTGGTTGCATAAATAACTTTACATTCAGGTAAACTAACCTGGCAGTAGCTTTACCTGGGAGTAATTTATCTCTGAGTAAGGAGTTCAAGCCCTCAGTCTCCCAGGTTCCACATAAGGGGAAAAAAGGCATGTTTGGCTCCCTTTTGTAGCAGCTATATGAGCAGAACTTTTGCTTCCTAATAAAAAAGCTACTCACCACATTGATTACGTGTGCCATCTGAGTTTCACTAACACTTAAATTTAAATGTTGCCATGAAGAAGCTGAGTGAGAAGCTGTTTTCTGTGAGACTTGGCCTCCTTTTTGGTTGTCCCCACCCACTCCCTCCTTTCTACCAAGTTAAGTCTTTGAACGCATTCACACATACATTAAAAATGCTGCTTTTCCTAAATGCAGTCAATTTCAAAATGCGCTTAAATAAACCCATGCACTATTCACGTATTGGTTTATTTAAGCGCATTTTGAAATTGACTGAATTGAGGAAGCAGCATTTTAATCATGTCAGTGTCATGTCAGTTACACAGCGTCTCGCTTTCTCGGCTCCTGGAGAGGGGAGAGGAGCGGAGCCCAGGAAGCGAGGCGCTGTGTAATTGACATGATACTGACTAGCCATGTCAGTTACACCGCCCGCTCTCGGCTCCTGGAGAGGAGCGGAGCCAAGAGCCGTGGAAGCGAGATGCTGTGTAACTGACATGACACTGACAGTCCGACAAAAGGATTTATGCGTGTCATTTCAAATGCGCGCTTGTAAAGGTAGCTTTTGGCTGCCCCTCAATGCGCTGGAGAAACAAATGGGAGAACTGCTAAATAAGTGCATGGAGTCTTTCCCACATCGTTATAATACGCGGGGGAAAGAAAAAAGTGCTGATTTAATGTATATGTGAATGTGCTCATAGTCTCCATCATATTAAACCGATTCCCTATGCTTCCAGTTAAAAATAAATTTTGTGTTTGATCCTAGAACTGAAGCTGTCATGAAATAAAAGTTTCTGCGCTCCTGGTCCCATTAGCCACTCTGGGCTACCGTGAGGTAGGAAGAGCGGGATACAAATATGGTAAAATAAATTTAGCAGAGCAGAAAATGAAGAGGAAGAAATACAGCATATTGTAGAAACAAAATGGTGAGGAGTTATTTTGTTGAGAGAGAGGTTGTCATGTTGGTTCCAGACATGAGATTGGGGGTGGGGGGAGTAGTTCAGAGAGTATCCTTTATCAGATCAGTTTCCTCCATTGGAGAATATGTGCCAGCTTTCAAGGCACACAGAACTCTTCTTCAGGTGTTTAAATGATTTGAACTACTAGTTCCTGTGTTTTCCTAACAGACACCTTTCACATGATTGCCTCAGATAGAACCTAGCCTGCCTTGTTTGGGCTGCCATTCTGACTTTCTGAAGCCTGAAGAAGTGTTCTGTGTAACTCAAAGCCTTCCTCACTCTCTTCAGTGAAAGATTTAATTTGGACTACTTTGTCTCCATCTTGAAATGCTAGTGGCTTTTAGTCTAGACAGAGTGGTTGCCACATGTTAGTCCCAAATATAAGAGATGGATACAAAGTAGTTCACAGGAGATCTTTTATTGGACCAACTTCTGTTGATAAGAGTATGCTAGCTTTCTAGTCGCACACGGCCTTTCCTGGTCACACAGGACCTTTCCTCAAGAATGCAAGTCAAGTTCTGGCAATAGTCAAACACTATTGTTCTGAGGGAGCTAGTGATATAAAGCTTGGCAATATTGAAGTCAACAGCAAAATTCCTATTGGTTCCAGTGATACATGATTATGTCCAGGTGAGATGAGGACTATGGCTGTATTTAAATGAGATGCACCTACCCATCTGCATGCTCATCTGACGATGCCATACGTGACCCACGAACTACCCATACAATTGCCCACACAGGGAGCATCAGGGAAAAACCCAGGATACTCCATGTAGGGACATGAGTGGGCTGTGCCTGGGTAGGGGCGCATACCCTACTGAGCCCATGTAAACCTCTCTCCCACTCACCAGACATCTGTCAGCGCTCCTCACTGTGCACATGGACCTGCCCCGTGGCCATGCCCATTTTAAAACAGCCTATGACAGGAGAAAGGAATACAGTAGGCCAGAGAAATGGAAATGGAAATGCAAGGTGCAAAGGGAAAACAAGAATGCCATTGGAAGACACAATGAATGTGAGAGGAAAAGAGATGGAAACCCTTGTAAGAAAAAGAAAATGTAAGAATTGGTCAGGACAGAAGGAGGTGGGGCACTGTGGGCCCACCGGAGTGCTTTGCGGGTGAGCAGGGCAGGACTTGCCCACTGATAAAATGTTTAGTCAGACCTACCAGGCTCCACTCTCTGTCCCAGTGTGACATGGTAGGCCCTGCCTCCCCAATCAGGTAGGCATTACCCCTTTGTATCCCAGAATCCTCCCCCCCCCCCACGCATCGCCCCAGCCTACCCGCCCTATGGCCCCGGAACATACCTGTAGCCATGCCTTTGGCTGCCCCGTGGCCCCATTCTCCAGACTTGTTGGTGGAGGTGGGCTGGTTCCCCACCCCCTGATATACAATGATCTTGGCTGATGCAGCTTTCAGCAGGCACATTTTACAAGCAGCCCTCCCCTGAAAGCCACACTAGAATGAACTAACTAAAGTAAAAGGGTTCTATTAATAAGACTCTTCTAGAATGAGTACTGCTTAAGTAGGGGTATGCAATTTGTTTTCATATTTATGATAATGAGAATATAAGTACCACCATACTGAGGCAGACCAATGGTCCATCAAGCCCAGCATCCACAGTGGCCAATCTCAATCGCATGGGAGAAGAACCAACAGTTACAATGGGCAATCTATGCCCCGTTGTTCACTCCCAGCTCCTGACAGTAAGAAGTTCATCCCATAACCTACTTGGTTAATAGCCATTAATGGACCTACTGTCTAAGAACTTATCCAGGCCTTTTTAAAACCCAGCTAGACTACTGGCCTTGACAACAAATTCCGTAAGTTAATTATGGAATGATAATGAAATTCCCATTTTTGGTGGTGTTGTTGTTGTTGTTATTATTAGCAAGCATTTATATAGCACCAGCAATGTACCTGGTGCTTTACAAAGTAATGCAATACACATGGTCCCAGCCCTAAGGCTTACAGTCTGAGGGTGAAAACAGACATGACGCTAACCACCCTTTAACTACCCTTGGTGGTCATTTATGCATGTCAGGGCTGCATAGGGTACCAATACAGCCCTGCAACATGCATAAATAACCACCAAGGGTGGTTAGCATCAGGTCTGTTTTCACCCTGAGAGAAGGGGGATGAGGGGGGGAGACGAAGGAAGGGGAACAGAGGGAGAGACAAGGGGTGTAACATTCACGAAGATGCAAAGTCTCAGGTACACGTACGTGGCTTGGTTACATAGAGAATGATAGCTGGCTGGTCTGTGTGGTGAGGATATGAGTACACAGACCTCAGCTAACAGATTGTACTGGATGGAGGGTATCAGCAGGAGTTAGGTGAGGGGAGAGATGAGTCAAGGGGGACAGAGCAGAAGAGGTGGGTCCTGAGGAGGGATTTGATGCTACGAAGGGAGGGGGTGAGGCAGATGTGGGCAGGGAGGGAGTTCCAGGTGTGGGAGGCAGCTAGGGAGAAAGTAGGGATGGACGAACAGATCGCTGTTCGGGTTCGGTTTGGCTGCGTTCGTTTCGTTAGGTTTGGCCGTTCGGTTCGAATACGTTCGGTTCGTTCGCCGAGTTCGGGTTCGGCGGTT